>JAPQNM010000006.1:12693069-12708069 GCA_029783475.1 Metacarcinus magister | reverse complement strand
TTCTTGTAATGCCTGTTACAGCTCAAAGCAGTTCATAACTAAGCCTTACGACACGTTTAACCATCTTGCAGACCCTCGTGGATGTGTAGAATTGACCTCAACATATGGTGTATTTTTGTCATTTTTCCTACTTCGGGAAATTTTTTGCAAAATTTTCTCTTCGATTTTGTTTTTTTTAAACTATGTTGTACATGGAATAATGTAAGACTTTCAGCTTAGTTTCAGTTAATTTCACCAGAACAAATTTATTCTATAAATGAATTATTTGGGTAAAGAATGATAAAATCAGTATGGTGGACACTAAATACTTTACCAATGTTGATGGAAAAGATATCAGTATATTCCTATGAAATTACCAACTAATAACAAAGCACTTGTTCAATTGGTATTTAGCTTAGAAGCTAATATTGTTATGACTAACTTTACCAATTTGATGAAAAGATATCAGATATTCCTTATGAAATTACACTAATAAACACTTTGTTCATTGTTCTAGCTTAGAAGCTAATATTGTTTGTTTAATATACTTATTTTAGTAGTAACTATTTTTCATGAGATGATACGATCAATATAACAAAGAGTTATGTTGTGAATCATAAATATTTTTCTCCTCTTATTAACCCTATCCCATTCCAATCCTGCGTCTAGTTCTTTTTTCATTATTTATAATCTACGTAATTTACGTGAGGACGTAATATATATTTTCTTAATATTGTGTTTATCAGTCCTTGTTACATACCATAAGGATCGGAAAAAGGTGCAGATTCTGAAGCATTGCTTGATAATTCAATAAGAGTAAAACGAAAGGAGTTACAGCTAGTTTAAGTAGAACATATGATGAAAACAAGATTTTATACACTATTTCAGGATGGCAGAGTCTGTTTGATTACTCCTGTAGTGTACATAGCCTTCCTTTGACCTTCTTAAATGCTGCTGCATCAAGATAAGGCTCCCTAGAATTAGGTATATAGAGGCAGAAAACAATTCAATTCCCACCACTCGTTCGGTCATGACCGGCCGATCAAAATCTTCACTACTGACTCTGCTGTCACCGGTGCCAATGGCTATGGAAGTTATTTATTTTGCATTAAAAAATGTAATGCAGTACTTTTATTGCAGTGTCAAGCTCCATCAAGAGGATATGATAGGTATCAGTAACCCGCGTATACTCTAACACACGACGCGTTAACCCGTAAGGAACACATATAGTCAGAGTCTGTTTGATTACTCCTGTAGTGTACATAGCCTTCCTTTCACCTTCTTAAATGCTGCTGCATCAAGATAAGGCTCACTAGAATTAGGTATATAGAGGCAGAAAACAATTCAATTTCCACCACTCGTTCGGTCATGACCGGCCGATCAAAATCTTCACTACTGACTCTGCTGTCACCGGTGCCAATGGCTATGGAAGTAATTTATTTTCATTAAAAAATGTAATGCAGTAATTTTATTGCAGTGTCAAGCTCCATCAAGAGAATATGATAGCTATCAGTAACCCGCGTATACTCTAACACACGACGCGTTAACCCGTAAGGAACACATATAGTCTTAACGTCCACGAATATTCTTGTAATGCCTGTTACAGCTCAAAGCAGTTAATAACTAAGCCTTACGACACGTTTAACCATCTTGCATACCCTCGTGGATGTGTAGAATTGATCTCAACATATGGTGTATCGTTCGGTCATGACCGGCCGATCAAAATCTTAACTACTGACTCTGTCACCGGTGCCAATGGCTATGGAAGTTATTTATTTTCATTAAAAAATGTAATGCAGTACTTTTATTGCAGTGTCAAGCTCCATCAAGAGGATATGATAGCTATCAGTAACCTGCGTATACTCCTACACACGACGCGTTAACCCGTAAGGAACACATATAGTCTTAACGTCCACGAATATTCTTGTAATGCCTGTTACAGCTCAAAGCAGTTCATAACTAAGCCTTACGACACGTTTAACCATCTTGCAGACCCTCGTGGATGTGTAGAATTGACCTCAACATATGGTGTATTTTTGTCATTTTTTCTACTTCGGGAAATTTTTTGCAAAATTTTCTCTTCGATTTTGTTTTTTTTAAACTATGTTGTACATGGGAATAATGTAAGACTTTCAGCTTAGTTTCAGTTAATTTCACCAGAAACTTTTATTGCTATAAATGAATTTATTTGGGTTAAAAGAAATGATAAAATCAGTATGGTGGAACTAATACTTTACCAATGTTGATGGAAAAGATATCAGATATTCCTTATGAAATTACCAACTAATAAACAAGCACTTTGTTCAATTGGTATCTTAGCTTAGAAGCTAATATTGTTTGTTTAATGATATCATTATTTTAGTAGATAACTATTTTTCATGAGATAGATACCGATCAAATATAACAAAGAGTTATGTTGTGAAATCATAAATATTTTTCTCCTCTTATTAAACCCTATCCCATTCCAATCCTGCGTCTAGTTTCTTTTTTCATTATTTATAATCTACGTAATTTACGTGAGGACGTAATATATATTTTCTTAATATTGTGTTTATCAGTCCTTGTTACATACCATAAGGATCGGAAAAAGGTGCAGATTCTGAAGCATTGCTTGATAATTCAATAAGAGTAAAACGAAAGGAGTTACAGCTAGTTTAAGTAGAACATATGATGAAAACAAGATTTTATACACTATTTCAGGATGGCAGAGTCTGTTTGATTACTCCTGTAGTGTACATAGCCTTCCTTTGACCTTCTTAAATGCTGCTGCATCAAGATAAGGCTCCCTAGAATTAGGTATATAGAGGCAGAAAACAATTCAATTCCCACCACTCGTTCGGTCATGACCGGCCGATCAAAATCTTCACTACTGACTCTGCTGTCACCGGTGCCAATGGCTATGGAAGTTATTTATTTTGCATTAAAAAATGTAATGCAGTACTTTTATTGCAGTGTCAAGCTCCATCAAGAGGATATGATAGGTATCAGTAACCCGCGTATACTCTAACACACGACGCGTTAACCCGTAAGGAACACATATAGTCAGAGTCTGTTTGATTACTCCTGTAGTGTACATAGCCTTCCTTTCACCTTCTTAAATGCTGCTGCATCAAGATAAGGCTCACTAGAATTAGGTATATAGAGGCAGAAAACAATTCAATTTCCACCACTCGTTCGGTCATGACCGGCCGATCAAAATCTTCACTACTGACTCTGCTGTCACCGGTGCCAATGGCTATGGAAGTAATTTATTTTCATTAAAAAATGTAATGCAGTAATTTTATTGCAGTGTCAAGCTCCATCAAGAGAATATGATAGCTATCAGTAACCCGCGTATACTCTAACACACGACGCGTTAACCCGTAAGGAACACATATAGTCTTAACGTCCACGAATATTCTTGTAATGCCTGTTACAGCTCAAAGCAGTTAATAACTAAGCCTTACGACACGTTTAACCATCTTGCATACCCTCGTGGATGTGTAGAATTGATCTCAACATATGGTGTATCGTTCGGTCATGACCGGCCGATCAAAATCTTAACTACTGACTCTGTCACCGGTGCCAATGGCTATGGAAGTTATTTATTTTCATTAAAAAATGTAATGCAGTACTTTTATTGCAGTGTCAAGCTCCATCAAGAGGATATGATAGCTATCAGTAACCTGCGTATACTCCTACACACGACGCGTTAACCCGTAAGGAACACATATAGTCTTAACGTCCACGAATATTCTTGTAATGCCTGTTACAGCTCAAAGCAGTTCATAACTAAGCCTTACGACACGTTTAACCATCTTGCAGACCCTCGTGGATGTGTAGAATTGACCTCAACATATGGTGTATTTTTGTCATTTTTTCTACTTCGGGAAATTTTTTGCAAAATTTTCTCTTCGATTTTGTTTTTTTTAAACTATGTTGTACATGGGAATAATGTAAGACTTTCAGCTTAGTTTCAGTTAATTTCACCAGAAACTTTTATTGCTATAAATGAATTTATTTGGGTTAAAAGAAATGATAAAATCAGTATGGTGGAACTAATACTTTACCAATGTTGATGGAAAAGATATCAGATATTCCTTATGAAATTACCAACTAATAAACAAAGCACTTTGTTCAATTGGTATCTTAGCTTAGAAGCTAATATTGTTTGTTTAATGATATCATTATTTTAGTAGATAACTATTTTTCATGAGATAGATACCGATCAAATATAACAAAGAGTTATGTTGTGAAATCATAAATATTTTTCTCCTCTTATTAAACCCTATCCCATTCCAATCCTGCGTCTAGTTTCTTTTTTCATTATTTATAATCTACGTAATTTACGTGAGGACGTAATATATATTTTCTTAATATTGTGTTTATCAGTCCTTGTTACATACCATAAGGATCGGAAAAAGGTGCAGATTCTGAAGCATTGCTTGATAATTCAATAAGAGTAAAACGAAAGGAGTTACAGCTAGTTTAAGTAGAACATATGATGAAAACAAGATTTTATACACTATTTCAGGATGGCAGAGTCTGTTTGATTACTCCTGTAGTGTACATAGCCTTCCTTTGACCTTCTTAAATGCTGCTGCATCAAGATAAGGCTCCCTAGAATTAGGTATATAGAGGCAGAAAACAATTCAATTCCCACCACTCGTTCGGTCATGACCGGCCGATCAAAATCTTCACTACTGACTCTGCTGTCACCGGTGCCAATGGCTATGGAAGTTATTTATTTTGCATTAAAAAATGTAATGCAGTACTTTTATTGCAGTGTCAAGCTCCATCAAGAGGATATGATAGGTATCAGTAACCCGCGTATACTCTAACACACGACGCGTTAACCCGTAAGGAACACATATAGTCAGAGTCTGTTTGATTACTCCTGTAGTGTACATAGCCTTCCTTTCACCTTCTTAAATGCTGCTGCATCAAGATAAGGCTCACTAGAATTAGGTATATAGAGGCAGAAAACAATTCAATTTCCACCACTCGTTCGGTCATGACCGGCCGATCAAAATCTTCACTACTGACTCTGCTGTCACCGGTGCCAATGGCTATGGAAGTAATTTATTTTCATTAAAAAATGTAATGCAGTAATTTTATTGCAGTGTCAAGCTCCATCAAGAGAATATGATAGCTATCAGTAACCCGCGTATACTCTAACACACGACGCGTTAACCCGTAAGGAACACATATAGTCTTAACGTCCACGAATATTCTTGTAATGCCTGTTACAGCTCAAAGCAGTTAATAACTAAGCCTTACGACACGTTTAACCATCTTGCATACCCTCGTGGATGTGTAGAATTGATCTCAACATATGGTGTATCGTTCGGTCATGACCGGCCGATCAAAATCTTAACTACTGACTCTGTCACCGGTGCCAATGGCTATGGAAGTTATTTATTTTCATTAAAAAATGTAATGCAGTACTTTTATTGCAGTGTCAAGCTCCATCAAGAGGATATGATAGCTATCAGTAACCTGCGTATACTCCTACACACGACGCGTTAACCCGTAAGGAACACATATAGTCTTAACGTCCACGAATATTCTTGTAATGCCTGTTACAGCTCAAAGCAGTTCATAACTAAGCCTTACGACACGTTTAACCATCTTGCAGACCCTCGTGGATGTGTAGAATTGACCTCAACATATGGTGTATTTTTGTCATTTTTTCTACTTCGGGAAATTTTTTGCAAAATTTTCTCTTCGATTTTGTTTTTTTTAAACTATGTTGTACATGGGAATAATGTAAGACTTTCAGCTTAGTTTCAGTTAATTTCACCAGAAACTTTTATTGCTATAAATGAATTTATTTGGGTTAAAAGAAATGATAAAATCAGTATGGTGGAACTAATACTTTACCAATGTTGATGGAAAAGATATCAGATATTCCTTATGAAATTACCAACTAATAAACAAAGCACTTTGTTCAATTGGTATCTTAGCTTAGAAGCTAATATTGTTTGTTTAATGATATCATTATTTTAGTAGATAACTATTTTTCATGAGATAGATACCGATCAAATATAACAAAGAGTTATGTTGTGAAATCATAAATATTTTTCTCCTCTTATTAAACCCTATCCCATTCCAATCCTGCGTCTAGTTTCTTTTTTCATTATTTATAATCTACGTAATTTACGTGAGGACGTAATATATATTTTCTTAATATTGTGTTTATCAGTCCTTGTTACATACCATAAGGATCGGAAAAAGGTGCAGATTCTGAAGCATTGCTTGATAATTCAATAAGAGTAAAACGAAAGGAGTTACAGCTAGTTTAAGTAGAACATATGATGAAAACAAGATTTTATACACTATTTCAGGATGGCAGAGTCTGTTTGATTACTCCTGTAGTGTACATAGCCTTCCTTTGACCTTCTTAAATGCTGCTGCATCAAGATAAGGCTCCCTAGAATTAGGTATATAGAGGCAGAAAACAATTCAATTCCCACCACTCGTTCGGTCATGACCGGCCGATCAAAATCTTCACTACTGACTCTGCTGTCACCGGTGCCAATGGCTATGGAAGTTATTTATTTTGCATTAAAAAATGTAATGCAGTACTTTTATTGCAGTGTCAAGCTCCATCAAGAGGATATGATAGGTATCAGTAACCCGCGTATACTCTAACACACGACGCGTTAACCCGTAAGGAACACATATAGTCAGAGTCTGTTTGATTACTCCTGTAGTGTACATAGCCTTCCTTTCACCTTCTTAAATGCTGCTGCATCAAGATAAGGCTCACTAGAATTAGGTATATAGAGGCAGAAAACAATTCAATTTCCACCACTCGTTCGGTCATGACCGGCCGATCAAAATCTTCACTACTGACTCTGCTGTCACCGGTGCCAATGGCTATGGAAGTAATTTATTTTCATTAAAAAATGTAATGCAGTAATTTTATTGCAGTGTCAAGCTCCATCAAGAGAATATGATAGCTATCAGTAACCCGCGTATACTCTAACACACGACGCGTTAACCCGTAAGGAACACATATAGTCTTAACGTCCACGAATATTCTTGTAATGCCTGTTACAGCTCAAAGCAGTTAATAACTAAGCCTTACGACACGTTTAACCATCTTGCATACCCTCGTGGATGTGTAGAATTGATCTCAACATATGGTGTATCGTTCGGTCATGACCGGCCGATCAAAATCTTAACTACTGACTCTGTCACCGGTGCCAATGGCTATGGAAGTTATTTATTTTCATTAAAAAATGTAATGCAGTACTTTTATTGCAGTGTCAAGCTCCATCAAGAGGATATGATAGCTATCAGTAACCTGCGTATACTCCTACACACGACGCGTTAACCCGTAAGGAACACATATAGTCTTAACGTCCACGAATATTCTTGTAATGCCTGTTACAGCTCAAAGCAGTTCATAACTAAGCCTTACGACACGTTTAACCATCTTGCAGACCCTCGTGGATGTGTAGAATTGACCTCAACATATGGTGTATTTTTGTCATTTTTTCTACTTCGGGAAATTTTTTGCAAAATTTTCTCTTCGATTTTGTTTTTTTTAAACTATGTTGTACATGGGAATAATGTAAGACTTTCAGCTTAGTTTCAGTTAATTTCACCAGAAACTTTTATTGCTATAAATGAATTTATTTGGGTTAAAAGAAATGATAAAATCAGTATGGTGGAACTAATACTTTACCAATGTTGATGGAAAAGATATCAGATATTCCTTATGAAATTACCAACTAATAAACAAAGCACTTTGTTCAATTGGTATCTTAGCTTAGAAGCTAATATTGTTTGTTTAATGATATCATTATTTTAGTAGATAACTATTTTTCATGAGATAGATACCGATCAAATATAACAAAGAGTTATGTTGTGAAATCATAAATATTTTTCTCCTCTTATTAAACCCTATCCCATTCCAATCCTGCGTCTAGTTTCTTTTTTCATTATTTATAATCTACGTAATTTACGTGAGGACGTAATATATATTTTCTTAATATTGTGTTTATCAGTCCTTGTTACATACCATAAGGATCGGAAAAAGGTGCAGATTCTGAAGCATTGCTTGATAATTCAATAAGAGTAAAACGAAAGGAGTTACAGCTAGTTTAAGTAGAACATATGATGAAAACAAGATTTTATACACTATTTCAGGATGGCAGAGTCTGTTTGATTACTCCTGTAGTGTACATAGCCTTCCTTTGACCTTCTTAAATGCTGCTGCATCAAGATAAGGCTCCCTAGAATTAGGTATATAGAGGCAGAAAACAATTCAATTCCCACCACTCGTTCGGTCATGACCGGCCGATCAAAATCTTCACTACTGACTCTGCTGTCACCGGTGCCAATGGCTATGGAAGTTATTTATTTTGCATTAAAAAATGTAATGCAGTACTTTTATTGCAGTGTCAAGCTCCATCAAGAGGATATGATAGGTATCAGTAACCCGCGTATACTCTAACACACGACGCGTTAACCCGTAAGGAACACATATAGTCAGAGTCTGTTTGATTACTCCTGTAGTGTACATAGCCTTCCTTTCACCTTCTTAAATGCTGCTGCATCAAGATAAGGCTCACTAGAATTAGGTATATAGAGGCAGAAAACAATTCAATTTCCACCACTCGTTCGGTCATGACCGGCCGATCAAAATCTTCACTACTGACTCTGCTGTCACCGGTGCCAATGGCTATGGAAGTAATTTATTTTCATTAAAAAATGTAATGCAGTAATTTATATTGCAGTGTCAAGCTCCATCAAGAGAATATGATAGCTATCAGTAACCCGCGTATACTCTAACACACGACGCGTTAACCCGTAAGGAACACATATAGTCTTAACGTCCACGAATATTCTTGTAATGCCTGTTACAGCTCAAAGCAGTTCATAACTAAGCCTTACGACACGTTTAACCATCTTGCATACCCTCGTGGATGTGTAGAATTGATCTCAACATATGGTGTATCGTTCGGTCATGACCGGCCGATCAAAATCTTAACTACTGACTCTGTCACCGGTGCCAATGGCTATGGAAGTTATTTATTTTCATTAAAAAATGTAATGCAGTACTTTTATTGCAGTTTCAAGCTCCATCAAGAGGATATGATAGCTATCAGTAACCTGCGTATACTCCTACACACGACGCGTTAACCCGTAAGGAACACATATAGTCTTAACGTCCACGAATATTATTGTAATGCCTGTTACAGCTCAAAGCAGTTCATAACTAAGCCTTACGACACGTTTAACCATCTTGCAGACCCTCGTGGATGTGTAGAATTGACCTCAACATATGGTGTATTTTTGTCATTTTTTCTACTTCGGGAAATTTTTTGCAAAATTTTCTCTTCGATTTTGTTTTTTTTAAACTATGTTGTACATGGGAATAATGTAAGACTTTCAGCTTAGTTTCAGTTAATTTCACCAGAAACTTTTATTGCTATAAATGAATTTATTTGGGTTAAAAGAAATGATAAAATCAGTATGGTGGAACTAATACTTTACCAATGTTGATGGAAAAGATATCAGATATTCCTTATGAAATTACCAACTAAGAAACAAAGCACTTTGTTCAATTGGTATCTTAGCTTAGAAGCTAATATTGTTTGTTTAATGATATCATTATTTTAGTAGATAACTATTTTTCATGAGATAGATACCGATCAAATATAACAAAGAGTTATGTTATGAATTCATAAATATTTTTCTCCTCTTATTAAACCCTATCCCATTCCAATCCTGCGTCTAGTTTCTTTTTTCATTATTTATAATCTACATAATTTACGTGAGGACGTAATATATATTTTCTTAATATTGTGTTTATCAGTCCTTGTTACATACCATAAGGATCGGAAAAAGGTGCAGATTCTGAAGCATTGCTTGATAATTCAATAAGAGTAAAACGAAAGGAGTTACAGCTAGTTTAAGTAGAACATATGATGAAAACAAGATTTTATACACTATTTCAGGATGGCAGAGTCTGTTTGATTACTCCTGTAGTGTACATAGCCTTCCTTTGACCTTCTTAAATGCTGCTGCATCAAGATAAGGCTCCCTAGAATTAGGTATATAGAGGCAGAAAACAATTCAATTCCCACCACTCGTTCGGTCATGACCGGCCGATCAAAATCTTCACTACTGACTCTGCAGTCACCGGTGCCAATGGCTATGGAAGTTATTTATTTTGATTAATAAATGTAATGCAGTACTTTTATTGCAGTGTCAAGCTCCATCAAGAGGATATGATAGGTATCAGTAACCCGCGTATACTCTAACACACGACGCGTTAACCCGTAAGGAACACATATAGTCAGAGTCTGTTTGATTACTCCTGTAGTGTACATAGCCTTCCTTTCACCTTCTTAAATGCTGCTGCATCAAGATAAGGCTCACTAGAATTAGGTATATAGAGGCAGAAAACAATTCAATTTCCACCACTCGTTCGGTCATGACCGGCCGATCAAAATCTTCACTACTGACTCTGCTGTCACCGGTGCCAATGGCTATGGAAGTAATTTATTTTTATTAAAAAATGTAATGCAGTAATTATATTGCAGTGTCAAGCTCCATCAAGAGAATATGATAGCTATCAGTAACCCGCGTATACTCTAACACACGACGCGTTAACCCGTAAGGAACACATATAGTTTTAACGTCCACGAATATTCTTGTAATGCCTGTTACAGCTCAAAGCAGTTCATAACTAAGCCTTACGACACGTTTAACCATCTTGCATACCCTCGTGGATGTGTAGAATTGATCTCAACATATGGTGTATCGTTCGGTCATGACCGGCCGATCAAAATCTTAACTACTGACTCTGTCACCGGTGCCAATGGCTATGGAAGTTATTTATTTTCATTAAAAAATGTAATGCAGTACTTTTATTGCAGTTTCAAGCTCCATCAAGAGGATATGATAGCTATCAGTAACCTGCGTATACTCCTACACACGACGCGTTAACCCGTAAGGAACACATATAGTCTTAACGTCCACGAATATTATTGTAATGCCTGTTACAGCTCAAAGCAGTTCATAACTAAGCCTTACGACACGTTTAACCATCTTGCAGACCCTCGTGGATGTGTAGAATTGACCTCAACATATGGTGTATTTTTGTCATTTTTTCTACTTCGGGAAATTTTTTGCAAAATTTTCTCTTCGATTTTGTTTTTTTTAAACTATGTTGTACATGGGAATAATGTAAGACTTTCAGCTTAGTTTCAGTTAATTTCACCAGAAACTTTTATTGCTATAAATGAATTTATTTGGGTTAAAAGAAATGATAAAATCAGTATGGTGGAACTAATACTTTACCAATGTTGATGGAAAAGATATCAGATATTCCTTATGAAATTACCAACTAAGAAACAAAGCACTTTGTTCAATTGGTATCTTAGCTTAGAAGCTAATATTGTTTGTTTAATGATATCATTATTTTAGTAGATAACTATTTTTCATGAGATAGATACCGATCAAATATAACAAAGAGTTATGTTATGAATTCATAAATATTTTTCTCCTCTTATTAAACCCTATCCCATTCCAATCCTGCGTCTAGTTTCTTTTTTCATTATTTATAATCTACATAATTTACGTGAGGACGTAATATATATTTTCTTAATATTGTGTTTATCAGTCCTTGTTACATACCATAAGGATCGGAAAAAGGTGCAGATTCTGAAGCATTGCTTGATAATTCAATAAGAGTAAAACGAAAGGAGTTACAGCTAGTTTAAGTAGAACATATGATGAAAACAAGATTTTATACACTATTTCAGGATGGCAGAGTCTGTTTGATTACTCCTGTAGTGTACATAGCCTTCCTTTGACCTTCTTAAATGCTGCTGCATCAAGATAAGGCTCCCTAGAATTAGGTATATAGAGGCAGAAAACAATTCAATTCCCACCACTCGTTCGGTCATGACCGGCCGATCAAAATCTTCACTACTGACTCTGCAGTCACCGGTGCCAATGGCTATGGAAGTTATTTATTTTGATTAATAAATGTAATGCAGTACTTTTATTGCAGTGTCAAGCTCCATCAAGAGGATATGATAGGTATCAGTAACCCGCGTATACTCTAACACACGACGCGTTAACCCGTAAGGAACACATATAGTCAGAGTCTGTTTGATTACTCCTGTAGTGTACATAGCCTTCCTTTCACCTTCTTAAATGCTGCTGCATCAAGATAAGGCTCACTAGAATTAGGTATATAGAGGCAGAAAACAATTCAATTTCCACCACTCGTTCGGTCATGACCGGCCGATCAAAATCTTCACTACTGACTCTGCTGTCACCGGTGCCAATGGCTATGGAAGTAATTTATTTTTATTAAAAAATGTAATGCAGTAATTATATTGCAGTGTCAAGCTCCATCAAGAGAATATGATAGCTATCAGTAACCCGCGTATACTCTAACACACGACGCGTTAACCCGTAAGGAACACATATAGTTTTAACGTCCACGAATATTCTTGTAATGCCTGTTACAGCTCAAAGCAGTTCATAACTAAGCCTTACGACACGTTTAACCATCTTGCATACCCTCGTGGATGTGTAGAATTGATCTCAACATATGGTGTATCGTTCGGTCATGACCGGCCGATCAAAATCTTAACTACTGACTCTGTCACCGGTGCCAATGGCTATGGAAGTTATTTATTTTCATTAAAAAATGTAATGCAGTACTTTTATTGCAGTTTCAAGCTCCATCAAGAGGATATGATAGCTATCAGTAACCTGCGTATACTCCTACACACGACGCGTTAACCCGTAAGGAACACATATAGTCTTAACGTCCACGAATATTATTGTAATGCCTGTTACAGCTCAAAGCAGTTCATAACTAAGCCTTACGACACGTTTAACCATCTTGCAGACCCTCGTGGATGTGTAGAATTGACCTCAACATATGGTGTATTTTTGTCATTTTTTCTACTTCGGGAAATTTTTTGCAAAATTTTCTCTTCGATTTTGTTTTTTTTAAACTATGTTGTACATGGGAATAATGTAAGACTTTCAGCTTAGTTTCAGTTAATTTCACCAGAAACTTTTATTGCTATAAATGAATTTATTTGGGTTAAAAGAAATGATAAAATCAGTATGGTGGAACTAATACTTTACCAATGTTGATGGAAAAGATATCAGATATTCCTTATGAAATTACCAACTAAGGAACAAAGCACTTTGTTCAATTGGTATCTTAGCTTAGAAGCTAATATTGTTTGTTTAATGATATCATTATTTTAGTAGATAACTATTTTTCATGAGATAGATACCGATCAAATATAACAAAGAGTTATGTTATGAATCATAAATATTTTTCTCCTCTTATTAAACCCTATCCCATTCCAATCCTGCGTCTAGTTTCTTTTTTCATTATTTATAATCTACATAATTTACGTGAGGACGTAATATATATTTTCTTAATATTGTGTTTATCAGTCCTTGTTACATACCATAAGGATCGGAAAAAGGTGCAGATTCTGAAGCATTGCTTGATAATTCAATAAGAGTAAAACGAAAGGAGTTACAGCTAGTTTAAGTAGAACATATGATGAAAACAAGATTTTATACACTATTTCAGGATGGCAGAGTCTGTTTGATTACTCCTGTAGTGTACATAGCCTTCCTTTGACCTTCTTAAATGCTGCTGCATCAAGATAAGGCTCCCTAGAATTAGGTATATAGAGGCAGAAAACAATTCAATTCCCACCACTCGTTCGGTCATGACCGGCCGATCAAAATCTTCACTACTGACTCAGTCACCGGTGCCAATGGCTATGGAAGTTATTTATTTTGATTAATAAATGTAATGCAGTACTTTTATTGCAGTGTCAAGCTCCATCAAGAGGATATGATAGCTATCAGTAACCTGCGTATACTCCTACACACGACGCGTTAACCCGTAAGGAATACATATAGTCAGAGTCTGTTTGATTACTCCTGTAGTGTACATAGCCTTACTTTCACCTTCTTAAATGCTGCTGCATCAAGATAAGGCTCACTAGAATTAGGTATATAGAGGCAGAAAACAATTCAATTTCCACCACTCGTTCGGTCATGACCGGCCGATCAAAATCTTCACTACTGACTCTGCTGTCACCTGTGCCAATGGCTATGGAAGTTATTTATTTTGATTAAAAAATGTAATGCAGTACTTTTATTGCAGTGTCAAGCTCCATCAAGAGGATATGATAGGTATCAGTAACCCGCGTATACTCTAACACACGACGCGTTAACCCGTAATGAATACATATAGTCAGAGTCTGTTTGATTACTCCTGTAGTGTACATAGCCTTACTTTCACCTTCTTAAATGCTGCTGCATCAAGATAAGGCTCACTAGAATTAGGTATATAGAGGCAGAAAACAATTCAATTTCCACCACTCGTTCGGTCATGACCGGCCGATCAAAATCTTCACTACTGACTCTGCTGTCACCGGTGCCAATGGCTATGGAAGTAATTTATTTTCATTAAAAAATGTAATGCAGTAATTTTATTGCAGTGTCAAGCTCCATCAAGAGAATATGATAGCTATCAGTAACCCGCGTATACTCTAACACACGAATCAAACGAAGCCAAGCACTTCTTTTTCAATCGGATCATTAACGTTTGGAACTCCCTGCCCGCCAATGTCGTCGACAGTAAAACAATTATTACGTTCAAAAATAGACTTGACAAATATTTAGAAGCAAATCCACAACTAAAATACTATCCGTTAACGTAGCAAACTTTGAGTAAGTTTATCCTGATGTACCTAACTTACGAAATGTCGATTCAAAAGACGTCGCTAGTGGCCTGACATCGCTTGCCAGGAAGTAGTGGTAGCAGTAGTGGTAGTGACAGTCTGGTCTTGGTTGGCCTTCTTTTCCCTGCCAGCCATGGCTGGGGAGAGAAGCCTTCACCCTTACTATCTTGTATCCTTCACTCTAGAGTAGATAGTGTAGTCTCACAAACAGCCTCGTAAGGGCCAGCAGGCCTGTTGTTGTTTGTTCTTCCTATGTGTTCCTATGTGTCCTATGTGTTCC
>JAPQNM010000006.1:12689779-12692969 GCA_029783475.1 Metacarcinus magister | reverse complement strand
ACTATCCGTTAACGTAGCAAACTTTGAGTAAGTTTATCCTGATGTACCTAACTTACGAAATGTCGATTCAAAAGACGTCGCTAGTGGCCTGACATCGCTTGCCAGGAAGTAGTGGTAGCAGTAGTGGTAGTGACAGTCTGGTCTTGGTTGGCCTTCTTTTCCCTGCCAGCCATGGCTGGGGAGAGAAGCCTTCACCCTTACTATCTTGTATCCTTCACTCTAGAGTAGATAGTGTAGTCTCACAAACAGCCTCGTAAGGGCCAGCAGGCCTGTTGTTGTTTGTTCTTCCTATGTGTTCCTATGTGTCCTATGTGTTCCTCCTCCTCCTTCTCCTCCTCCTCCTCCTCCTCCTCTTCCCTCAACGTTAAACTGGAATGCCTGGAGCGAAGCGAAAATGGGAGGAAGGGAAGAAGAAGAATTTGGGAGGAGAGAAAATATGGGGAGGTGAAAGGGGAAAAGGAGGGAGAGAAAAGATGAGTAAGTAGAAGGTAATGAGAATGAAGGAGTGGATGGAAGGGAAAGGAGTGGATGGAATTGAGGGAGAGGGAAGGACAGTTAGGAGAGAGGGAAGGGAGGGAAGAGAGGAGAGGAGAGGAGAGGAGGGAAGAGAGGAGAGGAGAGGAGAACAAAAGGGACAACCCAGGTGTGTTTCAATAGGAATTACCTGGTGTGTGTGTGTGTGTGTGTGTGTGTGTGTGTGTGTGTGTGTGTGTGTGTGTGTGTGGGTGGATGTGGGTGGATGTGGGAGGCAGTGATTTTGTCAGGTACAGTTCCGTCCCACGCGAGCGCTCAAGCCTAAGGGCGTGGGCGCACACACACACGCACACGCACACGCACACGCATACGCACACACACACACACACACACACATGCACACATACACACAAAAAAAAAATTACGTATGACTGAAAATAATACATAATAATAGTAGAAGTAGTAATAATAATGATAATAATAATAGTAATAATAATAATAATAATAATAATAATGATGACACTGATAGCCGTCCACCACCACCACCACCACCACCACAAAATCAACAACAACAACAACAACAACAACAACAACAACAACAATAACAACAACAACAAATTCATCTCAAAACAAAAGACTATCAAAATTATTCCCTTGATGAAATAAACTCAAATCAAATCAACTTAATACAAGAGAAAACAACAACAACTAATTATACTTCGGGTGCTAAGTGTCATTATAATTCTTGTTTCCTGAGGTGAGGGTGACAAGGGAAGGTCATTAAGCAGAGCAGGTGAGATGCATTGCCTTGGGGTCCTTAATTGGTGTGGTTGTGAGGGAGAAACACAGGTAATTGGTCTTAATGATGGTGTTAATTAAGTATTGAGTGATGCAAGAAAGTTAGTATGATTTTATTTTTTTTGTGTGTGTAGCCTACCTAGTATTTAGTAGTGATATATGCTACTACTATTACTATATATTACTAGTACTACCACCACCACCACCACCACTACTACTTCTACTACTTATTACAACTTATATTACTATCATCATTATCATCGCCATCAACACCAGAAACTTCTATGGATTGCCAGTATTTTCCGTCGACCTTTCACATATATGTATTTATTTTATCATTTACTTTTCAATGCATGTACGTACGTAGCTATAGCAAAGCTCTCCTCTAACCTGCTAACCTAGAGTGTGTCTGAAAATAACTTTGATGGATTTTGACTTTTCCCCCCGTTATTTTTCATTAATGTTTTGCAGGTTATTGCACTAGCATCCATTTACAGACCCACCTCGCTTGCCTTCTCTCACTCTCCCTTTCTCTCTCTATCTCTCTATCTATCTATCTATCTATCTATCTCTCTCGTTAACTCAGTTTCATAATTTCACATTTCTTCTATCTCTCATCCTTTAATCACCTTACCCTCTCTTCCGCTCTTTACTCAACTATCTTCTTACTCTTACACACATGAGCTGCTCCTCTTACATGCTTGCCTTCACACCTTCCTCTTTTCCTCAACCTCCTCCTCTTATTACTACACTTATCTTCCTCACTAACAAATCTCACCTCTCGTTGCATCCTTCCTACATCCTACTCAACATCTCTTCTTGCTTCCTAACGTCACTCCTTCTTCCTTCATCCTGAGACAAACTCCTCCCTCTTTAGCTTCACCTCAGTAACCAGTCAAACTTCACTCAGAGCACGTACGGTAAATAATCTTCCCTCATTATATAAATAGCTCGTTTTCCTCTATACTGATTACCCACTCCTTCAATATTGATTTTTTCCTTCCTTTCAGCTTCTCGTTTCCAATAATTCATTCCCACCTTTTCACTCTGCCTTGTCATAACTACTCCTTCGATACTCCTTCCTGTCCCTGTGATTCTTTTTTCCTCTCTTTTTCCTATCCCTGGTCTCTCCACAGCTGTCTCTTCCACATACGTCAATTATGAGGAAAATGAACCTGATAAGTCTAAATTAATTGCCTGTTTTTAGTAGTTTATTATTATTTTTGTATTTATATATATAACTTTTTTCTTATTGTTGGGTTACTCTGTCTTTGTGTTATTTTTGGGGAGTTTGTTCTCTATTAATTTTTCTTTTCTTTTCGTTTTTTTCACTTTTTTTGTGTAATTTACTATTTTTTGTGCTCTCTCTCTCTCTCTCTCTCTCTCTCTCTCTCTCTCTCTCTCTCTCTCTCTCTCTCTCTCTCTCTCTCTCTCTCTCTCCTCTCTCTCTCTCTCTCTCTCTCTCTCTCTCTCTCTCTCTCTCTCTCTCTCTCTCTCTCTCTCTCTCTCTCTCTCTCTCTCTCTCTCTCTCTCTCTCTCTCTCTCTCTCTCTCTCTTATTCATTCATTCCAAAACCTGATCTCTTTCCATCCTCTGGAAACAACAATCCTTCCTCCTCCTCTTCCTCCTCCTCCTCCTCCTCTTCCTCCTCTTCTTCGTGTTGTTCCATGACGCAGATTTTTAGAGTAAGAATCTCAGTGGTGACTAAAAGCAAATGTGTCACACCAATTTCAAACACACACACACACACACACACACACACACACACACACACACACACACACACACACACACACCACACACACACACACACACACACACACACACACACACACACACACACCACACACACACACACACACACACACACACACACACACACACACACACACACACACACACCACACACACACACACA
>JAPQNM010000006.1:12674779-12684779 GCA_029783475.1 Metacarcinus magister | reverse complement strand
TTATTGATGGTTTTAATGGATTATCGTGGTGGTGGTGGTGGTGGTGGTGGTGGTGGTGGTGGAGAGAGAGAAAAAGAGAAAGAGAGAGAGAGAGGTGAGACAACAACAATAACAACAATTACAACGAAGCAAACAGTGGGTGAATAAAAACAACTAAATAACTAACAGATATAGGAAAAAACATAAATATAAAAAACAATAGTGAGGAGGTGAGGAAAATGATAAAGGGGAAGGAAAGCCGAGGGGAAGGTAAGGGGAAAAATAAGATCCGAAGGTATGGAGGGAAGGAAGGTGAGATGGGAGGAGGAGGAGGAAGGGAGGGAGGGAGGGATGCAAGGAGATAGGGAGTGAGGGATGGATGGAGAGGAAGGGAAGAGAGGGAGGGAGGAAGGGAAAGAAAGAGGGTGAAATAACCTCTCCCCTGACAGATAACACAACCGCTAAGTCCCTCCTACACTATTTTTTTTCCTCCAATCTCACTCCCTCTTCTCCTCCTTTTGTTCGCCAGCTTCATCTCCTATTTCTCTCCCTCCATTTCTCTCCTGAATTTTCTTTTTCTTTTTTTTATTTCGTTTCTCATCTCCTGCTACTCCTCATTTTTTATGCTGCGTCTCCTTCTGTTTACTTTTCTTCTTCCTCTCAAAAAAATCATTACTACTTTCAATTTATTACCTTTCTTAGTGTCTTTCCTCCATTCTAATATTTCTTTTATCATATCCTTCTTCTCCTCCTCCTCCTCCTCCTCCTCATTCTTCTGTGTCACACCTCGCCCCCCTTTTGCTGTGTGCCTTTTCGCCAAAACTGGATGGTATTCATTTCTCACAACGGGGTTCCAATTCCACCGAAGTAGTAAGTCTTTCACATACTGCCCAGACACGGGACGTAAGAATTTGGAGGGGGGAGAAAAATCAATGTTTAACCTACCATTACTACTACTACTGAGAGCGAGAGAGAGAGAGAGAGAGAGAGAGAGAGAGAGAGAGAGAGAGAGAGAGAGAGAGAGAGAGAGAGAGAGAGAGAGAGAGATAATGAGTTAGTCCAAATGAATCCTTACCTAAATAAATCAGAAAAAAAAACACGCTTACCAACTAATAATACAATAAAACTGACAATATACAGATACAAAATAAAAAAAATTTATAGCGGGAAAATACACTAGACAGAAATAAAAATGGAAAAGCAGGAAAGAAACTAAAATATATGTTTAGGGTTCAGTATCAAAGAGTAGCCAAGAGTCCTTCGGGATGTGTCTGAAATCGTATGGCTGGCTATCTTGAAGGAAGTCCCACAGGATATAAGAGAGTTCAAAGGTTTAGTCCCAAAGGCTTCTTGATTCCGCGCTGGTGAGAATCAAGGAAGAATATATGGATTTACTATCTTCTCATGTGTGTGTGTGTGTGTGTGTGTGTGTGTGTGTGTGGGTGTGTGTGGGTGTGTTATCTTTCTTCTGGAGGTGTTGACTGCTTTGTGTACACCCTAGAGAGCCGTCCCTGTCATTCTTAATCTCACCAGGTGTACGGCAGGTGAAGGGAGATGTAGGGGAGGAGGAAGAGCAGGTAGAAGTACAGGTAAGGTGAGGCAACAAGGGAAGGCTGGTAGGAAGGTGACGAGGGGAAGTAAGTAGGTAGGTAGGTGGGTGGGTGGATGGATGTGTTGGAAGGAATGAAAATCTAGTGTATCCTTTTGTTTTTTACGTAAGCTAATGTTGAATTCATGATGTTTTTTCTCTCTCTCTAAATATAGCTTCAAGTGCTGGAGAGAAATAGAGTTAAAAACAGATTATGGAAGGAAGAGATACAATTAGTGTCATATTTTTTTTCTTCACTACTGTCTTTTGTTTCTTTGATATTTCTTCTTTCCTTTTTTTATCGAATTATTATATTGTTTATTTTGTTTCCCGCTGCGCTTTGGATTGCGAGGGCGAGGTAAGTGGCTTGAAAACGCTTTCTCTCCGGATTTAGAAAAGAAAAGAAAGGAAAATTTAAATATAAACTTAAGAGTAAACGTTGCTATTTGGAAGTGATAATATAGAGATTAGTAAAACAACGATAATATTATAAATTCATGAACATAAAACAATGATAAAAAAAAAAAGTATAAACAGAACAATAAACAAAACACAGTCGTATCTAGTTTGTCTTGATCCACACAAACGTTTTTCCGATACAGTGAAAATTCCTTTACAGCCAAAACATATAATTATTTGCATATACATTTTTTTTTATGTTATTGCTATCGACTCTTTCCTCTTTGTATATGGACGGGAGGGAAGAGGGGTGTTGGGGGGTGAGGAGGGGCGGGTTAGGAGGGGCGGGAACAGACCCACACACTACATAATCGCATTTCAGTTGTATGTTGCGAGAACTCTGTGAGACTTACAACACCGTAACATAAGCTCATCACCGACGAGTCAACAGAGTATTGCAATATTGCATTCATGGGAAAGTTGGTGGAATATATATTGGAATAGGAAATGCAAAAATACCGAACTGGGAATTATATATGAGAGAGAGAGAGAGAGAGGAGAGAGAGAGAGAGAGAGAGAGAGAGAGAGAGAGAGAGAGAGAGAGAGAGAGAGAGAGAGAGAGAGAGAGAGAGAGAGAGAGAGAGAGAGAGAGTGTGCTTTGAATACTAACATGCTTTACTATTATTCTTTGCTGTAATATTTTGTTTAAACTGTTGATTGATTTTTGTTATTGTCTTTTTTGCCTTCAAAAGCTTTATACTTCTATGTTTTCATGTTTTCATATATCTATACTTTTTTTTTCTTTTTTGGTTTCTTTTAAATTCCAAGTCAGTCAAAATGTTTCACGAGCCTATATATATTTTTTTTTCGGAATATAGTCTTATTGCAATAATTCCACGAGTTGTTTCTCTTCTCATTACTTATTCATTAGTTTGCTGCATTCATGGTCTTATTCAATATTTCTCTGCATGTGAAAAAGAAGGATAAAGCACCTTGTGTGTGTGTGTGTGTGTGTGTGTGTGTGTGTGTGTGTGTGTGTGTGTGTGTGTGTGTGTGTGTGTGTGTGTGTGTGTGTGTGTGTTTAATATCCAACTATAAGAATGGATGAACGAGTTTCCATCAAGCTTAATAAAGTTACTTGGCATCTAACGCGGTTTATCGGGTTAATTTTGGGACAGATTGCTATGAGAGAGAGAGAGAGAGAGAGAGAGAGAGAGAGAGAGAGAGAGAGAGAGAGAGAGAGAGAGAGAGAGAGAGAGAGAGAGAGAGAGAGAGAGAGAGAGAGAGAGAGAGAGATGGAGAAGTGTTATAACCATTTCAGGTGTTGGAATTTTTTGATGCAAGACAGTAACACACTAACACATGCTCTTTGAAGTGTCTCACGTTCCTAATACGGTATGGATGAGGAAGACGAGGAGGAGGAGGAGGAGGAGGAGGAGGAGGAGGAGGAGGAGGAGGAGGAGAAGGAGGAAGGAAGAGAAGGAGGAACAGAAACCATAAGCTATTTTTTTCTGTATCTTAACTATGCACTCTCAATTATTAGTAAACTAGGTGTGGGAAAACAAGATGAAACAGACGTAGGCTTAATGAGTCAGAGAGGCTGCTTTTTGGCTTATAAGAAGAGCATCTGCAGGAGTGGCATTTAAATCCTCACTCGTGGCAAGGCAACAGAATATACTAATGGGTCTTGGTGCCTTCCAGCTCATCCTGTCCTTTGTAACATAAATAGAAGAGGGAAAAAAACTATATGTGAGGAAACGTCATATCTGTCAAACATGGAAAATAGAGGAAAGAATTGAATGGAAACTTAGGTGATATGTTGTACCTGATTTAAGGTTACAATTAATTTATTCATCGCTACATCACGTCATTTCTTGCTTTCCATTTTACCAAAGCTCAATAGAATGCACGTCTTTTACTCTTTCTTGACTATTCTAAAATTTTTGAAGTAAACCTCATACTTTTGGAGTTATTGAAAAAATATGATTTCAGCCAAGGGGTGGGAAAACGTATTTTAGTTAGGTTAGGTTAGGTTAAGGTTTTTGTTAATATAACACAACTCATGAAAATTGGTACCAAGGGGTTCTCGGGCATGCTGATCACGAATCTGGAATTAGATTTGTCATTACTAATAATTTTTGTATTTTCCATTTTGTGGCCCGTAAATTCCACCAGAATTGAGGTCGAAAGAGTTTTTCTCGTTTTACTACGTAAATATTAGTCCTACAGGAAAGTTGCACATATATGAAGTTATGGAGTTTGATAATGTCTATCTCATACTGTCATCCTTTTTCCAATAACTCTAATACTTATGAAGAAAATTGAAATGATGTGAAAGATATTAATGCATAATACTTTACACTGCTACATCTTTAATTACTTCCCAATTTCAATTTCATATAGCTTAATAGAACGAGCGTCTTCTGTTCTTTCTTTTATATTCCATACGATTTTTACGTAAACCCCATACATTTCGAGTTATTTCAAAATATATGATTTATGTCAAAAAATCTAAGGGTGTACCCTACGAAATTTCATGAAAATTTCCATACCTCCGAATCTCATGTAAATTGGTACAATGAGGTTTTCGGTCATGCTGAACACGAATCTGGCCTTATTTTCCTGATTACTATAATATCAAACTGTATTTCACCCTTGCTTGCCTAATAACAATAATGAAATAACCATTATTTAACTTTACTAGCTAATGCTGGTCTCATATGACAAATAATACATAGAGATGACCTATCCTAATTCTACACAATTTAACGTATAGGTGTTATTTGGTTTCCATATCTTGAACAGTTAGCGATTTAAAACTGATTAAAACCGATTAAAAGTTATTAAAAGTACATTTTACATTCCTTCAACTGTATGTATGTATAACTTAAGAGGAACAAGTGTGTCTCTGGATAGCTACACACACGCGCTATTTCCTTCCTGCATCCACAATGAGACATGAAAAGAAATGAATGTTACATCGCATTCATCTTACCCTTGTTTTGGTTCTCATGTCATATGTTAAATTTAGTTCAAAGAATTTCGTGAATCCCAAATGAAGTCAATTTTCCCTCGCACCCTCATCAACATTTTTATATATGTTTATACACCTGGTGGGAGCGTGTTAATTACCGGTAATATCCTCGTCGCCTCCTTTACCCGCTGAGGTGTTAAAACGCGATGCCTCAGGTGATACTAAAAAAAAAAACGCAGGAAAAATAAGTGATGAAAAAAGATTCTTGAGACCATTTTTCACACTATGCTGTAAAAAAAATAAATAAATAAATAAATAAAAAATAAATAAGAGAAAGAGCCTAAGAAACTTAAACATATGAACAGAAAGATAGTTTTTTTTTTTTTTATTATTTAGTAGTATTCAGGCAAGCTGCTGGAGAGAGAGAGAGAGAGAGAGAGAGAGAGAGAGAGAGAGAGAGAGAGAGAGAGAGAGAGAGAGAGAGAGAGAGAGAGAGAGAGTCAGTTAGTTTCAGAAGGAAAAATACTCATACAATTAAATTCTTTTGATGAAAACATAGCATCGCGAAACGAAGTGAAATAAAGAAGAAATGACTGAAAGGGGAAGTGAAAGAAAGGGATAGGAGAGAGAGAGAGAGAGAGAGAGAGAGAGAGAGAGAGAGAGAGAGAGAGAGAGAGAGAGAGAGAGAGAGAGAGAGAGAGAGAGAGAGAGAGAGAATATTTTAGCGTTTAGACACGAGGATATTTGGAACCTTTTCACGAAATCGAAAACGAAATGGAATTCTGCGTATGTCAAAACGTTATTCATGGTCACGTGTATGTATGTGTATGTGTGTATGTGTGTGTGTGTGTGTGTGTGTGTGTGTGTGTGTGTGTGTGTGTGTGTGTGTGTGTGTGTGTGTGTGTGTGTTAGAGGGGGAGGGGGAATGATTAATTGAAAACTCCTACCTGACTCTGTTCCCCCCTTCTGTTTTGAGGTATTTTTCTTCTTTTTTTTTCTTCTTTTCTTTTTTGTCTTCTGTGATGATAAAAATACACATTCAAGAGGTAAGAGTCGAGTGGAAAATGCAGGTGACGCACAAATTCCAGCTTGCAACACAAAAATGCGGATCACAACACAATCACGACATAAAAAGAAAAAAAAACAATGGTAACACAACACAACATAACACAACATAACACAACATAACACAACATAACACCAGAGAATACATAACACCAGTTGGACAAGTTAACATATACCAATAAAAAAAAAAGTGCAGAAAAAAAGCAGATACAATGACAATAAAACTAATATCACAAAACCACCACCACCACCACTACCATCAACACCACCAACAACAACAACAACAACAACAACAACAACAAAAATAAAATCATGTTTAATAATCATAACAACCTACTACCTTTGCTCTCTCTCTGTGAAGGTTAAAAGGCACAGGTAATCTACTTCGCTTACCTGTACACGGCACCAATTACAGACCCAGACTGTGTATTTACCTGAGCCCGAAACAAACACGATATTGTTAAATGAAATAGAAGTTCTAGCGGGAGATTACAAACACACAGGATTTAAACAATAATGTGTTAGTGGTTGAAGGGTATTTTCATGAGAGAGAGAGAGAGAGAGAGAGAGAGAGAGAGAGAGAGAGAGAGAGAGAGAGAGAGAGAGAGAGAGAGAGAGAGAGAGAGAATTACACAGGAACAAAGAAACCAATACTTTACGAAAAGCAATTCCATTAAAATACTCAACATAACTTTTAATTGGCAATTGTTCTCACCATAATCGTTATAAACCTTCTCTCAACTTTTTTTTGAGGTGCTTATCAAAAGGCTGCGGGAACTTGACGTTGAATTCAAGTTATAAATTAGCTTTAATTAGAAAAGGACAAAGAGGAACTGAAGGGGAACAGGGAGAGGGAGAGGAAGGAGGGATGACCAATATATTCGTAAGCCCTGGAGGAGGAGGAGGAGTAGGAGGAGGAGTAGAAAGAGGAGGAAGAGTTTAAAAAAGGATAAAAAGGTTAAGAGAGAGAGTTTTGCATATAAATTATCTCTCTCTTTCTTCCTAATTTAATTTGATTACAATTAATCTATCTTCATAAAACATTTTGTTTTCTCTTTCCCTCTCACCCTCTCAATATAATTATTTTCGTTTACCTCTCTATCTATCTATCTATCTATCTATTTATCTATCTAGAGAGAGAGAGAGAGAGAGTTAGAGAGTTAGAGAGAGAGAGAGAGAGAGAGAGAGAGAGACAAACAGACATACAAACACGCACAGAACAAACACTGCAAGAAAAATACGAGTGAAATATAAAACAAACTCCAATAATAACAGAAAAGTAAAGGAAAGAACACAATGTAATAATGACCAACAGGATGGAGAAGGAAAACAATAAAATCATAAGTCGCCCACCACTTCCGATTGGCAAACTTTCCTCAATAAATACCTAGAAAGAACTGGTAGGGGAAAGTGGCGCAGAGAAAGAGCAAAGTGCAGGAAGAATGGAGGAGGCGGAGGAGGAGGAGGAGGAGGAGGAGGAGGAGCAGGAGGAGGAGGAGGAGGAGGAGGAGGAGGAGGAGGAGGAGGAGGAGAAGGAGAGAGCTCATTGATAACACACAAGAAAAACAGACAACAGTAAACTTTTCGGGTGTATTGCAAGTCACTTCAACTACGAGCAGAGCAGGATGCCTTGGGAAAAGAAGAAGAAGGAAGATGATAACAATGACTATTACTACAACTATAACAACAACAATACATTTACCACAATTTCAACGGCAAGGGATTGGTTGTATAGTGGTTTGCATGCTTATCTCACAACCGATAAGCCCTGAATTCGAATCCCAGGCCAATAGGAGACAATTTGGACTTGCCTCCTTTCACGGCACAGCCTCTGTTTACCTAGCAGACAATAGGTGTGGACGTAAGTCGAAGGCTTTTGACCTCACCGTCCAGTAGAAGCGTAAAGCCACAAATCCAAGTCTCCTGTGTGTGCAAGTGTGGGAGACTGAAGACCGCTGGAAGAAAAGAGAAGTGCTTTGACGAACCACCTCTGACCTTACCTTAGTGTTGTGTGGCTGGACCCCTTCTACACATGGGCGAGTCCTCTTAATAGAACCAACATCTGAAAGGGAAAAGGACTGGTCAAGAGATACTCGTAGAAAACGTTGAACTTCACAGACAATGGCTTACCAACACTTCAGGTGCGAGGGACAGACTAAGAAGGTTTAGTATATAGAAGAGTGTTGGCTGAATGTTTATGTGTATGTATGTATGTATGTGGTAGTGGTTGTGTACATGGTTGTGTTTGCTTGATAGTTTACGAGGCACTATAGACCGCCCAGTTTTCATGCTCCATTTACAAACAAGAAAGACCATGTTTATTATTTATTCAACAGCATCTCTTCATAAATCACGTCATTCCTATTATTATGATAAATTTTGTAGCTACAAATACCACTGTGTCTACTACTACTACTACTACTACTACTAATAATAATAATAATAATAATAATAATAATAGTCTTGATTATCCCTAAACAAAAACACGCCTTGTTATTGTTCCTCCTGTTTTATAAAATTCACTCACTGAAACACAGAATCATCAGAGGCTGGCCACCGAAACACACAACGTATAATTAGAGAAACAAATCAAGTCTCAAGATACTGAACAATAACATATTAGACATGCAATGTAGCGTTTAAATATACAACGTAATTATTAAATGAACTGGGAATATAACGAAAGATAAATCAAGGAGTGCCTCGTGTGTATGTGTGTGTATGTGTATGTGTGTGTATGTGTGTGTGTGTGTGTGTGTGTGTGTGTGTGTGTGTGCAGACGGAGAAGTGGTGTGACAGGAGGAAGGAAGCGAGGCGTGTTTGTGTGACCGTGATGGCGACTGTGAATGACACTGACAGTCCTGCTGGCGGAGATAGGTAAACAGATTACTCAAGGCTGAAGGCAAGGAGAGAAAAAGTGCATCATTGGTAACATGTCCGACATTCTCGTCCAATGGTGCGTGAGAGCAGGCGAGGCACACAATTTGATAGGTCAGTTTGGGTTCGATTCTGAAATATCTGTTTTTGACAAATACACAACTGAGGGAGTGCATGTGAGGAAAGCTGACTTTACACTAAGAAAAAAAAGGCCAAGAAAAACTCGTCTTCCGACCCTTTTTCTCTTCCTTTCCTTCCGCTTCTTCCGTTGCACTCTCCCTCTCTATCGAACCTTACTGATTTACCTCCTCCTCTTCCTCCTCTTCCTCCTCTTCCTCCTCTTCCTCCTCTTCCTCCTCCTCCTCCTCCTCCTCCTCCTCCTCCTTCCCACACTTTACCTGGCAGATAGGACATTCTACGCTCATAATCGCGCGTCCTTCACTGCCTCCATCACTAGCAAGGCAGGAATTGCGGTGAAAGGGAACAGAAGGAAACACTACACAAGTTCAAAAGTAATATAACACCAAGTATAAAAGTTCGAAGAGCTGACAGGACATTAAAATAAAATTGCATATGTGACGAAACATTAAAAAAATTGACAGAACACAATAATATCTCAAAATAACTTGACAGAACACTATAACACGTTGACCTTGAATCACCACCTAGCCAGACAAGGTCATGTAGATCAGCCAGCCTTTGACCTTTTGACCTGTGACCTGCCGTGCTGACCTACCTCCATCTGTAGTGCAGCATAATATTTCAACCCAATATTGACTCTCTATATCCCTGTTTTTGTTTCTGAAATATATATATAACTATTCGCTTTATGATATTTTTTGATTTATTTTCGTTGTTATTTCCTTTTTCCTGTGCAATGGTTTGTTATTTGAACGTTGCTGGCGGGAAGCTGCATTGTTGTATTTAAGACCGTTAGTTTTGTACATGTTTGTTTGATAGTCTTTTCCAGTGTGCTCGGCGTCGCATACAACATCCACATGAATAATGGAAAATTCAGATTCCATGGCATCCCTTTCCTCACTACGACCCTCCTTCCTTCCTTCCTTCCTTCCCTTCCCCTTCCCTTTCCTTCTCTCATCCACCTTCTTCCACACTTT
>JAPQNM010000006.1:12657279-12669779 GCA_029783475.1 Metacarcinus magister | reverse complement strand
AAACAATACAAAACACCAAGACTAATTTACATAAACTCTAGAAAATTGTACGAAAGAATAATTTAAAGAAGAAGGAAAGAAGAAAAAGATGAATAATAAGAAGAAGAACAAGAAGAAAAACATGATGATGAGAGGAGAGATAAAAAGGATGAAAGTGAAGAGAGTAACCAAGAGGGGTGTTAAGAAGAGGATCAGAGGAATAATGTGAAAATAATCGTTAAATAAAGAGAAGAAGAGAAGGTAAAATGAGAGAAGAAGGAGAGGGACGAGGAGGAAGAATAAGAGGAGGTAAAGAAAGAGGAAAAAGAGGAAGAGGAGGAGGAGGAGTTGCATCTGGGATTTACTAAGAGTAGACTAAAAATAATGAAAGCAGAGGAGAGAGAGAGAGAGAGAGAGAGAGAGAGAGAGAGAGAGAGAGAGAGAGAGAGAGAGAGAGAGAGAGAGAGAGAGAGAGAGAGAGAGAGAGAGAAAATGCAACCCAAATTGAAAGTTTTCGTTCATAAAAACCAAGCCTCTCCCAATAGAGTTAGTTTCACCACTACAAACACACACACACACACACCCACACACACACACCACACACACACACACACACCCACACACACACCCACACACACCCACACTTCCCACCAAAATACCCCCACCTTTGAATCAATTGAACACACCTGCCTGTATAAACCCAGGTGAAAGCAGTGAGTGGGTGGATGGGTGGTGCCACGGAGGCTGGGATGAGCAATTAAGTGTACCTGCCAGAACTGCATCAAAGCATCCCACCTCAGCAAAGGGAGAAGGAGATGGCACTGTGAGATGGCACTGCACTCTCTAGTCTCTGCATGCTTGTATAGAGGGTAATGTGGCGGGCAGTGCAGTCATTTGTCTCTCATACACACATGATTATATCCTCCTTACCCCACTTAAGAAGGCGAGAAAGAGAGGGAAAGAGAAAAAAGAGAGAAGGGAAGAGCAACATCGCCTTAAATTGCATGGTTCTGAGCGGCGATCTAAGGTTTAAAGACAGTTTCATTAGATGGCAAGACTGCTCAGACTTCAAAAGACTTGACATTTTGCCTCTCCTGCTCCTCTCCACTGCAGTTCAAGGGTGTGACTGTGCCTCTTCATGGAGTGTGTAAAGTTTTAGTTGTTGTTGTTGTTGAAGTAGTAGTAGTAGTAGTAGTAGTAGTAGTAGTAGTAGTAGTAGTAGTAGTAGTAGTAGTAGTAGTAGTAGTAGTAGTAGTAGTAGTAGTAGTAGTAGTAGTAGTAGTAGTAGTAGTAGTAGTAGTAGTAGTAGTAGTAGTGCGGGAGTGTTGTTTAGTGTATTCAAAAGCTTAAAAGAACCATAAATGTATATAATGTAGTAGTGTCATTTTGGAAGTGCATTACGTACTGAATGAGACACGAGCTTCCTCCTGATACTAATTGAATGTTCGTTAAACTCTATTAATATTTTCATCGTTTAGCTTCCAACATGTCTTGACTTATTGAAGACATACCATAAGGATTATTGCATATCTCTTACCTAAAAACATTAAATATCTAGCTAGGACAAAGGTTATATGATGAAACAATAATATTACTTCTCCCCGTACACATATTTAACACAAATATCGTGTTTATCCTCGCGTGTGTACTGCCTCACGCCCACGGCTGTACACAAACCATACTCATAAACACAAAAATGTTAAAAAAAATAATGATATAATAACAGTTATTGTTTTCATGTTTTAACTTTTATAAACTTCTATGAAAAATATTGAGTTAATTAAACTTTGTACATAAAGAAAATGTCAGTCTGAATTCCACATCTTGCTCATCATAAACGTTATTTTGTGAAGTTATTAGATGATATTTATATTCGTCTAAAATTTAAACAATGTTAGTTTCATTAACAGTATAACAACAATTCCTGATTTTTTCATGAATACTGTGTAAACTTATTTTTCCTGTTTATCTTTAACCTTATATTACCAATTTCCTTTTCAATAGGATGATAAGGTAATATTTAGTATCAAGTGTAATTATAAAGCTGCAATATCGTCTGCATATGTTGTAATTTTCTTGCCGTTCCAGACAACATCTAACATTCATATGATACACATATTTAACATCACTTGTGTAGTACAATGAAATAGATTAATGAAATAGCAATAAGCTTATTTAACCTGACTAAATATTTCATTGTTTAAGGTGATATTTCCTTTACTTTTCACCGATGATAACATTGAATATAATAATTCATCAACATTGTCACAACAAATTAAGAAACAGATTGAAAATTAAAAACATTATTACGTTTCACTTATCTGCAACATCTTGTGGCCAAAGTTCAGTAATAAGATGATTTTTATCCGACTTTAAAAGCATTAAAATTTGAAGTCCTAGATATATCTCTTCAATGTATCTTTTTTTATTGCACTCACAAGTCACCACACGTAAAGTTAAGGATCTCCTACAAACATAACGTCTTTTTTTAGTATCATTATTTTCTGAAGGAAGAAAAGCATATTTTTAGGTTTTTACTTTTTATATATACGAATCCCGTTGCTGGATTATATAAACCTTCTTTTAATGGTTACGCCTAAAGTGGTACAATTATATGTTTTCCTTCTAAACTAAATAAACTCGCAATTTGTAATAGTCACCTGTCCCTTATCACTAATGGAACGGCAACGGAAAACAGAAAAATAATAATTAAGCTTCTGTCTAAAAAAAAAAATATATATAAAAAAACGCATTTCATAATCCTCTCTCCATTACAAAAACAGAATTTCATAATGACACATTGAGTCAATCATAAACCTAGATGTACATAAATAATATTCATCATATACCTGGATATCATTGACTCTCACCTGCATAACAGCTCATAATTAAACAACAGGGAGGTCAAGGTCAGACTAACACACGTGGTTATTAAAATCGTACTTCACCTCATTTAATTAAGTTCTATCCACGTGTTCGTATTGTTATTAATAGTCGCAGATAGACCTGTGAGGGGCTCTTTAACCTCCTCTCAAGATTGCAGTAGTAGTAGTAATAGTAGTAGTAGTAGTAGTAGTAGTAGTAGTAGTAGTAGTAGTAGTAGTAGTAGTAGTAGTAGTAGTAGTAGTAGTAGCAACAGATGTCGAAGCTGCATTAGTCTCGTCAAAATGGGAGTGAGATGTCTTGTGTACTTACAAGAATGAATAATGTATGTACACAGGAGGTAATGGTACTTTTGGTGTTGGTGGGACGTGGAGCAGCGTAATGTATGCTAATTTAAAAGTACTTGTAAAGGATGGACCACTTAGGTAACCATTAGGGCGTAGGTATGAAGACAAAGTGTTCGTGGTTATAGTTACGCTTTTCATGTCTTACAAATTATCTTACGCAATCTGTAGAGCGTAGACGGAATTGAGGAAAGCAGTGAGGGTGAGTGAGGGAAGGAAAGAGGGAAGGAGGAAGGGAGAGATAGAGTATGGCTGTATATGTATGTGATTTCCAGGAACACTTATCAGGGACTGTGTTCGTGTTGCACTTCTGGGAATATTCCGCGGCAATGTGATGGAGAGAAACATGAGGCTGACAAATTATTATTATTCCCCGCTCGCCAATTTAAAACGAACGTGTCTTTTAGCAGGAATAAATTGCTTTTAGCGGATTGATGCTGTGTACCAACCAACCAACCATCGATTAACAGATATCAAAACAACACGTCCAGACCAGACCAGAGTGTTACATTAAACACGAATAAAAAAAAAAAATTAAAAAAAAATAAATTGACATGATAAGTGATGAATATATACAGATCAGGGTAAAAAATTAAAAATGTGACAAAATGTTTCGAAAAGTTGGACCAAAGATGAATGATTTTTGTTATAATTAGTTCGGAAAAATCGGTTTTTTGAAATTTGAGAAGTGGATGTACATACGTGTTCAGGTTTTCTCGTAAACTGTCACCCTTTGCGAACTGAGACAGAAGCTCATTTTCAGCAATCATTTCTATTTATCCATAAAAAAAAGTCAAATCATGCACTGACCATTCCCAGCAGCTCTTCATGTTAAAAAAGAGTGTTATCGAAGTATTACAACTCTCTAACATGAACTATTACATATAAATAAAACATAGATGCAATACACTTCAAACTGAAAGCAAACTGAAATAACGACTTAATCCTATAATGATCATATAACTTGCCACAATAGACTTCAGAACACCAGCAACTCACATACTTCCACCAACTCTCATTAATGTTAGAAATTCTCGCTATTGACTTCAGATTCCCCAACACACGATTCAAGTTTATAAAGCCTCCAGGATCAACCTTTACCTCACACACTCACTTCACGACCCAACAAGACACCAGTGAACTTTGGAACACAAAACTTCCTCTTATCTTACGAATAACAGTCAACATTTCATTCATTCTTCTCATTAGTTTATGCTTTCATCCTTCTCTTGTTCCTACTCTCTTTCCCTCCTCTGCACTCTCCCCTCCTCCTCCTCCTCTTCCAGCCTTGGTCATAAAATAAGAGTAAAAGTTTATCCCTCACACAGCTAGGCACAAAGGGAAACATCACATATCCTCGGCCTAAAAACACTCTATTACTCTCTACAATGTGACGTTGATGTGCTGGTCTAGTGTAGCGTGTTGTGTTACGTGTTGTTTCATGTTTACGCACAATAATTTACTGTCACAAAAGAGATTAAAACAAAGAGAAAAAAAAAACGGTACCTTTACACAAGCAGGGTGACTGTAGGGAAAATATAATAAATAAGGTTTAATGTATACGAGCGTTTTGCAAAATGGATGAAGACAGAACTATCACTGTGACATATACGATTGTTCTATATATTACTTGCATACATACATTCATACATACATACATACATTCATACGGTATATTCATAAATATATACATACAGATAGGCAGTCAGACACTAAAAAAAATATGTAATTATTCATGGAAGAGGAAACGTAATCTAGGGTTGTGCATTTTCGCGCATTACCACAAAACAATTAATGGATCAAGGCAACAAAATAAAAAAATAAATAAATAAATAAAACACGTATATGCATCTAGTAAAATAAATTAATAAAATACACGGTGTAGATGTGAATGTGTGTGTGTGTGTGTGTGTGTGTGTGTGTGTGTGTGTGTGTGTGTGTGTGTGTGGGTCGATCGTCAAGTGGCAAGCAATTATTGGTCAAGAACAGTTATTTTCCATCAGACCCGAGAAGGAAAAAAAATTCTTCTCCACTAGTAAAGCACAAAAATAGATAAAAAGGTAAACACGTAATTATATATAAACATACATCAACCTCGCCTTAGGATATGCAGCTTCCCCAGACGGTGGCATTTATCTACGCATATATTTCGCATTTTTTCCCCAATGAAACGATCCTGAGGGAAGGTAATTGGGGACACGTCAAGCTTCATCTGAGTGTGCAGCGAGGCGACGAGGAGCGGGTGTGACAGTCTCGTGACGGCTGCACGGTGCTCGCGTTCCCTCTTCAATATGTGCGATTCCTCATAAATGGAGTGAAATGTCTGACTGGTCCAAGGCTTTCCCGGCGCGAGGCAGCTCAGTGTCTTTGTCATGTCGGCGATGACCACACCAGTGCAATCAAGGGATTCATGCTTTCATGCAACGGACCAAAAATGTGCTGATTATGTACGTAATTTGTTGCATTCATTTACGTTCCTATGTGTCTTAGTTTTCAGCTTCCAATGATGAATCAATATCTATGAAGACATAATTCAAAGGACACCTCGCCATTGCAGGAGTGAATGGCTCATGTACAGCAATATGAAATTCGTGGTAACCAATATAACACATTTCTTGTAGAGAGATTCTGAAATAAACCAGGAATATCGAATGTGTCAGCAGCAGCAACAACGACAGCAACAGCAGCAGCAGCAGCAGCAGCAGCAGCAGCAGCAGCAGGTGGTCTGGTTTCGAGTTCACAATAAAGACATTGTTACCTAAGTTCCGTAAATAGAGTAAATAGTTTAACACATTTTAAACCCACACACACACTCACCACATTTATCTTTAGGTAATGAAGTGAAAACCAACACCACCACCAAAGTGTGCACCAGCAACAACAACAACAACAACAACAACAACAACAACAACAACAACAACAACGCCACACACTCATCAGGCAGGCGCTGGACCCTCCACGCACCCAAACACATTTTTCCTCCTCAAGTACTGGAGGTAAATATTAATTACTCCCATTAGCGAGCGGCAGCCTGACCCGCTCTTTAGCCTCGAGTAATTAGTGGCTCAAGACTCGGGAAGGATGGGGATCAGAGGCGCTTTGGCAAATTAATTCAGGGAAACTTTATAAAGATAAGCGTAACCGAATGCCTGACCGCGCCAAACTAAACAGGAAATGAAGCCAAATTGTGTGCCGACCAAGTTATTTTTAGTCGTGAAATAACGCAACATGTTCTGTGGAGTGTTTCAAGATAATAGTTTTATGCTGGAATGCTGTTATGAACGTGTGTGTGTGTGTGTGTGTGTGTGTGTGTGTGTGTGTGTGTGTGTGTGTGTGTGTGTGTTTTAAGATTCTCTACAAAGGAATAAAAACAAACACACACACACACACACACACACACACACACACACACACACACACACACACACACACACACACACACACACACACACACACACGACCATCATTATCTCTGAGTCTCGTGTTACTTCTTATACTGTTGCCAGAAAGAGAAATAGGAACAAGAGAAGACAAAAATAATATATATATTTACACATACACACACAGGCCCACGCACACGCACACGCACACGCACACACACACACACACACACACACACACACACACACACACACACACACACACACACACACACACACACACACACACACACATATATAACTCTTACAATTACCGTTATTATATTGTAAAACTATGAAGATAAGAACAAAGAAGGAAGAAAAACATGAATAAACCAAAATGTGAAGAAGAAAAAAACATAAAATAAACCAAAATAACAACTATAACGAAATGGATACACGGAAAAAAATGGAAAAAAGAATAAAAAAATTAATATAACAATTATCTTGCTCAATAATTATTCTGTTTCGTTTCTTTCTTCTTTGTTTCTCCCTAGAGTCTGAGGAGGAGGAGGAGGAGGAGGAGGAGGAGGAGGAGGAGGAGGAGGAGGAGGAGGAGGAGTACTACGCCACACAATTGTCCTGAGTGGCTAGAAGTGAATTTTAACATCACATTTTCTTCTCTTTTCCTTTTCATCGTCTTCAGGCACTATTAAAACTTTCCTTCCCTCCTTGTGATGGCACTTCCAGAACCCTTCACCTACTCTTCCAATCCTTGTCGTAAAGTTTTTTCCTACATCTTTTTATACTGTCAATTTGAACTATTTCTTGTACCTCTTGTTAACACCGGTACTGGGGGCTATTTTATCTTGCTGTGATTCGGTTTGTATTATATTCGTCCGTGTGTTTACGTGAAGCTGATCCGGTCATTCATACGGAAGGAATCGGTTGGTTGGTTGGTTCACTGATGCGGATTATTGATAGAGAAGGACGGTTATAATCTTATTCCTGACTCCTTTTTACTTCTTCTTTTAGTCTCACTACTCACTCCTCTTGCCCTTTATTTTATTTTATTTTATTTCTTCCTGTTTTACTCTCTTCCTTTTTTTTTAGACTTATCTTGCATCTTTTATGAATAGTTTTTTCTTCTTATTTTCCTCTTCCTCCTCCTCCTCCTCTCCTCCTCTTCTTTATTCAAGTTTCTCCTCTTCTCCCCTCGTTTATTACCATCATAACGACACAAATTGGAGTCAGAGGCCATGAATGAGCATCGACGGGTATAATCAGGTCTTGTGGTAAGGTTAGCCAGTGGTGGGAGCTGCAAGAATACTACCACTGTATTCCCTGCCGCTCATAAAACCCAACGACCGCAAGACACCGGGTCAAGGGGTCTGAGAAGCACTTCCTCTGTATTATCTCCTAGAAAAGATGAGGTACAGAGTGGAAGGGGAGAGTAAAATCTTCCTGAATCCTTAATGCCTTGTCTTGGCTACCCGATTTTAATGAGGATGTAAAAGAGAATATAGAAGAGGTGACACGATGTTGTTTTGATTTTTCTTGTGAACGTTGTAGTTGCAGAAACGAGAGATGTAAAAAGGAAAAGTCAAGCAAGGCCATGTGACTTTCAAGGCCACGAGACGCTGACATTGGTATTAAAATTTAAGAAAAAATACTGAAAATGAGTCCACGTGATAATTTGAAAGACAAGATCGAGTAGATGAGAGAAAGGTGCAAAGAAAAAGTGAAACAATTATGAGGAATACAATTACTACATAGAAAGGAAGAGAAGAAACACCAAAAAGAGGAAGGGTGGAAGGAGGAGGAAGACGAGGAGAGTGATGACGAGCACTAACACAACGACGATGACAACAAAAAATAAGTTAATTAAGAGCGATGTGAAGGGACAAATATAATAGGGTGAAGGGGATGTCAGGACGGTGTTGTTATGAAGGGGAGTAAGAAGGGCAAGTAAGGATTGATAAACAGCAAGAAGAGAGGAAAGAGAAGAGGCGAGAGTGTGGAGAGGGAGCATGATGACGAAGGGAAGGGAAAGGAAGGGAAGGGAAGGGAAGAGAAGGCAAGGCAAGGCAAGGCAAGGCAAGGCAAGGCAAGGCAAGGCAAGGCAAGGCAAGGCAAGGCAAGGCAAGGCAAGGCAAGGCAAGGCAAGGCAAGGCAAGGCAAGGCAAGGCAAGGCAAGGCAAGGCAAGGGAGATAAAAATAACTCCAACCAAGGTATAGAAATTAGAAGAGCACGTATCTTTCCTGTTCAATTACCTGTTGACTTCACACCTGTGCATCCCCCTCCCCCTTCCCCCTCCTCTCCTCCTTGTACCTCATTGTGACACCTGTACCACCACACCACGTCATTAATCAACACAGGTACACTTCCTATTCACCTGACATGCAGTTCATTCCCCCCCCCCACCTTTCCCGATCTAAATGATTCGATTAAGCGTAATGATGCCAGTGGCGTAATCATTTTAACTCCTTCTCATTATCACTCGCTCAGATTAATTACAGACTCCATTAACCGAGCTACATACATTAAAACCAAGAAATAAAACAACTAAAATAAAATTGGGAATAAAAATCATAATTGTACTAGAATGAGAGAGTTTCTAGCACAAAAAAACAAAAACATATAGTTACGGATAAGAGAGTTTTTAGGATTATTTGTTTACAGATAAGAGAAGAGGAGATGAGGTGAGAGAAGAGAGATACTGATAACTATATTTACCTTCAGCTCGTCTTCTCCAACATTCCCCTCCGCCCACCCACATTCTCCTACTTGAAAATAATGCAAGTCAGCCAATATAGAAAGAAGAAAACATTAGAAGACCTACCTCCCTATCTCCTATCCTTCCCTCCTCCCCTGCCTCGCGCCCCTGCCTCGTGCCTCTGCCTCGCGTCCCTGCCTCACCCTTACGCAATAACGACAGAATCCAAGTACTGCCTTTACGCAAGAATGTACTGCTTCCTGATTGGACGGCTTAGCATTACACGCTTTCCTATTGGCTGATTGAATGTGATATACCCTGTGATTGGCTGGTTGAGTACAATATGACTCTCTGATTAGTTACCTGAATATCACAGTCAAGGAAATATGCGTTAATCAAAAGTTGACGTTCTGTTACATATACGTATTTAGTATGAAAATAGGACACCTTTAGTTGATGCTCATTTCATATGTTTAAAATATGGTAGATTTATATATTTTTTTTTGGGGGGGGTGGTGTGGGCGGGGGGAGGGTGTTGAATATATATGTAAATCTGGCGTATAAGTTCTTTACTCCTGTTGGTGTTATTTTCTTGGGTGGGTCCTCCTCTTATTTATTTATTTTCATCTTTTCATTACATGTTTTCTGGGCGAATTCAACCCGGTGTAAATTCTCGACTCGGTAAGATTATTAACACGTGCTATTATTATCTTTCGTATCTGAACATTTGATTATTTTCTTTTTTCCGTAGTGTATCTAGACAAAGGCTTCATATATACTAACATAAACTCCTACCAGTGTGCCAGATTGAGCTTTTAATGTTATTTTTATGCGGTAGAATTGTGCAACGATGTGTGTTTTGGAATGTTAACGTCGGATTTTATTATAAACATGACAGTAAAATGGAAAAGAGAAGAGGAAAGTGTAATTTTTTTCAAACTTAACAGGAAATTCTGCCAGATATTCACGGACCAGGAAGCCAAGATGCAATGGAAGTAGCAGTAGTAGTAGTAGTAGTAGTAGTAGTAGTAGTAGTAGTAGTAGTAGTAGTAGTAGTAGTAGTAGCTGTTGTTGTTGTTATTTGACAGTGTTCCATAGTAAATACCAATCGTTCCTAACACCACCATTACCACCATCATCACCACCTTCACCACCATCATCACCACCACCACCATCACCACCAAAAACACCAACACCACCACCTAACCCAACGTCTTCAGTGGAGCGAAGAAAAGATTGCAACACGAACTGCATGACACGGCAAAAGTTTTGTCTATAAACCGGAAAAGAGCACTCTGGCCCGGCCCTCAGAAGGTCGGTGAGGGTGGATGACGAAGAGGAGGAGGAGGAGGAGGAGGAGGAGGAGGAGGAGGAGGAGGAGGAGGAGGAGGAGGAGGGAAAGCAGCAGAGAGGAAAGTGAAGAGACGGGAGAAGAAGGAGAAGGGAGGTAAAGGAGGAAGGAAAGGGTAGGGTGCAAGGTAATAAAGTCAGCCACCAAGAGTGATAGGCCACAGCCCACTTCTCCTCCTCCTCCTCCTCCTCCTCCTCCTCCTCCTCCTCCTCCTCCTCCTCCTCCTCCTATTTTCTACGAACTTATGTAATTTGTCAAAGAGAGTTACAACGAGTGAACACTTTAGGGGCGGGGGTGAGTGAGAGCCGGGAGGAGGAGGAGGAGGGGAAAGGGATGGTGTTAGATTATGAGAGTTCAACAAAATATTCCAATTTGTTTCATTTATTCATTTCCGCGGCGAGATTTGCGAGATTCCGCGAAGACCCAGAAAGTTGGAGGTAAATAAACTTTTAATATTGCTTCCTTTTCCTCCTCCTCCTCCTCGTCGTCGTCTCCTCCTCCTCCTCCTCCTTCTCCTCTCTTTCCCCTAATCTCCTTTCTATATAACTCTTTTTCTTCCAATAGTTTGTCTCTTCTTATCCCTTTCCTCCATATTCTTCTTCTTTTTTTCTTCTCATTCTTCTTCTTCTCCTTCTTCTTCTTCTTCTTTATGTTCTTCTTCCTCTTTTTGATTTTCACATTTTCTTCGAGCTACTCTTAAGACTTTTTTTACTTTCTTTCATTTTTTTAATCTTTTACCTTAAATTATAGCATGCCACATAAATCCTTTCTTCCTCCTGTGTGTGTGTGTGTGTGTGTGTGTGTGTGTGTGTGTGTGTGTGTGTGTGTGTGTGTGTGTGTGTGTGTGTGTGTTTGTGTGTAGTGACGTCAAAACGATGAAGTATTAAGTTTACTAAGAGTTATAAACGTTCATTGCACTTCCGTCAACCGTTTAAACATATCCATTTCCTTAAAAAAATGTATATATAAATTTGTGATACTAACTCTGCTTGGGTTTGTTACTTACTTTATACGTGAGATTTATATTATATCTGACGCGGCGGAAACGAGTAAAATTTGGTGCAGTTGATGAGTTGGTTCATTTATCTTTTTTAATATATTTGAATTTATTATTATTGAAAGCTTATTCAGGAATGTTTTGGGTCAGAGTTGTATGTTTATGTTTATTGTCTTATGCTTATTATTTATTTATTTTTTTTTTTTATATATTTAGTGGAGTAAATTTTTCGCTTGGCATTATGTATACGTTCTACATAATGAATAATTGTGAAAATATTGGTGTTTGGATTTTTATACATTTCATACTATTTCGTGATTAAATTTTTGACATACCTATAGTTTTTTTTCTCTCATATGTGTTTCTTTACAATCCTCTATTAAAAAATCTATCTATTCATATGTGGGTGTGTGTGTGTGTGTGTGTGCGTGTGCGTGTGCGTGTGCGCGTGTATAAGTGAACGCATTAGCCGTGGAAAAGTTAATTAGGTCCTGGATTATAACTAGATACCAAGTAAATTACATTTCAAAATTAGTTCTGCTGATAATTTCCCCCGCGAGGCTTCCGAAACCGTTGTCACATTACTCATCTATCGTCAGCACTTGGGACTGAACAAATACCATGAATATACTCACTCCTACCTATCTACCTACCTATCTATCCAATTATTAGCCCTCTTATGTATCTTTTACCTATGTATCTATCTGTCTATTGATCTAGTAGTAGCAGTAGCAGTGGTTTTCTCAGTGACTTAATTATCTATGAGTACTCTTAATGTTTTTTATGAGACTCCACTCTATGTCCTTAAGATAGGTATTAATACATAATGATTCCCTTAATTGGTCGTTCCCTCTCATCATTATCTTTTAA
>JAPQNM010000006.1:12627279-12652279 GCA_029783475.1 Metacarcinus magister | reverse complement strand
TAATAATAATAATAATAATAATAATAATAATAATAATAATAATAATAATAATAATAAGGTAACATTAAATAAAAAATTAAAAAATAAAAAATAATAATAAAGTTTCCCACACACTATCATTCTTTCTTTTCCTCTTTCCTCCACTCGGACAAATGGAGGAAACCGAAATCAAGGTGCAAATGGAGGAAAGGGAGGAAAAAGATCTTATGATGGTGAGAACAGAGATAAATGCGTTCTAGTAATAATACTTCCCCTTCCTTCCTCCCCTTCCTTCCTCCCCTTCCTTTCTCCCCATTCCTTCCTCCCTCCTCCTTCCTCCCTTCCTTCCTTCCTTCCTTACTCCTTCTTTCCTTTCTTCCTCTCCTCCACACTTTTCCTTCTAACTATCTTCCTTCCAGCTGCTTCACCGCCTCAACAACAATGCTTTATTCTCATTTTTCTCTTCCTCCTCATTGTTCCCATCCTCCTCCTCCTCCTCCTCCTCCTCCTCCTCCTCCTCCTCCTCCTCCTCCTCTTCGTTTACCTCTTCCTCTCTCTCCTTCTTTACTTCTGCCTCCTCCAAGCACTCAGTACTATTACCTTTCCTCTCCCGGAAGAAATACATCAGTCTTCTAGTCATGCTTCCATTCATCTAAGTGGACCAGTTATCATTCATTGCGTGAAGTGATTTGTTATTTATTTAGTGGTTATTGTTGCTGTTATTATTATCATTGTTATTAGCTTCACGAATTCATAATAAAAAAGAAAATTTAATAGTATACAATTAACGTAAAAAAAAAAAAAAAATTATCACACTAAATAAGCTGGGAACATTTTCATCCCAACGCGAGGCAGGTAAGTATACACGTGTATGTATGTACGTACGCACATGACGCATTGCACCATCGACACCATTAACATAAAACAAAACCACATGCTCTCTCTCTCTCTCTCTCTCTCTCTCTCTCTCTCTCTCTCTCTCTCTCTCTCTCTCTCTCTCTCTCGCTCTCTCTCTCTCTCTCTCTCTCTCGCTCTCTCTTAAATCTGAAATACAAAATCTGTCCACCTGTAATTTCGTCCCTCATCAATTTTTTTCATCGCTCCCTCACTTCCTTCCCATCTCCCCTTACTCCTCTTCCTCTTCAAAGACTTTCCCTCGCCAGAAGTCTCTCTTTTCCTCTATTTCCCTCGCCCTTCCTCAATCGGTTGTCATGTTTTTTTTCCTCGTTCTCTCTCTTACCTTGTCATTTTCCCCCTCATCGTAAGGCTACTCTTCTTATCTCTCAGTTTTGTTTCTATCTATTTTTACGAGTGTCATTTATATCCTAAACTTTGCATATATTTTCATTTTTTTCTCTTTATTTCTCTCTCCCTCATGGTACATTATTACTCTTTTTTTTTGTTGTTGTTGCCTCGTTGATAGAACCGTAAATTCGCAAAAGTCAGTCATACATTTCTATAATCTATGGGGGGTTTTAGTATGAATAATGTTGAATATATTATGTGGTTGGTAGCTGACTGGCTGGTGAGTGTGGTTCGTCGTTCCTGTACTCTCCTTCTTTGCGTGTGTCATAACTTTCACATCCAATTTACTTCACCAGCGCATCTTTCTTCCCTGCCTCCATAAAGGATAAAAATATGTAGGGATGTAAACCAGGAACATTGTCTCGATAAATTTCCCATCTTTTAAACAAGCTTCCTCCTCATCTCCCTTCTATATTTACTTCCTTTTTACCTCCTTGCCTTTCTCCATGTGGATATTCTTCTCCTCGTCCTCATTCTCCTCCTCCTCCTCCTCTTCCTCCTCCTCCTCCTTCTTCTCTTCTTCCTCCCATCTCAACAAAAGGAAATAAATCCCATCTTGGAAATTACCTATCAATTAGTCAATGGAATTCATTAATAAAGACAAAATGGTGAAATGTCTTGAGATTCTCCCATCAATTAAGACACAAAATGGATTCATAAGGAAATGATATTCCAATAGAAACTTAATTAACTTCTTCAGCGAGGTTAATGCAGTGTAAGTACGTTCGACCACACTACAGTAGATGATGTAGTCTAGTTTAATGATCAATAAGTGTGTGTTGAAAGTCCCCATAAACGCCTTATTAATTAAACAGAAACTCGTAATATAAGTTGATAGAAGAAAATGATACTGGTAATGACTCCAAAAGTGCTGATTATTAATGCCTCATGGTTATTATTATTATTATTATTATTATTATTATTACTATTATTATTATTATTATTATTATTACAACTTCCGAGGTAATATTAAACAGAATTAGAAACGAACGAATAAAACTAAACCAAAAAATACTTAGCCTCGTAAAAAGAAAAGGAGAGAAGAGAAGGGGAAACGATAAAGAAGAAGAAGAAGAAGGAAAAAAAGATTCATAGGAGGAAGGGGAAAAAAAGAAAGACAGGGAGGAAATATTGAGGCAGGCCAGTGTACCTTTGCAATATTCTCACAACACTGCTCGTTCCTGTTTCTCTTATGCCCGATTTTTTTCCCCCTCTGACAACCCTCTTCGTGAATTATTTTTTCCCCACCTCCACCAATCTTTCCTTTCTTTATTTCACTTCTCTTCTTCTTCTTCTCCTTTATCCTGTTTTATCTTTATTCCCTTATTCGTAGCTGTCCTGATGTGGTAATTTATCATTGGTTTCTTTGTTTATTTTTATTGTATTTCTATTTGTCCTCTTATTTTTCTTCTTCCTTTTCCTGTTCTTCCTCTCTTCCTCCGTATATTCCACATTATTCCCCTTTACAGAACATACACACAAAACACACACACACACACACACACACACACATACACACAACCATTATCATCTATCTCCTCCATCTAACCTGTCACCATGAATTCTTCCCCCTTCCTCCTCCTCTTCCTCTTCCTCTTCCTCTTCCTCCTCTTCCCCTTCCACCACCGCCACCACCATCACCACCTCGAGGCAATAGCACGGTACCATTAAAACAAAATTAACCATATAAAGAAAAGGAAAACAAGTCACTAATGGTTGTTTAGCTTCTCACTTCCATCCATTCATCACCACCACCACCACCACCATCACCACCACCACCACCACCACCACCACCACCACCAACACTTTCTATCTGGTCTGCATTACTAGTCTGTGCTTGCTAGGCAGAATAATAATAATAATAATAATCTGCTGCCTTTTACACACACACACACACACACACACACACACACACACACACACACACACACACACACACACACACACACACACACACACACACACACACACACACACACACACACACACACACACACACACACACACACACACACACACACAGTTATTACTATATATTATAATTGAATAAACTTAAAACGATAATATATAATAATACCCACTTACTCTAATGAATAAATAACTTGCACTCTTTGACTTCAACATTATTATTTTGTGAAGGCAATCATTTACGTACACACATATATATATTTCTACCCCATATATACCCATACATATATTCCTTTCTTTTCATCAGTAAGGTATTAAGACAACATTATCATATCATAATTATCACCTGGTGCTTATATGCTTGGATACAACAATTTTATATGAATATGTGAAGGGTTGTAAGAGGATCAGGTGGGAGAGGGAGTGGAGGGAAGTAGAAGGGAAAATGAAGAGAGGAGAAGCAAGGAGAGAAGAGGAAAGGACAGAGAAGAGGAGGGTGACGGAAGAAAAATAAGAAAGCGAGGTAGGAAGTAAACAAAAATGGAAAGAAAATAAGTAAACAAGTAGAATATGGAAGAGAGAGAGAAAGAGAGAGAGAGAGAGAGAGAGAGAGAGAGAGAGAGAGAGAGAGAGAGAGAGAGAGAGAGAGAGAGAGAGAGATCAGAAGCTCGAGGCGTAATGATTGAGGCATTTACAAGGAATGAAGCAGCTGTAATGAGCCAGACATCAGTGCGGTTCCAGGAAGATCGAGGAGGAAGGAAGCGAAAAAAGAAAAAAACTGGCAAAGAAATCATGCACCGGAGACTTCCAAAGTGAATTTTATCCTTGCATTTCTAGCACTCGTACCAAAAGAAGCTCCTTAGTGAACAGCAAAGGCAGATGGAAAAGAAGGTAATGAAATGACTGAAATACGATGAATAGAACTCTCACACGGCGGGAAAAGTTAATGAAGTGATGATGTATATATATATCTTCACTTTATTCGTGTTGATAATATGTTCTGTTGATATTACGTTGCCATAGTGAAAGCGTTGTGTTGTGTAGTGAAGGGGAAGGAGTGAACGTGGGTAGATAACGAGGTGCTGATTATTATATGTGATACAATAGTTTATTCATACCACCAACATTTGTATCAATTCTCAGATGCAAATTGCTATGTTACCGTTTTTTTTTTTGTGTGTGTATAAGTGTGTTTCCCTATGTTGGGTACCTCCTCTCCCTCTCCCTCTCTTTTTCTTTCTCTGTTTGTGTGTACTTTTAAACCTACAGAAGGAACCACAGTTGAGAGTATAGAGGTGAAATTTGTGCCACAGAATTCTCGAGTCAGTCCACTCGCTCGATGGAAACCAGACCTTTTGTTTCCATCCCACTTAGAGAAATTTAATATACTAACGGTCATATATTTCCATAATTCCTTCCTTTCATTTATTTTATTTTATTTGTCTTTTTTTTTCTCTCTCTCTGTTCATCCTTTCTCGTTATTTATGTTATTTATTTACATAATTACATTCCTCTTCCTTCTCTTTCTTCTATTTCTCGTTACTTTTCTTATATTTCTTCGTTCGTTGTTGTTTTACTCTAATATTTAACAATTCATCATGTCTTCTTATCAATCACTTTCTTTTCCTTATTACTTATCTTGCCTTTATCTGACTTTCCTTCTTTAATGTCTTGCTTCTCCTTTCCTTTTCTTTATTCTCTCTCTTTTTATGCCTCCCTTCCTTCATTATCTCTTTCCTCTGTTCACCCTTCCTTCCTTCCTTCCTTCCTTCCTTCCCCCCCCCCTCCCTCCCTCCCTCCCTCCCTTCACGTCTACAGCGGTGTCCGGAATGAGGGCGAGGTGGTGTGCCAGGGAACTTTAGCACTTATCGTCGGTAGAGATAACGACCAAAATTGTCTTTTTCTCCCCCCCGAGACACTCCCTCTCTGCCATTACTTTAAACGAAAGCACCAATGAGGACACACACGAGGCTAAGTTGTGTGTGTGTGTGTGTGGGTGTGTGTGTGTATCTCTCTCTCTTTCTCTATCTCTCTCTCTCTCGCATTATGAAGACAGCTTATGAATATACAAATAGTAAACAGAACGCAAACAAAGTCATGCAGAAAATCTATGATAAATCCTCAAGCACGTACAGCCTCCCACCCACAACACCTCACACCCCTTCACCCCTTCACGCCCCTTCACGCCTTCACCCCTTCACCCTTCTTCCTTTCTTTCTCCCTGCGTCACTATTCCTCACTCTATTTAATGGTGAGTGAGGGCGTTGAGGCTTCTGGTCTCTTTAAGGCGGAGAAAAGAAAGTTAGTGATGATTGAGCGAGAGAGAGAGAGAGAGAGAGAGAGAGAGAGAGAGAGAGAGAGAGAGAAAAGTCCAGATAAACCTAAGCATTTTTTTTTTTTATTTAACTGCCTTTGAAAAAATTTATTCCAAAGAGAAAGATGTTTTGCAAAAGGATTTGATGATAAATATTTTTGTTTATCTCTCTCTTTCATGGTCTTGTTTGATTCTCTCTCTCTCTCTCTCTCTCTCTCTCTCTCTCTCTCTCTCTCTCTCTCTCTCTCTCTCTCTCTCTCTCTCTCTCTCTCTCTCTCTCTCCTCTCCCTACCAGTCATTTCTTCCCAAACTTCTTCCCCTTCTTTCCTTCCCCTTCCGTCCCTTCCCTTCCCATCCCTACCCCTTCCCCTTCCTCTTCACCCCCCCCCCTCACTTACAACCATTTCCAATCTGTCCTCTTGGCTCGATCTAACACTCAAGATAACGATGACGTGAGTGCGTGAGAGAGAGAGAGAGAGAGAGAGAGAGAGAGAGAGAGAGAGAGAGAGAGAGAGAGAGAGAGAGATTATTTATTATTTTTTCTATGCTTTTGCTCGATATAATTTGACGTAAATTAATGATATTTCTTATATTCTCACTTCTATCATACTCACTTGTTATTCATTCTTCCTATTATCATTATTTATTATTTTCTGTTCTTAATGATTATATTCTTCCTGTTATTAGTTATTCTTCCCAATCACTTCCATCATATCTCATGTTACTGCTTCGTGTTGTGATGCTTCCCACCTCCCTTTCTCCCTTCCATCTTCAGTGTAATTTCCTCCCTTGCTTCCTTGTCGTCTTTCAGCACAAGGCAGCTTTTCCAATGCTACCTCATTACCTTGCAGCAGTGTGCTCTAACAGGTCTTAGGACGTTCGTAAACCTCTTATGAGATGAAATCCGATTCCCTTTCAGTTCAGTTTCCTTATACTTTTTTTCCCCATCATAGCTTAGTACTTATTGATTCGCAGAGGGAAAAAAATAAAATCACCAGTTTCTTGCGATGGATATATTATATGCTTGTTAACGTATCCTGCCTTCTATAAGTGTTGTATTTGTTTCTTTAGTAACGCTGTAGAGTTTCATGCAACGACCTTCAAACACTTAACCTTCACGTCTCCTTGTCTTCCTCCTCACACTTAAGACTTCAAACCCTTTCAGATATCCACGTCACACCAGATCCGCCCACCACCACCCACTGACCTCCTCACCTCGTCCTGCTTCTTAACGTTGTCTCTCTCTCTCTCTTTCTCTCTTTTTCTCTATTTCTATGGGAAAACTCGAGTCTACCTCCTCCACTTTGAAGCACTTGGCACGGCCCCCAACTGCTGCCTCTGCTCGTGTATGTCTAACCATGCGTTTGCTTGCCTATCTATATGTCTCCCTCAGTCTTCATTTCAGCTCCTTAGTTCCTCTCTCATTTATCTTCAAAGAGCAAACACACACTTCTTCCGACCTACATTGGGGTGTGGCATCACTTCCAAGAATAACAATTGAACTGCTTCCTGCTTCTGAAACCTGGACTTGCTTTCTGTTTTTGTTCGTAACTTGGAAACTTTTCACTGCGGTGTAATGAACGAGAGAGAGAGAGAGAGAGAGAGAGAGAGAGAGAGAGAGAGAGAGAGAGAGAGAGAGAGAGAGAGAGAGAGAGAGAGAGAGAGAGAGATAACAGTCAGGCAGACAAAAACATGCTGACAGGGATGATAATACAATCGCAGAGAAAAAAGAAATATATATATATTAGTTTATTATGTGTGTGTTCAATTAATACCTGTCAAGCCTTGTTCTCATAATAAACTATATATTTTGCTTAGTCCGTTTGGTTGTGTTTGACATTGATCAACACTTTGTATATAGCAAAAGTCTTGCATGTAGTGTGTCAACTTAATCTCCTTTCATTTATCCTCCACTCTGTCTTTCGTTCCCATCATTTCTCGTCAGCAATTTTGTATTCAGTTCACCATCATTATTCTAGACACTCAGTGAAGGACCCTCATTAGAGAATGCCCTGAGTGTCTCTTAATCTCCTCACATGAATATCTCTCTCTCTCTCTCTCTCTCTCTCTCTCTCTCTCTCTCTCTCTCTCTCTCTCTCTCTCTCTCTCTCTCTCTCTCTCTCTCTCTCTCTCTCTCAAAATGGTGCAGGGTATGGTGTGATAGACGCGTGGAATACAAGCGAGGCTCAATTTATGGTTCGCAGGTCAGGAATAAAAGGCGGCGCGACTGCAACACGAAGAGGAGGAAGAAGCAGAACAGCGGCGGGAATCAGTAACAGGATCATTGTGAATAACTGAGGCGCATGAAAGACAGAAAGAGAGAAAAAAAAAAGAAAGAGAGCGAGAAAGACGGAAAAAAAAAAGAAGAGAGAGAGAAAGATGGAAAGAAAGTCAGGTCAGGTACAATGCTGGGTCAGATTACATTATATTCGGCAAGTTGGGTAAAGTTAGGCCAAGCTGTCCCGGTGAAGCGATATTGCTCACTTTATGTCATGCTGTAAGAGAAATGCGTCGTGTTTTCGTGCACTATTGAGGGTATTCTTAATCTGGAGCGTTCTCGGCTGCTAATTTGAGAGCCATAAAGGAGGAGGAGATGGAGGAAGAGGAGGAAGAGGAGGAGGAGGAGGAGGAAGAGGAGGAGGAGGAGAAGGAGGAGGCAATGTGGAGGAAATATATCACTTGGATTTATGGAGCTATTACATTTCGGGGACATGATCAAACGTTTGCTAAATACACTGAAATATGACTCCCACCCAAGAAAATTTGAAGAAAAAAGAATACTGAGCAAATTTGTATGTAACGGCTGCAAATATGACTACTTACAAGGATGAATTTGCTGTATAACTTTGCGGGTAAATGTTAAAAGAGAATATTACTGACTCAAACACTACGTAAGATATCGCCTCCTGCACCTGCATGTCGTTCACAGTTTCCTCCTCTTTCCCTGCCATAGTTTCCACCAGTGAACCTTAAAAACTTGAAGCAACGAAGAGAAAAGAGTTGAAACAGATCGAACTCGTCATTATTGTATTTATATTTATATGAAAATTAATCGTAAGTTATTACCAGTCACCCACATACTCTTTTTTTTATATTCTTATTTCCATTTCTATTGTAAAAGCACAGTCGTAGTTTATGCAGCAGTGAGCGTGGCAGGAAAATCCAGCTAGACAGTTATAGATTCCCCTAAAATCATCTGCCTCTGTCCGTGTCCAAGCCTGAGTGACATATCAAGCTATCTTCCCCACCCTGAAGCAGACTGACACACCACCACCACCACCACCCTGCCAAGCCTTTCCCTGCATGCGGACGAGAAAGAAAGATTGCACCAGCCACTGCGATTCCCTCTCACGCACCGTAGTGGAGAATCAAGAGGAAGAATGAAATTTAGACTTAATAGAGACAAGGAGAAGCTCTGGTTCTTGGGAATAGAATGGAGGAGCGGGCGAAAAAGGTGATCCATCCTTTAATAATAGTTCAAGCAATGTAAGAAGATTAGATGAATCGTGAATTTGAATGAGGGAGTAAAATTTTTTCTTTGCAGTAATTCTTGTGCTTATTCTAACTGTCTCTGAAATAAAGCAAGGTTAGTTGTGTGTCCTTTCTCCTGCGAAATAGTTAGCGCCTTTGGGAAATGGTTAGAGAAAGCAGTGTTAATTAAGAAATAGTGCAAATGGAAGCTCTTAAGCACAAGATGAGGGAAGGAAGAGAAGAGGGGAAAGGAGGGAAGGAAAGCGAGAAGGAAGTAAGCAGGGAAAGAGATAAAAATAGCTTTCAGACAATAGGATAATGAGAAATGTGAGGCAAAGGGCTTAGGGTAAACGAGAGAAATAAAGACAGACAGATAGAGATAGATAGAGAGATAGAGAAAGAGAGAGAGATAGAGAGAGAGAGAGATTCAAATTATAACTCCTAATTAAGCACACCTCCATTTAATTAATATTGGGCTCTCTCTCTCTCTCTCTCTCTCTCTCTCTCTCTCTCTCTCTCTCTCTCTCTCTCTCTCTCTCTCTCTCTCTCTCTCTCTCTCTCTCTCTCTCTCTCTCTCTCTCTCTCTCTCTCTCTCTCTTTTCTCTTCTTTAGTAAGTATATACAATCTCGAGTAATTATATAGGTTTCCCTCATTCGTCCAGGGTCCAAGCATTTAATATCTCCCCTCACCACACCTTACATCCATTCTTTCCCCTCAGTGCTTCACCATTTCCCTCTCAGCCTCGCTCCCCTCGTGAACATTGTCAATTCTGTAACTCCTACTTCTGCTCTCAACCTTTTCCATTTCAATCTCTCTCTCTCTCTCTCTCTCTCTCTCTCTCTCTCTCTCTCTCTCTCTCTCTCTCTCTCTCTCTCTCTCTCTCTCTCTCTCTCTCTCTCTCTCTCTCTCTCTCTTTCTTTCTTTTTCTCTCTAAATTCGTTTGACTACATATCCCAAGCAATCTCCGCCCACCACACACACACACACACATACACACACACACCCACACACACACACACACACACACACACACACACACACACACACACACACACACACACACACACACACACACACACACACACACACACACACACACACACACACACTTCTCTCACAACAGCCTGTCACTCGACACTTCCAGCAACCAGTTCCCTTTGAACGTAACCAAACTCAACTGTTTATTCAGTGTGCAACCAAACAATTTACTATGGTTACATACACACAGTCACATATACGACTATACACACACACACACACACACACACACACACACACACACACACACACACACACACACACACACACACACACCGTTTTCGTAAAGAATTTCATGCATGACAAAGAACGTATAAATTTAACCTGACTATCCAAAGCACCTGACTTTTGAACCGTATTTACTATGTAGATAAAGAAAATTCACCTTAACTGCTGGACTTGAACCTGAAGCTTGCATGAACGGCTTGAGATAGCTGAGGATAAGCTAAAAAAAACCACTGAGATAAGCTTACCGGATTCAAGTTGACACAAACAAACAGACAAACACACACACACACACACCACAATAAACAGGGATTGATAGATGGTTTAAGATATGTGGAAGCAATCTATGAAAGAGGTAAAAATAGACTGCAGCAGATTAGGAGTAACTTATGAAAGGTCAGGATAGCAAGGTTGGACAAGGGTAATGGAATGGTTTAGTGTTGAGGTGTCGCGGGAGGCAGACAGGTGAACAAAGCCAGATAGAATTACGCCTCCAAACACACCCACGAACCAGTTAGCTAATCCAGGTGCGAGGCAGAATTACTGTGTGTGTGTGTGTGTGTGTGTGTGTGTGGGTGTGGGTGTTGTCTCTCTTAATCTCTCTCTCTCTCTCTCTCTCTCTCTCTCTCTCTCTCTCTCTCTCTCTCTCTCTCTCTCTCTCTCTCTCTCTCTCTCTCTCTCATACATGACATTCTTCTCGTTCATAAGTTAAACCATTCCTTCTTGATTTTTCCCTCCTCCTCCTCCTTCTTCTTCTCCTCCTCCTCCTCCTCCTAAATCCTTCTCCTTCTCCTTTTATTCTTTTTCCCTCTTCGGTGGAATTCATTCGTCAAAGTCTGCTCACGATTCATTCCCTGTCTCATCAAACAATATTGGAACTCCAGCATACATCAACTCTCCTCTCTTTCTTTCTTTCTCCTCCTCGTTTTGTAATCCTCCTCCTCCTCCTCCTCCTCCTCCTCCTCTTCCTCCTCCTCCTCCTCGTTACAGTTAAGGGGCATGACAGAAAACAGCTGAGGCGTGATAACAAATAAAACAAGAAAGTGTCTAAATCAACACCAACGCGTAGGAAAGGAAAGTTAAGGAGGAAGGAAGGCCGAGCTAAAAGAATAAAAGATATGTAAACAAAGCCGCTGATTGGTCCGTGTGATCTTACGGCTGGCTGTGATTAGTTGATTGAACGCGAGGAGGTGGAGCAAGAGGTATAGACGCAATGATAAGGAAATAGTGATAATGATATATTTGTCGAGATAAGAAAGATTTGTTGGTTGGTGGAATGATGTTTGTGTGGTGGTGGTGATGGTGGTGGTGGTGATGGTGGTGATGGTGGTGGTGGTGGTGGTGGTGGTGGTGGTGTGTGGTTGGGGTGTAGCGGGGTACCTACATACATACATACATACATACATGAATAAATAAATAAATAAATCTACAAATAAAATAAGTTAAATATAACCAAAATCAACACCTTTCTATTTTTCCACTTCATCCTCTAAACACACTATAAATTCAAAGGCTCGCAAGGGAAAAAAATAAAATGACCCGGAACACCAACCGATAAATTAGAAGGAAATGAATCAAAAACAAAATCAAAACAGCATCATTGATTGTAGAAGAGAAAAAAAAAAAAAGAAAGAGAGAGAGAGAATCCTGAAGGAGTATCATAACAACTTTTTACCTGTAGGAAGGAAGGACCCATCTGGCATAATTAGGAAGAGCGGACCACTTGACACCTTTACCCGAGTCCTTCCTCTTCCCTTCTCCTCGCTTCACTTTCCTAACTTGAGACGTAAAAACTTGGGAGCTCACTTTTGAAACGAGGAATGGCAATAGAACTCCCCTCCACCCCCCCCAACACCCCCCAAACACCCCCCCCCCTCCAACACACACACACACACGCACAAAGAACATCAGAGCAGCCTGAAAGTGACTTGTGTTCTGCTGGGAATAACAAAACCGCACAAAATCTTATAACATTTCTGTCCACCACAAAGGGAAGAAAACCCTTATGTTCAGCGGCATGCGTGATATTTTGAGGCAGGAGGTAAGAGAATGCACAGAGTCTTAATTGTGGAGGACGAGACACAGAGTTGCAAGGAGAGACTTAGGAATGTTGACAGAGATATTCATGTGTGGAGTGCACGCAATTACTCCCTTAGGTGGGTGGGAGGTCAAAGAGGGAATGGAGGACACAGTAATCCCTCTCTTCTCTTCTCTTCTCTTCTCTTCTCTTCTCATATCTTCCTTCCTTCGTTAGTATTCTCACTCACTTCTTCTTTCATTGCCTCTTCCTCACTTCCTCCACAAGATTAATAGCCTCTCTCTTTTTTTTTCTCCCTCTCTCTCTCTCTCTCTCTCTCTCTCTCTCTCTGTTGTTGTTGTTGTTGTTGTTGTTGTTGTTGTTGTTGTTGTTATTGTTGTTATGTTGCTTCTCCTCCTCTTCGTTTGCCTTCCTCCCTTACTCCGTCTCTCCCCTCTCACCCTCCCCTCTTACTAACCTACGTCACGTGATTAGAATATCGAGAGTGGCACTACTGGCTGGACAAGTGCCAAGGGAGGGCCACCTGAGGAGCGCCATCACGCCACAAACGATACTATTATACTTTTATTGCGCGAGACTACGATGTGAAGCCATGAACGAAAATAAAAATTGGAAAACGACTATTGGAAGGTATCTACATCACCCTCCTGATCAGTTTTCTTTAATTAGAATGATGTAGTAATGGTATGACAGTGTTTAATGGGACGTAGTTAAATAGGTGTTCATCTCATTAACTTTCCTACCTTCCCTTCCTCTTACCTAAGAGTTGCAGTATCTCGCCCCCACGTGCTACCCTTGCGTCACTGCCTCATTGGTTAACTTTTATCGATACTTATGTCCCTCATCACTCACTCACCCCCTCGCCCCTCACCCCCTCACACACCCTCCCTTCACTTCCCTTCCTCGCCCTTCACTTGTACCACTCAATGCATGTTAATTTAGACGTTTAAAGCACATTAAGGATTTTATATTAATTGCTCTTCTCTCTTTTAGTTTTGCTAGTTTGTCAGATTTATGATGTGCTTTCATATATACACACACACACACACGCACACACACACGCACACACACACACACACACACACACACACACACACACACACACACACACACACACACACACACACACACACACACACACACACACACACACACACACTTTTTTTTATTATCTAAATGGACTTTTTTTGGGGGGGCAGAAAAACTCCCCATCTCTCTCTCTCTCTCTCTCTCTCTCTCTCTCTCTCTCTCTCTCTCTCTCTCTCTCTCTCTCTCTCTCTCTCTCTCTCTCTCTCTTTCGCTGAACTCTTGGCTATCCTCCATTTACTGCTGTTGTTGTTGTTGTTGTTGTTGTTGTGACGGCAATGATGATGACGATGATGATGAAGATGGTGATGATGGTAATAATAATAATGATACTGATGATTAAAATGTAATAATTTTCTTTTGCATCAAAGTCATTACGTCCGTCGTTGCCGAGATTTTACGAGCAGAGAGAGAGAGAGAGAGAGAGAGAGAGAGAGAGAGAGAGAGAGAGAGAGAGAGAGCGTGCGAGAGAAATAGATAAGAACTACTAAACTCAAATCCCTTTCCACCACACACCCACACACCCACACACACACACACACACACACACACACACACACACACACACACACACACACACACACACACACACACACTGCACACAACCCTCTGTTCACCCCTGGGTTCCCTGGTCTACATTATGCATCAACTCACCATTGTTGACGTTGAGAGCGATACAGAATTAGGGTGATGGATTCATAAGCTTACTGGTGGTGGCGGGTTATTTATGGCTCGACCGGGTTAATGTGGGCGGGAGTGGAGAGTGGATGAAGAGCACAGCAGAGCGTGGATGTGAATATGGATGAGGTACAGTAGAGGGAGGGAGGGAGGTGGTAGGTGGATAGAGGTGAGTATATAGGAAGATGTGATGTGAATGGATGGTGGATGCTGGTGTGATTTGTTTTGTGTGTGTGTGTGTTGAGAGAGAGAGAGAGAGAGAGAGAGAGAGAGAGAGAGAGAGAGAGAGAGAGAGAGAGAGAGAGAGAGAGAGAGATGAAAAATGACAAAAAAAAAAAAGAGGGGAATGAGATGACAGACAGAAGCAAAAAACATATATTCAGTCCTCTCAAAGATGATTAATGTGCCTTACTAATGAAAAAAACAAATAATATTAATCTTCTTATCTCGGCTTGAAATAGAAAAGAAAGTTAATGGTGTTGTTCTTATATAGATAATTTTCAAAGTCAAAATATCAATCAATTCTTACGTAAATATATATATAAAAAAAAAGTGGAATTTGCCCTTCAGTAAATATACACATTTTTTTTTAATCTAGTCTCTTTGAAGCACTCCTCCTCCTCCTCCTCCTCCTCCTCCTCCTTATATTTACTTCCTTCCCCACGCCTTCCTTCCTTCCTTCCTCACTGTGACTAAGACCGTTCACATCAAAGCGTCTGGGCAAAGAGACTGAAAAATTATTATCATCACATATCGTTACATAGTTAAGGGATGTCTCTACCTGCCTTGTGCCACACCTGGGCCTCGCGTCTCGTGGGTTTAGTCCCTTACTCTAGTTCCTTCTTTTACTTCCTCTCTCATCTATTTCTTGCTTATCTGTTTCCTTCTTGTTTTTGTCTTGTACCTTTCCTCATTCGTCTTATTTTTTATCTTCCTCTTTTTGTTTCTCATCGCTCATTTTTTCCGTTTTCCTCCTCCTCCTCCTCCTCCTCCTCCTCCTCCTCCTCCTCCTCCTCCTCCTCCTCCTCCTCCTCTTCAATTACTACCCTGCATCCATATGATTTTTTTTCTTTTTATTCAACAATTGTATTACTCTTAAAATCTTCAACAACCACGTGTGTGTGTGTGTGTGTGTGTGTGTGTGTGTGTGTGTGTGTGTGTGTGTGTGTGTGTGTGTGTGTGTGTGTGTGTGTGTGTGTGTGTGTGTGTGTGTGTGTGTGTGACGGAAATTAAAGTAGTGGCCCCTCTGAAGGGTATTAAAAAAGGAAACGCACATGAAAGTAAATTGAAAAAATGGAAATATAAAATTTTACGAGCAGATTACTTGTTTTTGTTTTTTCATACATACATACATACATACATACATACATACATACATACATATATTGGATTTAAAATAATATTACTCCGTGGACAATAAAATCCATAAACACGAAGATAAGTTCGAGAAGATACCTACATCCGTTTTAAAAGCAACGCAACATAGCTAACAAGACACTCAGTATAAAATAACACAATATAACATTACTCCTCACACCTAGGCGCCAAATTAAAACAAACTATATAAAAATAAAATACAACAGAAACCTTACCTTTCCATTGACCTCTAGGCATTTGAACGAGCGTCAAGGTAATTTCCAGCTCGTGTTTATCCTCATCGTCTGCCCCGGGAGTGACTGCAAGGTAAGGGAAGGGAGATTAAAAACAGGACTGCAGGATCAGGTCAAATAAAACGGATCTACGTTAAAAAAAAAAAAAAGATGAGAGAAAAAGAAATATAGTGCATGAATGTGTTTTAGTGGATTATAAAAAGATGTGTGTGTGTGTGTGTGTGTGTGTTGGACCGCCTTCAAGAGTTATAGATAAACATTTCCTGCACTTTTTCTTACTCTACCTGAGCTAATGAGGGACCGAGTCAGTCTCACTAATGATTATTTGGGGGAAATTCACGACAAAACGTTCATCCCTTCCCGTGTTGGCAGCGACCTGAAGCTTTGTGTGTTTTTGTTGATGTTAATAGTTATTTGTGGGGGATTCTGCTGCTCTTGTTGATGTAGTAGTTGTAAAAGTAGTAGAAGTAGTAGTAGTAGTAGTAGTAGTAGTAGTAGTAGTAGTAGTAGTAGTAGTAGTAGTAGTAGTAGTAGTAGTAGTAATAGTAGTACAGGTGAAGGATGATAGTGTCAATAAGAAAGAAAGTGTCAGTAATAATCATGATAATAAAAGATAATAATAATAATAATAATAATAGTGACAATGATAATATTAATAATGATAATAACCATACGTTTTTTCTCTCTTTCAGGTAAGCTGTCGGACACACACGCACTCACAAATAAAAAAAAATAAAAGTGAGTAGAAACTTCATCCAATTAAAAAAAACACTAAAAAAAAAGTAGGAAAGAAAGGGTAAAGAAAAAATAGTTAGGAAGAGAAGAGAGAGAATACAGAATGAAAGAAAAGCGATACTATACGACTTTGTTCCTTGGCAAAGTAGCAATTTCAGTAGCCATGCACGTGCCTCCCTCCATCCATTCTTCCTCGTTGTCTTCCCTCCCTCCCTCTCCCTCCCTTTCCCTCCCTTTTCCCTCCCTCCCTTTCTCTCCTTTCCCTCACTACCTTCCCAGGCTCGTCAGGAATAGAGTACGTTGAGAGAGAGAGAGAGAGAGAGAGAGAGAGAGAGAGAGAGAGAGAGAGAGAGAGAGAGAGAGAGAGAGAGAGAGAGAGAGAGAGAGAGAGAGAGAGAGAGAGAGAGAGCCAAGTGGCCGAGAAGATGACCACTTGAAGTCCTAAGAATGCTAGGTAATGCTAACAGGTTATGGGGAGAGGAAAAGGAGGAGGAGGAGGAAGAAGAGGAAGAAGAAGAGGAAGAATAGGAGGTATTTATTTAACTTTCTCTGCATGGTTTAATACGTCTTGTTCTTTCTTTTGTACTTTATCAAATCATACTTTCACTATAGTCTTATTTCAATATTTCTATGTAGATTTATAAAGAGTCAATGAGCTTAACTGAAATCACGGACTCATAATATAATATTCACGCAGCCTTTCCCCTTTGTGCTGCTTAGGCTTATGAAAATGGATTAAATATGCAATAATACTAATGCGAATAATAATAATAATAACAACAATAATAATAATAGTTTGTCTTGTTTCTCTAATCTCATAGCATCCGTATTTATTTCTCTCTATTGCATTCCTCTCACTAATTCGTTGTTTTAATAATCCACATTGGTACACTTTCTACGTCTAATAAAAAATCTATGCTAAGATAGAACACTACTAATTCCTTCTACAAGGCAAATCCATCAGTAATACTCATCTAATCTTCAATTCTTAAAAAATGTGAACTATTTACTTTCCCAACTCAAGCTTTCTTTTGAACTAATATCCAGCAGCTTATATAAGTCTTCTCTGGTGTGTTCCTGCAACGAAGTGTATCAAGTTTTAATGCAATCATAATGCCAGGTACTCCGTGAACCTTAATTTGATGCAGGAATATGTAATAAGGAACAAGATCTTTCACTTTTTATTTTATTTCTTATTTTTTAGTGTCTGTGTGTGTGTGTGTGTGTGTGTGTGTGTGTGTGTGTGTGTGTGTGTGTGTGTGTGTGTGTGTGTGTGTTTGGATCCGCTGGAGTGAGATGGTGTTTACGTTGAGGCTACGTGGTATTTGTTTTTTAAATCACCAGGAGGGACGTCAACTGTTTACATCAGGTGCTGTGAGGCCCACGAGCACCTGTTGACCATAGATTCAAACATGCTTGTATGTGTCTAACTTTTTTTATTTTTTTTTTCTCTCTCTCTCTCTCTCTCTCTCTCTCTCTCTCTCTCTCTCTCTCTCTCTCTCTCTCTCTCTCTCTCTCTCTCTCTCTCTCTTTCTCTCTCTCTCTCCCTCTTGTCCGCCACTTCTCTTTATGTAAGTAGACCAAACCTCGTAACCTGCTTTACACACAATTATCTACGTACACACACACACACACACACACACACACACCACACACACACACATACACTACACATATACACACAAAAAATATATAGAGCAACATATATACGTACACCTATAATTAAACTTTCCCCTTGCCCATCCATCCGTTCCCCATGTCTTCTATCACACGCCCCTCACGCCCTCACGCCCTCCATCATACCCACAGCTCACCCATATCTCAGCCGCCACCCACCGCCCCTGTCACACCCGTGGAACCCTAACTAATTACGGATGAAGGGCGGAAAGAGAGAGAGAGAGAGAGAAAGAAAGAAAGAGAGAGAGACAAGTAGGTCCTAGAAACCCTTCATTAAAGACTGACTGAGAGATCTGTGTAAGAGTTTCAAGGTCAAACTTCATTAAATCTTCGTCTAAAACAGAGATCAATTTGTTTTAGGAACGCGTGTGCCTACTTACTCCTCGTCCCTCCCTTCTCTTTCCTTTTACTCCCTGCAGTGACTTTTGAACTTTTTTGACCCCTCAGTGTCTTCTTGTTTGCTTGCACTTTTCCTCAAGAAAGTGAGTTCAAGGAAGGGATGAAGGCGTTTGTTTTTCTCTGCCTCTCCGTGTGTTTTACTGATCTTTTTTTATTCCTGTGACGTTGGTTCCTAATTCTCATCAGATCCTCCTTCCTCCCTTGTAATCTCCTCAGCATTAGCTTCCTTGGTGACAGCGAGGCCATGGAAGGAAGGGAAAGGAAAGAGACAGAAAGAAAAAAGAGAATTAAGGAAGACATGGAAAAACATGAAACAGGATTGCAGGAAGGAAAGCAAGAAGGAAGAGAGAAAGAAAAAAATGTGGAAAAACAAATTTTGCAGCAGGAATAGTGAAAGGCAACAAGAAGAGATAAAAAAAGACGAAAGTGAATATGAGAAAGCATTAAGAGATAGAAGAAGAAAAAAAAGAAAAGGGAAAGAAAAACACTTCAAACACACACACACACAGATACACACACACACACACACACACGCAGACGACCATAGCCCCGTCAATCGGTGTTAATGCCGAGGACGTGACGCTCAGGTCAGCATCCCCTTCAGAGCCTTTCATGGGAGGCTGCAGAGGCGGGTCAACCGTAAGCTGCAGGTCGTATCGAGTCGTCATGTTGAGGAGTCGTTAGCGAGAGTTTGGAGGTCGTCAAGGGGGAAGGTAAATGGATGGGATGGAGGAGGAGGGATAGAAGGGGATGAGAAGAGAAGGAGAAGGAGAAGGAGAAGTAAAGAGAGAAGAACGTGTTGCTGGTGGAATGTAGGCGAGGAAGGTAGGTAATGGTAGGAGAGGGAGAGGGAAGCAAAGGAGGAAGGGAGGAAGGGAGGGAAGGGAGAGAAGGGAAGGAGAGAAGGTCAGTGAACGATAGTATGGATCGTAGGAGGGAGGGAGGGCACAAAAAACAAGGGGAGGGAAGATATAGTGTGGAATCATGAAGGAAACGGGAAAACTTTGAGACAATGGATGTATTTAGTGTTTCTTTTCCATCACCTTTGGGAATAAGAATGAAGGGAACTATTTTATCATTCTATAATCCCATTCTAGAGCCACTCGGCCTAATGGTATCATGTATTTTGGACAGAAGCCTATCTAAGTTTTTTGAGAATTAACAACAACGAATCTGACATAGTTAAAGAAAATGAGGGAGAGGCAGAATAAGCGAAATGAGAAGAGAAAAAGGAATAAGAGAGAGTAGAAGAGAAAGAGTTACTATATTACGAACCTGACATAAGCAGAGAAAAAGGAAGAGGAGGAAGCGAGGATAAGAGAAGAAGTGGTTGAGAGAAAAGAGAAACGGAAGAGGAAAGGGATAAGGGAGAGAGGGAGAAAGTTACTATATCACGAACCTAAGATAAGAAGAGAAGAGAAGGAGGAAAAGATGTGAGAGAGAGAATGAAAAATAAACTCAGATGAAAAATTAGGAACATTAGACTATTTTTCGTTTATCCTGAAGTTTAACACACTTTAGTAATATTAACCTTTCGTTCATTTCGTAAAATAGAGGTGAAATTGGGTTCTGAATCCAAAGAGACGTTACGACGAATAGAAGGAATGGAAAGAAAGTGTTTCATATGTAAAGTAGTCTTGAAGAGAGAGAGAGAGAGAGAGAGAGAGAGAGAGAGAGAGAGAGAGAGAGAGAGAGAGAGAGAGAGAGAGAGAGAAGACGAACACATGCACATACAAGTCAAAGAAGAAACAAGACATGAGACAAGTAAGAAAGAAAGAAAGAAAGAAAGAAAGAAAGAAAGAACCAATACCAAGCACAAATAAAAAAAAATGGGGGGGGGGTGGCAAAGCACTCAAGGGGGATTTATGGGGAGGAGGCAAGAGGGGAAAGTAAAGAGGGAAGATGAGAGGGAGGAAGAGGAAGAGGGGGAGAGAGGGGAGAGGGGAGAGGGGAGAGAGGGGAGAGGAGAGAGGGGAATGCCAGGATGTGAGCCAAGTTCTCTACTGCTTTCATACCCTTATCCCTCTCATATTTCCCCTCTCCCTCCCCTCTCCCTATTCCCCTCTCTCTTTCCCCTCTCCTCCCCTCACTCCTGCAAGCATCTCTATCTTGGTCAGAGTGCATTTACGGCCTAAGTTTGTGGGCGTCGAGGCGGCTGGCGTGTGGGCGTGGGAAGGAGATTGTAGGTGGTGGTGGTGGTGGTTTTTGGGTGGTGTTATGAACGAGACCCGTCACTTCGTTATCCTCTATTGACATTGCGTGTGTGTGTGTGTGTGTGTGTGTGTGTGTGTGTGTGTGTGTGTGTGTGTGTGTGTGTGTGTGTTACTGTGGACACGTAACACACTATCCTTAAATCCTGAACCTACAAAACACAATCCAACACCTTATAATTTATACCAGAAGACTATTAGAACCCAAACGAACCACCAATCAACACATCGATACAAACATTAAAAAACAAACAGGATTATAGAGCAAATAAGAGACAGGGAGAGAGAAGAGAAAAGAAGTAGAAAAAAAACTCACTTTCTCCCTTTCCCCTCTTCTCCTCCTCCCCCCTTCCCCTCCTTTGCACGAGGCTTGGAAGGCACTACTAAGCCGGTGTCTGAAGGAGCAATTTGTGACTGTCATAAGCAACGTCAAACGAGCGTCAGATGGTAATGTTGATGTGTCTCGTCAGGTCTTCTTGCGTTCTTGTTAGGTGTCATGTATCGTTTAGCGCAACACTGAACATCTTTACAGCGGAAGGACATGATAGAGAGAGAGAGAGAGAGAGAGAGAGAGAGAGAGAGAGAGAGAGAGAGAGAGAGAGAGAGAGAGAGAGAGAGAGAGAGAGAGAGAGAGAGAAAGAAAATTAATGGCACCAGAGAATGAAAGAAGCAGGAAATATCGATGTCTGAGAATAGAGGAAGATGAATGAATGCGTGTGGCAAGAATTGAGTGGCGAATGCACTGCTTGTGGCTGAGATTGTAAGAAAGAGAAGGAAGTGTAAGTGAAAGGGAGAGAGAAAGTGGAAAATACAAAGAGTAAAAGTGAAAATTCTTAGACATAAACCGAAGGAAATGTAGAAATTGCAAGTGGGAAAAGTAAAGGAATATATAAAGGTATTAAATGAAATAATTTGAATGAAAAGAAAGGGGAAAAAAGAGAAGAAAATATATAGATCAGGAAAAGATGAAATGCACACGTGATAGTAATTACACCGAGGCAGGTAACGAGAAATGAAAATGAAAAAAAATATGTATATTAGAAGAAAAAAATCTTTGATGAAAAAATGTCAAAATTCGCATCCAGGTAATAAGTGAGGTTCAACTTATATAAAATAAAAAAAATTTAAACCAAAGAGAAAGAGAGAAAAAATAATATGAATCTTTACTTTTCAAAAACTCATCAACAAAATAAAACAAAAATCAAAATAAAACTTCACATGAACTAGGTCACTCATTTTAACTAAACAATCACATAATTCACCACTAAAACAACCACACATTAACTAAATAAAACTATTAAACAAAAAAACTAAATCAATACACACATAGTACATACATACAAACATACATACATACATATCCTTCACAGAATTTGCATGTATCGTATTCGTGAACCTCGTACTCGTGTAATATATTGTCGAACTATTGACTCAAAATCCATATTCATAGTAGAGCACATGGGTAGATGCGAGAATGAATTGGGATTTGCAAACAGGACCATACCAGAGAAATTGCCTTGAAAATCGACACAGATAGAGAAGAACAAGACTAAAGATACAAAGGGGAAGGACATATATGATACAATAAAAGGTAAAACAAAAGATAAATAAAGATGAATAAAGTCAGGGTTGATAATACATGTTAAACGACAAGGACAAGAAAAATGAAGATGAATATAGGAAGAAGGGGTAGGATACGATAAATGGAGAGGAAAAGAGAAATCAAGATGAAGGTAGAAAAAATATATAACACAGAATAAACGGGTGAGGAAATAATAAACTAAGATAAATGTAAGAAGAATACATAATAACGATAAGCAGGAAGTAAAAGAGAAAAGCAAACACAGGAGAGATAAGAGAATATATAATAATTTACGAAGGAGGAAAGACAGGACGACGAACATACAGAAAATAATGTATAGAACAAACACAATGTCTTGGGGAAAAACGCGAAAGAGAAGTCAAAGAAGAAGAAAAAGAATAGAGAATGTATATTATAAATGACGGAGAAAATGGCAAGAAGGAAGTTGAAAAAGAAAGAAAGAAAGAATGAAGGAAAGAAGGAAAGAAGATGCAAATGGGATAGAACACATAAGACATGATAAAGTGACACAACAAAATAAAATATCATACAAAGAAAGAAAAAAACAAAATAGAGAGGAAATGCGTAAAAGAAGGAAGAATGAAAATATCCCAAATAGATAAGAAAATAATACTTCAGATCAAAAAGGAAAGAAATAGATAAAAATGAAAGAAATAAGGAAGGAAAGAAGAAAAGAATACAAATACAAATACGAAAAGAATTGAATATGAAAACGAAGACATCAAAATAAAAACACATTGAATAGAGAGAGTTATACAAACCAATACAGAATGCAAGACACGAAATACAACAGAAAAAAAATATAAAATAAAATGTAAAAGAAGGATCCGAGTTTGTCAACAGAAATAAATAAAAAAAAATAAATAAATAAAAGGATTCGCCTAAAGGGATGCAATAAATGGTGGATAAAAAAAAAGGAGGAGGAGGAGGAGGAGGAGGAGGAGGAGGAGGAGGAGGAGGAGGAGGAGGAGGACTACAAGGGAAAAGTCAAGAATACATTCCAAACCTTTTCACGTCACAAAGAAGTACAATTTTCAAACCTTTTCGATACGTTTCTTATCTTATCTCTCTCTCTCTCTCTCTCTCTCTCTCTCTCTCTCTCTCTCTCTCTCTCTCTCTCTCTCTCTCTCTCTCTCTCTCTCTCTCTCTCTCTCTCTCTCTCTCTCTCTCTCTCTCTCTCTCTCTCGATTTAAGTAGTCTAATTGGATGTGATTAAATTAGTTAAGTATTATTTATTTCTCTAATTAGCGCCACAGGTATCCAGCAGCAGGTATAGGAACTTCAAATGAGGCCCAGGAGAGTTTTTGGCGCCGAAAAAATGTCACCCAAATTAAAGAAAATATGTGATCCTAAAAAATTACCCCAAAAAAGCGAAAACCAAGTAAGAAAAAGATATAGATGAAGAAAAGAATGAACGAAATTAAAGAAAACTTTCAAAATGGAAGGATAAGACAGAAGAGAGGCAAAGGTGAGGCAATCCGAATGGAAGAAGAAGAAAGGAGGAGGAGGAGAAGGAGCAAGAAGAGGAGCAAGAGGAGGAGGAGGATGTAAGAGGTTGAGGGTGAAATTGCTACTGTACGAGTATTACGTAGCAAGAATATACTATTCCACCACATCCAAGGGAAACATGTTGGTAATCAGACAAGAGAACGGCGTGTGTGTGTGTGTGTGTGTGTGTGTGTGTGTGTGTGTGTGTGTGTGTGGGTGTGGGTGTGGGTGTGTGGCGTGGTACACAGCCATAATTACACAAACGAGGCAAGGGAAGGTTATGTATATACAAGCAGCACGAGTCTCAGAATATTGATACAGTTTGTGTGGTAATTCAGGTCTTCAGAATCTCAAAGCCACAAGCACTAGTTGAAAATAGATCAATAAATATACAAATAAATATACAATAAATAGAAGACTGGTATCAAAGTTTAGTGTATTCGCTCATGTAGAGGTGTGCAAGGCCTTGTGATTTTCGACTAATAACTTTGATGGTAGTTTTGTAAATGTTCGTCTTTTTTCATTGATGCTTAATGTCCTGTGATTCTTAAGTCCGCCCTTGAATACCTAGAAACAGACAGACAGAGGAAGACAACGACTCATTCTAAACAAAAATAACATCGCGGATCGGTCTGTCTTTCTGCCACGCTCGACATATCTCATCTAACATCTATTAATGACTATAGGAAGTGGCATGTTAAAAACTACTATGTTCAGTATCTAAAACACCACTACACTACGGAATTTAGCATCATCTCAAAAAAAATAATAAAAATCGTCCAAGAAAATCGATGACTATTTTCAAACTTCATCACGAACATAAATAAGACTTTAATGACTGACTCTTCACGACAAGTTCCAGCAAAGTGTATTCAAGGGAAGATGTTGGAGGGTAAGGTAAGGTAAGGTAAGGTAAGGTAAGGTAAGGTAAGGTAAGGTAAGGTAAGGTAAGGTAAGGTAAGGCAGCCCTGGCGGTGGCTCCTGAAAGCTTCCTGCAGGTGTAATGGCGGTGCGGGGGTGCGCTGACCCGCCCTCACCCACCCTATCCTACCCCCTACCCTCCCACCCACACACACACACACACCTGGGGGCCGAGGGAGGCAATGTAAGGTTTATTGCCTGTTTACGAAGCGAACGAGAAATGGAAGGGAACGCGGCCTCACAGGGGAGTAAACAAAGGATACATGTGTGTGTGTGTGTGTGTGTGTGTGTGTGTGTGTGTGTGTGTGTGTGTG
>JAPQNM010000006.1:12609779-12619779 GCA_029783475.1 Metacarcinus magister | reverse complement strand
TATTACATTTCAAGTTCAAACAACCTTTTTTTTTTCCTATATTTCACGTCCAAATGAGGGAGGTGGGGGGCAGAAGAAGGAGGAAGGAAAAAGGGATGACAGGAAAGGAAGAGAGGAGGATTATATTAAAGAATTACAATAGATTACAAACACTACACTAATATAACCTACTAGTTTGTACTCTACGCAACAATTCACATTACCAACCCGACATGTTATCTTAAAAACGATAACCCAGGTAGTAAATATTAATTGTTCTCCAGAGTGTTCCAAATTAGCTTTCCAATCAGTCATCCTTGCTGTTTGTTTTCCCTCAATAACCAAACGAAGGTTACATACTAATTTCCTGCCTTTATATATTATTCATCTTGTGATTTCCTTACATGCATAGGTTGAATTTAATAAGATTTTCATGCATATTACATTTGTTTGAGGACAATATTTACGTTTAGTATTAAAGCTCTGGGCTATTATTGTCTGCATAGAATATCAGTCCAAGGCAGGGCTGACCAGCATCCCAAAACCAGTTGTATCTATGGAGGAAGAGGAGGAAGAGGAGGAGGAAGAGGAAGAGGAAGAGGAGGAGGAGCTGTAAGGAAGGAAGCAACTTAAAAACAAATTGAATAAACGAGTTACGCCACGCGACACAATTTCTTAGCTACTTATCTTCATAATGTGGAAAAAGGAACAAGTAGATAATAACAAAAGCAGCAGGAGGAGGAGGAGGAGGAGGAGGAGGAAGAGGAGGAAGAGGAGGAGGAGGAGGAGGAAGAGGAGGAGGAAGAAGAGGAGGAGGAGGAGGAAGTAATTGTGATAGTGCTACAGAAGAAAAAATAACAAAAGAAAGAGAGAGAGAGAGAAAAAAAAAATATGACTTCACACATGGTTGACTCTATATACTTAAATCATCTTAATTTCTTTTTCATATGAAACTTAACATGTGTGTGTGTGTGTGTGTGTGTGTGTGTGTGTGTGTGTGTGTGTGTGTGTGTGTGTGTGTAGGGTGGGGAGGAGACACTGTAGAAGGAAAACCAATAATGTCTCCATATCGAGCTTATTTTCCATGCTCTCTCTCTCTCTCTCTCTCTCTCTCTCTCTCTCTCTCTCTCTCTCTCTCTCTCTCTCTCTCTCTCTCTCTCTCTCTCTCTCTCTCTCTCTCTCTCTCTTTTGTCATTTCTTTTTTCTTCTTTATTCTTCCTCCTCCTCCTCCTCCACCTGTCCGCGCACCTTAGGAGGACATTGTGAGTCGCCTCAATTTCCCAAGGGAGGATATTTCCCTTAGCGTCACTATGAGGAAGGACACAGGTACTGCCCCCCACCCCCCATCCCTCTTAATATCTCTCTCTCTCTCTCTCTCTCTCTCTCTCTCTCTCTCTCTCTCTCTCTCTCTCTCTCTCTCTCTCTCTCTCTCTCTCTCTCTCTCTCTCTCTCTCTCTCAAACGTTGGCAAACACCCAGAAAATTTCAATGAATCAGATATTGAAACATTTTTCTGATAACGTTTTCAGCATTAAGGCGAATCTGAGACTGCTGCGGAAGGGAGGAAGGGAGGGAAACAAGGGAAGGAAGGAAGAGAGGGAAGGAGGGAGGGAGGGAGGGAGGGAAAGTGGGAGGGAGAAGGGAGAGGAGAGATAATTATGGATGTGTTTAAGGAAGGGATAACCGAGGCCGCAGGTTTATGATTACTTAATTGGATGAGGATGTGTAAGAGGGAGTGAAAATGTCAGGGTGGAAGGTGTTATCATAATAGTGGTGTGTTAAAGTTATTCCAATACTCTTTATATTGTGTTTAGAGTCGTAAATAAAGGAATATTATTGTTATTATTATTATTTATTCTATTGTCCCTTTTTTTTTTTTTATCTCGTTTAGGAAATATTATGAGTTGGGTTTTTTTTTCTGCAAGCGAAGTGAAATTTTATACGAAATATGTATTACGTTATTAAGACATAAGAGAGAGAGAGAGAGAGAGAGAGAGAGAGAGAGAGAGAGAGAGAGAGAGAGAGAGAGAGAGAGAGAGAGAGAGAGAGAGAGAAAAAAAAAATAATAATAATAATAACAAATAAGTAAACACAAATCCACTAAAACCATAATTCAATCATAACACACACACACAGAATTCTCATGTATGTATGTATATGTATGTATATCTATCATGTATCTATATATATATGTGTGTGTGTGTGTATGTACGTCAATTTTCCTCTCTATATTGGTCTTTTCACAGGTGCTTCATCTTCCTAGAACCTGCCTCCTTAGTTTCCCTGTGTGGCCTGATCGCCTTCAACCCTGTCAGGAGCCATCGAGCCCAGAAAACCATATTATTTAGGATATTTCCCAAAGGAGGTTTGGTATTAAGGTCTGACACCACCTCCTCTCAACTAGCTATATAAGACCTTTATGTCCTATAGTCTCTCTCTCTCTCTCTCTCTCTCTCTCTCTCTCTCTCTCTCTCTCTCTCTCTCTCTCTCTCTCTCTCTCTCTCTCTCTCTCTCTCTCTCTCTCTCTCTCGTCTTTCTTAGTCATTATTTCCTTCTTATTCCTTCCCTTCCATTTCCTTCATCCTCACTCGTTCTCCTTTCCTTCCTTCCTTCCTTCCTTCCTTCCTTCCTTCCTTCCTCAATGCTTGCCTCAACATTGCCTGAAGTGGTCGAGAAATAGCGGTGATGAGGAGTTTTATTTCAAGTTATTGTGGTACTTAAGAGGCTGAAGTTATTGCCTCGACTATGTACTACTCACACTTGCCACTCACCACCACCACCACCACCACCACCACCACCACCACCACCACCACCACCACCACCACCACCACCACCACCTATGAAAATTATACTATTACTACGACCATTATAAGTCTTTTCACCATTATTATGAAAACGACATGTCACTGTGACCTCCAACATGACCTTTCACATTCTTTCACTTGACCTGAAATGACCTGGCTTTCCCATGGGTCAGGTGAGCTTCCAAAGGATTCACTGATGCCTTTCCCCATCAATTATTTATGAATCTCAACCAACCTTCCCTTCCCTTCCCTTCCCTTCCCTTCCCTTCCCTTCCCTTCCCTTCCCTTCCCTTCCTCTGTCTCTGTTTCGGTGGAGTTATCCATCCACATTATATTTATTATTTGGTTATATATATTTTGTTTTATTATTGTCTCTATCATCATTATTATTATTATTATTATTATTACTATTGTGAATATTATTACCACCATCACCATTCTTATCAGCACCATCATAATTTATTGAACACGTTGCCGCAAGAATGAGTTAGAGTCAATAAGTGTCATTATATACTGAAGGCAACATACATTATTATTGTCTGATGATAAAGATAAGGAAGGAGGAACCCGCAGGACTAATAAATTATCTTTTTTTTTTGTATAATTAGAACGAGTTTCTTTTATGTGTGTATGATTAGAACGAGTTAACTGCATCACCTCAGGATGAATATATGAAATGCCAAGGAATGAATAGGAATAGAAATACGAAATGGCACACCACAAACACGAGAGAGAGAAGAAAAAAAGCGAAAATATACTAATGAATGTAAACTAAACTAAATAAAACCACACACACACAAACAAACAAACAAACATAAACAAACACAAACAAACACAATGAGGTGAAGTTTGCTCATATTAACCTTGATGTACACTCACTAACGTAAACATCATCATTTTTTTTTCTTTTTTTTTAGCTAGACATGAAAAATATCTTCTCTTTTTCACTCTTCATTAAGCTCATGGAACGAATAACCTTGAAGCATTTTTTTTACTATTATTTTCTTCCTTCTCATCTTCCACCTTTCAATTTCAATTCCTCTTCCTCCTCCTCCTCCTCCTCCTCCTCCTCCTCCTCCTGCTATTCATATTCTTCTTCCTCTTCCTCGTTCTCTTCCTCCTCTGGCTTTACCTTCCTTAGACTTTTCCTTCCTACCTCCTCTTCCTCCTCCTCTTCCTCTTCCTCTTCCTCTTCCTCTTCCTCTTCCTCTTCCTCCTCCTCCTCCTCCTCCTCCTCTTCCCGGGTATAATGACACGTGACAGGATGGAGGTAATGATAAATAAATGTTTTTACATAAACATTAATGCTGAAATACTTCCTCGTTCTTTACAACCTTGACACGAAGCACAGAGAAAATTTTCCACACCGCCACCAAACACTTACTTAATATATCAATGCAATATTTTCCCATTTGCCTCTCGGACTTCGATAAATTTTCCATTGCCTTTCAATTCTCTCTTCAATCTTCTTTATCAGATCGTTGGCTTCTTTCATTCCTTTGTGTTTACGTGTGTTTATGTGTTATGTTGTACTTATGTTGTACTTAAGGTGTGCTGGCGGAACACCCACAGCTAGAGTGTTGCAAATAGGAGAAAGTTAAGTAATCCTAATGCATGACTGACTTCTCGTTTAGTAGTTTCGTCTCAGTTCCGTTGGAGAAAATTTATGCTCATTGGCGGTAGGCATAATGTGCAGTAAACTATTATTTTTCATTCCACTTGTCGATCAAAGCAAAAATAGAAGGTCGAACAAATCTTTATCAGTATAATTAATGGAGTAAATAATAGTCTCACATAGATAGACACTTGTTTCCTGTCACCCACGTGCAAGTATATAACGAGAGAGAGAGAGAGAGAGAGAGAGAGAGAGAGAGAGAGAGAGAGAGAGAGAGAGAGAGAGAGAGAGAGAGAGAGAGAGAGAGAGAGAGAGAGAGAGAGATTTAAGTTTTTAAAGCGACATCCGCTCACCATAAAACTTTCACAGACGCCCCCTTACCCCCCTTACCCCCCTTAGGTTCACTCCAGCCTCGTCACTACCATTGACCCAAGATATCAATAAAATGCCTCCCCCCTCCTCTCCTCCCTCCTCTCCTCCCTTACCCTCCCACCTCTACGTTAACAAACCAGGTCATTTCACTCACACTATTATACACGCCTTGGACTCTTTAGTTTTCCCTCTACGATCAAATGTTTCCTCACTTTAATTTCCTTTCTTCCTCTCTATGTTTCATCCTTATACTTTTAGATTTGTATATTCCTAACTCCTTCCTCCTCCCATCCTTTCCACGTTCAAATGATCTTCGCCAGCCTCTGATGAATCCTTCCTACCTGACTTCTCTACCTCCTTATCACACCTTAGACCTGCTATGCCTCGCTGTCAAACCATCTCATACAAATAACCTTGTGTTTTTTTTAATAGATTAACTATTTTGATTCATTATAAATTGTGAGTCTCAAGATATTAAGACCTTGGTTCATGCACGAGAATTGGCATGAACTGGTTGGAGTGCGAGGATCAAGGACCCAAAGTTGACCGTGACGTGACAAGCTGCAGCTCATGGTCGTGGTGGCACGTGTTTAAGTTTACTTCACATATGTTGATATTTTTCAGTTGCGGTTTACAAATTAATGAAGCTAAATGGATAGATTTCCGTGCGGTGAAAAGTCACCCTCCGCGTGTTCTACCTCACTACAGCACGCTACAGAACACTCCACACGGGACAGATTCTATTCATGTTGGAACTGCAATTAATGCGTGGCAGCGTGATGCTGTCCATGAGGATGTTATATATATATATATATATATATATATATATATATATATATATATATATATATATATATGTATATCGAAACCTGTACCAAAATACTCACTAAGCAATTTCATTGCAGGAAAAGATATATCGACTAAATGGACAAACATGAGACGTGTATGCAAATTAATGCAAGAAAAAAAAACTGGTTCATGAGCCGTGCAACAACTTCGTTATATCTTCACCGAACAATTTTCCTTCACCAAATATAAAGAAAAAAGTCCCTAGAAATAGAACCAATGTTTATTTTTACACCCTTGCATTAGCTAGTGCTTTTTATTGGTTGGGTCCACCATTTGCAGGACAGGCAAACTGTGCAGTAAAAGTGCACTCATACCCTGCCATTACCTATATACAGTGGATGAATAATAGGTTAGGACGCATGGGAATGAAAAGAGGGGAGAGGAGAGGAGAGGAGAGGAGAGGAGAGGAGAGGAGAGGAGAGGAGAGAGAGAGCGTATCTGCCTAAAAGTATGCCAGGGGAACTTTAGGGAAGAAAAGATTGACTGGAATGGTAGATCTAACATGAATACTAGAAAACGGTAATGGTAGGGATGGAAGTAAATGGTGCAATGGTGCCTGAGCGAAGATAAGTCCAGTGACATGTGTAATGGTATAGATGAAAAAGGAGGACAGCCAAAAATACACATGGTTGACTAGATAAGAATGACAGCCAAAGTGTAATGATGAACAGCTGACTTGTTATAGTTGTGAAGAAATATATAGTGACTGTGAATGCACATAACGACGGATTAGAAAGTGAACACAAAGATTCGTGAATGAACAAGAACAGATAATCTCAAGACTTTATAAAGACATAAGAATATAATCATTAGTTCTTCTTTTTTTCTCCTCCTCCTCATTTTCATTTTTCTTTTAATATTCTTCCTTAATTTTTTTTTCTCTGTCCTGTTTTCTTTGCAATATTTTTCCTTCCTCTTCGCACATCTTCCTCGCTTCATATTTTTTCCCTCTTATTTTCCTATTCCTCTTCCTTCTTTATACATTCATATCATTCGCTCTTTGGGTTATTAGATTTTCTCTCTTTCTCTTTCCCTTTCTCTCTCTCTCTCTCTATCTATCTATCTATCTATCTGTCTATCTCTATCTCTATCTCTCTCTATCTCTACGCTTGCCCGGAACGATGCTCATTTGATTCTTCCGCCAACAGAAACCAAGTTAGACCTCATAGCTTCACCCCTTCTCTCTCTCTCTCTCTCTCTCTCTCTCTTTCTTCCCTACAAGTCGAGTGAAACTATAGACGAAAAATTCTGCAAAACTCGAACTAGCAAAGTGAAAACCTTCTGACGGATCTACGGTTTTCTTTCTTTCATGTTAGGAGTAAAAATTTTATTGTTATCCTGTGTTCTAGCGGGGGAAAGAAGGGGAGGAAGGAGGAGAGGAGGCTGGTTTCAAAGGAGAGAGAGAGAGAGAGAGAGAGAGAGAGAGAGAGAGAGAGAGAGAGAGAGAGAGAGAGAGAGAGAGAGAGAGAGAAGAGAGGGGGGAGCCAGGGAGGGGAGGTGGTATTTTCTGATTGATTAGAGAGACTCATCACACTAGTCAGGCTTCAGTAATCCCAGTAGAGTAGAAAAATAAAAAAAGAACATCAAAAGTTGCATCCTAAAATTCATAACTAACTGATCCCTCGTTTAGTTCCATTTCCAATCCTATTAACTTTATTTCCTGTCATCAAAAAGCCAACACATCATCATGCTTATTGGACGGAAAAAAAATAAATAATAAATAAAGAAATATGTAAAATCAATCGAAATATAAGAGAGAGCGAGACGAATAATTTTCCGATAAACTATTGAAGATGCAATAAACCTTTGACATTTTCGTTATAATAAGGATAACGAAGTGTCTCAGAGCGTCTTAGGGTGAGTGTTAAGGATACTTTTCATCGCATTTTCACTTTCCTTCCTTTACCTTTACTTCTCTTTCCTTTCCTCCCTCTACCTCCCTTGCCACACGTACAGGTTCAAATCACGCGTCGACTCTCATTTGTTTCATTGGTTTTCTTTTAATATACCGACGTGACTGAACATATAGAAAATAGATAACGAGTAAGGAATATTGAAGTGAAAACAAATGAAAACTCCAATACCTCAATAATGTGAAAGATTAGAACACATATTAATAAATTCAAACGAGACTAATTATAATGATTTAAGGCTAATTAGACACAAAGTACCTAAATAAAGCTGGATTCTAATTACAAACACTTATAACTTGTAACATAAAACGCATAAACTGACAAAAATAACTTGATAATTATACGTAATCAGAATTAACAAAACACTATCAAGCTATATAACGTAACTTATACGCAAAAGATATATAACAAAAAAAAAAGTACAGCTATATGCAACGCCAACATGCAATAAAATATCTATTAAAAACAAAAGAACATCATATTTAAATAGTGAATCTAATCGAGAGTGAAAAGAAAACCAAACTTAACGATAACTACCACCACCACCACCACCACCACCACCACCCCCACCACCACCACCACCACCGCCTTAATCCTGCATAATTGGCTTCAGTTTTTAAAAAGTCAAAACTTCTCATTCTAACGAAACCTGATTCAAACGCGTCCTTTGTCATCATTAAACCCAACTAGTTCCCAATCTTGTTTGTTTGTTTATCTGTTTGTTTTATTCCTAATCCTCCTTTCTGCACTACTTTCTTTCATCTCCTCTTCCTATTTCTTCTCTTCGTCCTTATTATCCCTCCTCCTCCTCCTTTTTCCTCTTTTTTTCTTCCTTCTCGTCATTAAAGCGTCATTGTTTCGCTTATCGTTATTCATTTGTTTCTTCTCTTCTCCACAGGTTCGCGATTGGTCACCTGTTCACCTGTAGAATGGATTAACACACCCATACAGGTAACCACGTAATGAGTCTCTAATTATGTCTACCTGCTCTTCTTCCTATGTTCTCCTATGTTATTCCTCCTCCTTATCATCATCATCCTATTCTTCTCCTCTTCTTTCTTCTCAGTATCATTAATATCATAGTCATAATTATCCTCATTATAATCGTCATAATCATCTTCATTTTCTACCACCTCTACTCTTTTCTATTTCACCTTTTTTTCTTCTTTTTCCTCTTCTATTTTTCTTCTTTTCCTCTTCCTCCTCCTACTCCTCTTATTTTGTTTCTTTTTCCTTATTTCTTCTTTCTTCTTCTTCTCCTTCTCCTCCTCCTCCTCTTTCTCTTCCTCCAATCGATATTAGCATTCACTCAAGTCTTGCCAATCATTGTCACTACCACGCAACGATAACCAGACCAAGCAAAACGAACCTTATTGTGAACACACCCCAAAAATAGACACTTGTCGCCCATCACGTGAGCGAGAACATTCTGGTACACTCCCCTCACCCTTCCCCTCACTACCTTCCCTTCCCCTCACCACCTCCACTTCCCCTTACTACCTATCCTTCCCCATCGGTATCATAATTGGAGCTAAATTGATCATTCATTTATGTATATTTTTGTTTTATTTATCAGAAAGCAATATAAGTTTCTTCCGGGTGTTATTTCTCACGCTTTCTCTCGCTTATTTTTCCTCATTCTTCCTTTTTTTCCCTCATCCCTTCCCTTCCTCCCTTTCCTTAACTCTTGCTCTCGTCATCAAGTACCCACAGTCCAACCTTAGTTAACCTGATAGAAAAGACCAACACAACACAGCGCAAGACAAACCTCACTTTCCTTGGCTTACAAACACCCAAGACAACTAATCACACACTGCAGACTCAACAAGGGAACCAATTACGTAAACAAACACTCAAACTCATGATAGACGCGGATTCAGCGAGACCAAGATGGGTATTAAGTAACTGAACCTCTCACAAGGCTGGACCGTCTGTCATACACGCACGTACTCACCTCACTCATTCACTCCCTCACTCACTCCCTCACTCACTCACTCACCCCTTGACATACCTCTCCCCTCAACCAGTCACTCAAGCACATCCTCCTCTTGAAGCATAAAATTATACAGGCAGACAGACATACATACATGCATGCAGACGTATAGCCAGCCAGCCAAATAGTCAGACAACCAGCCATTGCCTATCTCTCTCTCTCTCTCTCTCTCTCTCTCTCTCTCTCTCTCTCTCTCTCTCTCTCTCTCTCTCTCTCTCTCTCTCTCTCTCCCTCTTTCCCTCTCACACACACACATATACAGGCATTACCTAAGAGCCATGTCCTTGGTGTCCCAGCAGGGTGCACCATCAAGGCATCAAGGCAATCACCACCTCCTCCTCTGTGCCTCCCGCCGATGCACCAACACGCCAGACATTCCCGACGCCATTGTGCTCGGCGGCCCGTGGCTCCCCAATGCCATAGCGTGATGGGTAGGGCGACCATTGTTCCCGGACTCATAGGGAGGAGAGGGAGGG
>JAPQNM010000006.1:12587279-12604779 GCA_029783475.1 Metacarcinus magister | reverse complement strand
TTGTATCTTCCTCTTCTTCTTCTTCCTCTTCTTCCTCCTCCTCCTCCTCGTTCTGCTTCACTCATACAGCATATCAAATTACTCCAATGCTCCCTCAAAGCCTCTTCCTTCTCTCCATCCTTCCCTCCATCCTTCTCTCCATCCTCCCCTCCATCCTTCCCTCCCTCCTTCCCTCCATCCTTCCCTCCATCCTTCCCTCCATCCTCCTTCTAGTTTTAATGACGATGCTGAAAGAGTAACCTAGAGCTAACAGGTTACTGGGTTCACTTTTATCTCCCTTCGTCTCTCTCTCTCTCTCTCTCTCTCTCTCTCTCTCTCTCTCTCTCTCTCTCTCTCTCTCTCTCTCTCTCTCTCTCTCTCTCTCTCTCTCTCTCTCTCTCTCTCTCTGCCTGTATTTGTGTCTAGTTGGTAAATTGTGTATGCTAGTTTGTCTTCCTGTGTGTGTGTGTGTGTGTGTGTGTGTGTGTGTGTGTGTGTGTGTGTGTGTGTGTGTGTGTGTGTGTGTGTCTGTGGCTGTTTCACTGGTGTCCGTTTTTTGGCCTGATTGTTTGTTTATCTGCATATATATTGATATTACACACACACACACACACACACACACACACACACACACCACACACACACACACACACACACACACACACACACACACACACACACACACACACACAAACCAATGTACGTACACACCGTAACTCACAAATTGCATAGTTGTTATATAATTGAAAACTAACGAACCACAATTACACTTCACATCTGGGTTCCATAATTCACATTCCACCTCCTCTTTTTTTTTCCTATTTTTCTCCTTTTCATTTCTCTTTTTCTCCCTCCTCCTTACCATACCACGATACGTTTTTGTCCTCCCCTCTTCCCTGCTCCTCTTTTTTTTTCTCTCTCTCTCCTCTTCTTCCTCCTTTTCTTTTTCTTTTTCTTCTCTCTCCCTTTATTCCTCCTTTCTTTTCCTCCTTGCCGATCGATCGAGGCGCCACAAAGCAGGTAGTCTTGGGAATCTAAAAGTAATAGTAGTAGTAGTAGTAGTTGTAATAATAATAATAATAATAATAATAATAATAATAATAATAATAATAATAATAATAATAATAATAATAATAATAGTATTTCTCATTCCTACGTAGTTCTTTATCTACTATTTATCTATCTATCTGTCTATTTATCTATCTATATATCTATCTAGGTCCTTCATCAATTTCATTTACTATTTGTCCTTCAATTTCAGCACGTCACCACCACCACCACCACCACCACCACCACCACCACCATCACTACTTTGACTCATTTCCATTTTCAACAAACTAGCCACTTTCTCTCGTCCTCTTCCCTCATTTGCCATTCGTCTTTCTATTTTTTTCCTTGGGTACGAGTATCTCTTATTCCTTTCCTCATTTGAATGTCCTCAATTTTATCTTTCCTTTTTTTTTCTCTCTCTCGTGTTCTCAATCTCTAAAGTATAATGAGAGTGTATATGGAGATTTAGAAATATATTGTTTTTTTTCTGCTAACAAAGACGACCAGCAGCTTAGAAATATATATATATGTAAAAGTATAAAATAATAACAATGATTTACTACTACTACCACCACCACCACCACCACTACCAATACAACAACAATATCAACAATAAATGAAAGACGTCACCTCAGTTGTGATTGAATATTTTCTTTAATTAACGTTTCCCTTACCTGGCCACACCTGTCTTGTTGATGTATATTCTTATCTGGTTTGCAAGTCACCTTCCATTTATCTATTCCCCCTTTTCTTTCCTTTCGTAAATTTACACATCAAAAACGTCAATTACTGTGCCAATAGTTGTTCCTTCACCACCACCACCACCACCACCACTACAATCACCATCACAATCACCTTCCACCTGATTTAGTTCTGCTTTCAATATTCACTGTGGCAGGAGAAGGGAGAGTTATCACATACGAACGTCTCTATTACATGAACTGGGTCAGAACGTTAGTGTTGGGTGGCTGGACTAGATCATACTCTCTCTCAGACACACAGGCATTTTCAACGAGACAGTCATAGACGCGTTATTAATAGTGCAATGAGAGACAGAGTGAAGCGTAAGTGTAGATGTAAATTCTTAGGTTTCGTTTCGTATCTACTTGCTGTTTTGCTTGGGTGTATAACCGTTTGTCTCTGTCTGTTTGTGTGTGTGTGTGTGTGTGTGTTTAATGTACTGTTTCTCTATCCAACTTTACTTAATTCTTGATATTTTTTTAGCATTTGATTTTCCGTGAATTTTCCAGCCAAAGTTAGATTCTATTTCATGTAATTGGTCGTTTTTTTTTTTTATGACATGTAGTTTAGTCATTAATATTTCCATCTATTTACTGCGTCGTCCCATCATTCTATTGCATCTGTTGTGACCTTGCCTAGACAACCATAATCCTCTTGTTTCTTATTTATTATCTTCTCTTCTATTCTATTCTATTTTATTCTATGCTATTATATGACACACACACACACACACACTGTCATTGCTCACAAAACAAATTAAACAAATCCACCGTTCATCCATCCTACCACCCAACCATCCACCATCCATCCACCCACCCACCCACTCCTTACAGTGATAAGTTATTTATCTTTTCTTGGGTCGCTGGGTGGTGTGTTTACAAACGTGGCAGTCCTTTTGTGTTTGTGTTCGTTTTGTTAGTCAAAATTATACCACAAATGATAATGACAATAATAAAAATAATAATGATAAATAATAATAATAATAATGATACGACTACTACTAATAATAATGATAATAATAATGATAATAATAATGATGATAACAATAATAATAGCAATAATAATAATAATAATAATAATAATAATGATAATGATAAATATTAATGATAAAAATAAATATTAATGATAGAAATAAATATTAATGATAAAAATAAATGTTAATGATAAAAATAAATAATAATGATAAAAATAAGTATTAATGATAAAAATAAATATTAATGATAAAAATAAATATTAATGATAAAAATAAATAATAATGATAAAAATAAATATTAATGATAAAAATAAATATTAATGATAAAAATAAATAATAATGATAAAAATAAATATTAATGATAAAAATAAATATTAATGATAAAAATAAATATTAATGATAAAAATAAATATTAATGATAAAAATAAATATTAATGATAAAAATAAATATTAATGATAAAAATAAATATTAATGATAAAAATAAATATTAATGATAAAAATAAATATTAATGATAAAAATAAATATTAATGATAAAAATAAATATAATGATAAAAATAAATATTAATGATAAAAATAAATAATAATGATAAAAATAAATATTAATGATAAAATAAATATTAATGATAAAAATAAATATTAATGATAAAAATAAATAATAATGATAAAATAAATATTAATGATAAAAATAAATATTAATGATAAAAATAAATATTAATGATAAAAATAAATATGATGATAAAAATAAATAATAATGATAAAAATAAATATTAATGATAAAAATAAATAATGATGATAAAAATAAAATGATATAAAAATAAATAATGATGATAAAAATAAATATAATGATAAAAATAAATATTGATGATAAAAATAAATATTGATGATAAAAATAAATATTGATGATAAAAATAAATATTAATGATAAAAATAAATATTAATGATAAAAATAAATAAAATGATAAAAATAAATATTAATGATAAAAATAAATATTAATGATAAAAATAAATAATAATGATAAAAATAAATATAATGATAAAAATAAATATTAATGATAAAAATAAATATTAATGATAAAAATAAATATTAATGATAAAAATAAATATTAATGATAAAAATAAATATTAATGATAAAAATAAATATTAATGATAAAAATAAATAATGATAAAAATAAATAATGATGATAAAAATAAATAATGATAAAAATAAATATTGATAAAAATAAATAATGATGATAAAAATAAATAATGATGATAAAAATAAATAATGATGATAAAAATAAATATTGATGATAAAAATAAATATTAATGATAAAAATAAATATTAATGATAAAAATAAATATTAATGATAAAAATAAATATTAATGATAAAAATAAATATTAATGATAAAAATAAATATTAATGATAAAAATAAATAATAATGATAAAAATAAATAATAATGATAAAATATATATTAATGATAAAAATAAATAATAATGATAAAAATAAATATTAATGATAAAAATAAATATTAATGATAAAAATAAATATTAATGATAAAAATAAATATTAATGATAAAAATAAATAATGATGATAAAAATAAATAATGATGATAAAAATAAATATGATATAAAATAAATATTGATGATAAAAATAAATATTGATGATAAAAATAAATATTGATGATAAAAATAAATATTCATGATAAAAATAAATATAATGATAAAAATAAATAATAATGATAAAATATATAATAATGATAAAAATAAATAATAATGATAAAAATAAATATTAATGATAAATATAAATAATGATGATAAAAAATAAATATTGATGATAAAAATAAATATTGATGATCAAAAATAAATATTAATGATAAAAATAAATATTAATGATAAAATAAATATTAATGATAAAAATAAATAATAATGATAAAAATAAATATTAATGATAAAATAAATATTAATGATAAAAATAAATAATAATGATAAAAATAAATATTAATGATAAAAATAAATATTAATGATAAAAATAAATATTAATGATAAAAATAAATTTATGATAAATTATTTTTATCATAATATTATTTTTATCATTAAATTTATTTTTATCATTAATATTATTTTCATCATTAATATTTATTTTTATCATTAATATTATTTTATCATTAAATTTATTTTTTATCATTAAATATTATTTTATCATTAAATTTATTTTATCATTAATATTTATTTTATCATTAATATTTATTTTTATCATTAATATTTATTTTTATCATAATATTTATTTTATCATTAATATTTATTTTTATCATTAATATTTATTTTTATCATTAATATTTATTTTTATCATTAATATTTATTTTTATCATTAATATTTATTTTTATCATTAATATTTATTTTTATCATTAATATTTATTTTTATCATTAATATTTATTTTTATCATTAATATTTATTTTTATCATTAATATTTATTTTTATCATTAATATTTATTTTTATCATTAATATTTATTTTTATCATTAATATTTATTTTTATCATTATTATTTATTTTTATCATTAATATTTATTTTATCATTAATATTTATTTTTATCATTAATATTTATTTTTATCATTAATATTTATTTTTATCATTAATATTTATTTTTATCATTAATATTTATTTTTATCATTAATATTTATTTTATCATTAAATTTATTTTTATCATTAATATTTATTTTATCATTAATATTTATTTTTATCATTAATATTTATTTTTATCATCAATATTTATTTTTATCATCAATATTTATTTTTATCATCAATATTTATTTTTATCATCATTATTTATTTTTATCATTAATATTATTTTTATCATTAATATTTATTTTTATCATTATATTTATTTTATCATCATTATTTATTTTTATCATCATATTTATTTTTATCATTAATATTTATTTTTATCATTATTATTTATTTTTATCATTAATATTTATTTTTATCATTAATATTTATTTTTATCATTATATTTATTTTTATCATTAATATTTATTTTTATCATTAATATTTATTTTTATCATTAATATTTATTTTTATCATTATATTTATTTTTATCATTATATTTATTTTTATCATTAATATTTATTTTTATCATTAATATTTATTTTTATCATTAATATTTATTTTTATCATTAATATTTATTTTTATCATTATTATTTATTTTTATCATTAATATTTATTTTTATCATTATTATTTATTTTTATCATTATATTTATTTTTATCATTATTATTTATTTTTATCATTAATATTTATTTTTATCATTAATATTTATTTTTATCATTATTATTTATTTTTATCATTAATATTTATTTTTATCATTAATATTTATTTTTATCATTATATTTATTTTTATCATTAATATTTATTTTTATCATTAATATTTATTTTATCATTAATATTTATTTTTATCATTATATTTATTTTTATCATTAATATTTATTTTTATCATTAATATTTATTTTTATCATTAATATTTATTTTTATCATTAATATTTATTTTATCATTAATATTTATTTTTATCATTAATATTTATTTTTATCATTAATATTTATTTTATCATTAATATTTATTTTTATCATTAATATTTATTTTTATCATTAATATTTATTTTTATCATTAATATTTATTTTTATCATTATATTTATTTTTATCATTAATATTTATTTTTATCATTAATATTTATTTTTATCATTAATATTTATTTTTATCATTAATATTTATTTTTATCATTAATATTTATTTTTATCATTAATATTTATTTTATCATTATTATTTATTTTTATCATTAATATTTATTTTTATCATTAATATTTATTTTTATCATTAATATTTATTTTTATCATTATTATTTATTTTTATCATTATATTTATTTTTATCATTAATATTTATTTTTATCATTAATATTTATTTTTATCATTATTATTTATTTTTATCATTATTATTTATTTTTATCATTAATATTTATTTTTATCATTAATATTTATTTTTATCATTAATATTTATTTTTATCATTAATATTTATTTTTATCATTATTATTTATTTTATCATTAATATTTATTTTTATCATTAATATTTATTTTTATCATTAATATTTATTTTTATCATTATATTTATTTTTATCATTATATTTATTTTATCATTAATATTTATTTTTATCATTAATATTTATTTTTATCATTAATATTTATTTTTATCATTATATTTATTTTTATCATTATTATTTATTTTTATCATTATATTTATTTTTATCATTAATATTTATTTTTATCATTATTATTTATTTTTATCATTATATTTATTTTTATCATTATTATTTATTTTTATCATTAATATTTATTTTTATCATTAATATTTATTTTTATCATTAATATTTATTTTTATCATTATTATTTATTTTTATCATTAATATTTATTTTTATCATTAATATTTATTTTTATCATTAATATTTATTTTTATCATTAATATTTATTTTTATCATTAATATTTATTTTTATCATTAATATTTATTTTTATCATTATATTTATTTTTATCATTAATATTTATTTTTATCATTAATATTTATTTTTATCATTAATATTTATTTTTATCATTATTATTTATTTTTATCATTATTATTTATTTTTATCATTAATATTTATTTTTATCATTAATATTTATTTTTATCATTATTATTTATTTTTATCATTATTATTTATTTTATCATTAATATTTATTTTTATCATTAATATTTATTTTTATCATTAATATTTATTTTTATCATTAATATTTATTTTTATCATTATTATTTATTTTTATCATTAATATTTATTTTTATCATTAATATTTATTTTTATCATTAATATTTATTTTTATCATTATTATTTATTTTTATCATTATTATTTATTTTTATCATTAATATTTATTTTTATCATTAATATTTATTTTTATCATTAATATTTATTTTTATCATTATTATTTATTTTTATCATTATTATTTATTTTTTATCATTATTATTTATTTTTATCATTATTATTTATTTTTATCATTATTATTTATTTTTATCATTATTATTTATTTTTATCATTATATTTATTTTTATCATTATTATTTATTTTTATCATTAATATTTATTTTTATCATTAATATTATTTTTATCATTAATATTTATTTTTATCATTAATATTTATTTTTAACATTATTATTTATTTTTTTCATTATATTTATTTTTATCATTATTTATTTTTATCATTATATTTATTTTTATCATTATTATTTATTTTTATCATTATTATTTATTTTTATCATTATTATTTATTTTTATCATTAATATTTATTTTTATCATTAATATTTATTTTTATCATTATTATTTATTTTTATTAATATTTATTTTTATCATTATTATTTATTTTTATCATTATTATTTATTTTTATCATTAATATTTATTTTCATCATTAATATTTATTTGGTAGGACTAAAAATAAAATTGGTAGGACTTCATGCAGATTGACTAAAGCCACAAAATGCATGAAATAAGTAAACAGAATATTCACTTTTTTTTTTTTCTTCATGTAAAAATTAATCTTGCTTTGAAGGGTTTTTATTTTTGTGATTTAGTGTAATTTAAAGGAAAATGAATGTGATGCTTTGACGGTTTTCCTTTTTTTCCTTTCGATTCGCTGTTCTGAATAACTGAATGAAACGTGAAATAAAACTGTTGAACTCAAAAGGAGATTAAGTCTTACTAATCCTTGTTTTGATGTAAATTGAATATATATTGATGTGATTGAATACTTACTTACCTTCACAATTATGTTACCTGATGTTGATGTTGATGTTGACGACTGCAACTGCAACAAAAAAATAAATAAATAAATAAATGATAATAATAATAATAATAATAAAAATAATAATAATAATAATAATAAAGATAATAATTCTCTCTCTCTCTCGCTCTCACACACACACACATACATCTATATTTCACGAACTATTTGTGTCTACCATTAACTTTCCTTGACTCTCCCTCCCTTTTCATCACCACCCTTCCCTCCCTCCCTCCCTCACCCTTAAGTTCTCTCCCTTCGTGCCTCGCCTCCCTCGCCTCTACACACCATACATTTTCCTAAGCAATTATTCATGTTACCTAAATGTCGACGCTCCATCAAAAACTCCTCACGTAACCTTGAGAGAGAGAGAGAGAGAGAGAGAGAGAGAGAGAGAGAGAGAGAGAGAGAGAGAGAGAGAGAGAGAGAGAGAGAGAGAGAGAGAGAGAGAGCACGTCCACACAGCCACCACTTCAAGTCCTAAGCTAATACGTGGCCAGAAAAGGGAGTTTCTTCTTCTTCTTCTTTTTTTTTTTATTATTTCATGTCGACTTTTAATTATGCTTTTTAATTATTGTATATGTAGTTACTTTTATTTCTTATCTCTTGACGATCATTAAGTATAAGTATGAGTGAGAGAGAGAGAGAGAGAGAGATAAAAGAGAAAGAGAAAGAAAGAGAAAAAGAGAATGAGAGAGAGAGTGAGAGTCAATTACGCTTGTCTCAATTCTTTTTCTTTCAATCTTATCTTTACTGTTTTTTTTTTGTTTTTTTCACAAATATTTTAATTCGTACTTTTTTTTATTACTCTGTCTACTCGCCTATTTAAATTATTTTTTTCACTTGTTTATCTATTATAGTGCTCTCTCTCTCTCTCTCTCTCTCTCTCTCTCTCTCTCTCTCTCTCTCTCTCTCTCTCTCTCTCTCTCTCTCTCTCTCTCTCTCTCTCTCTCTCTCTCTCTCTCTCTCTCTCACATCAAAGGCTAGCGTAGTTGTGAAAAATCCCGGATCACAAGCAAGAAGTCTATCACAGTCACGCTTTGATGTACACCTGTTGCTCCTCTCACCTGTTCAACTCTCTCTCTCTTTCTCTCTCTCTCTCTCTCAATGGGAAACACCTAGACAAGCCATTTATAGTATATACCTAATCACTTGACCCCAAATGTAATGTATAAACTCAGTCATTCTTAGTCAATCTAACATCAGTCAACGCGGTGTAAGAATATTTTCAACTAACGCCTATTTTCTTTCTCCAGGTGAGTGAGGCCCAGGAGGCGAGGCGAGGCGTGGTAAGTGGTGTTCCCTAAGGCAATGTTCTGTGCCTCCCGTGTTCTTTTTAGTGTTAAGGAATATTGTCACAGCATTAGTAGAGGATATTACCAGGGAACCCCAAGGATCTGGTACACAAGGAAGGAAGCACTGCAGACCTGAGTGTAGCAAGGAGGAAGAGGAGGAAGTAAGAGGAGGAAGAGGAGGAGGAGGAGAAGAAGCCAGAGGAAGTGGAGAATGAGAAGGAGAATTAGGAGAATGAAGGCAGAAAGAAAGTAGTAGTAGTAGTAGTAGTAGTAGTATTTGCCCTCCTCCTCCTCCTCCTCCTCCTCCTCCTCCTCCTCCTCCTCCTCCTCCTCCTCCTCCTCCTCCTATAACGCTTAACGGCCAACATTTATAACAAGTTCGGTCGTTGTAGTTTAATTGCGTGAACTGATACCTGTCTTCACCCTCCTCCCTTTCCCATCTGTCTCCCTTACAAACCCTTCCCTTCCTTCCCTTCCCTTCCTTCCCTTCCCTTCCTTCCCTTCCCTCCCTTACCCTATCCTTTCTACTACACTTCATCCCTGCCTCCACGTCCTATCTACTCTCTGAAGGCGCCCCTCGGCTCTCCTATCTCCTCTCCTGTTCAATATACATGACCAATCTTCACACCCTTCATTACTTGCTCGCTTCCCTCCAATAAAAGAAGTGTTGAATGCTAACGAAGACTCATTTAAAGGGTGCCAGCTTTTCAAATTAACCCTGCTATTGACGTCTGCAGTTGTAGCTTCTTTCTCTCTCTCTCTCTCTTTCTTTTTCTTTCTTGCATCATCTCTTTCTCTATATATTTTTCTTAAGGGGTGATTTTTGTACGTGTTTATGTATCAACTATTTTTTTTTTTGTGTCATGTGTCAAGATTAAGGAGTATGTATCTTACTTTATTTTCTTTTTCTTATCCTACCTTTCCTCCTCCCTGTTTCTTCCCCAACCATACCTTACCCTCTTCCTCGTTACCATCTCCTCGTTACTATCTCCTCGTTACCTTCTCCTCGTTATCCTCTCCCTCTCCCTCTGCCATACCTCTACTCTCTCCACCCCTCTCTGTTCCCCCTTCACCCTACGTGCAGTACCTGTTTGTGGTAGGGTCGTGTTACTTGTTGGCGCTGAGGGTGTAAGGGTGAGAAGTAAGGAAGGTAGAATGTAAGGTGTGTGTGTGTGTGTGGTGTGTGTGTGTGTGTGTGTGTGTGTGTGTGTGTGTGTGTGTCAACAACTACCCACTTGGTTCCCCTCATATAAATAAACAGAAATTTCCGTATGTGATATGTTGTCCCTCCTTCCCCTCTTCTTCTTCTTCTTCTTCTTTTGCTTCCTCCTCTTCCGCCTCTTCCTCCTCCTCCTCCTCCTTAATGATTCACCCTCACCTGTCCATTACCTCACCTGAGCGAAATCTGTGGCATTGGACGTGAGTTTAGGAAATGTCTTGTCCTGTCATATATTTTTACAATCCTCTCTTTGGTGCCTTCCCTCCCTCCCTCCCTTACTTCCCTTCCCTTACTTTCCTTCCTTTCCTCCTTCCCTCCCTCCTTCCCTCCCTCCCATCTGGCCCTCCTCACCACTTCCGAAAACACTCAAACAAGCTGCCAAGGTGAGAGAGAGAGAGAGAGAGAGAGAGAGAGAGAGAGAGAGAGAGAGAGAGAGAGAGAGAGAGAGAGAGACGTACAGTATATACACTTACACTTCATAGATACTTAAGCCTCTACAATAAATAATACTACTAACCTACATAATGACTGTGTGTGTGTGTGTGTGTGTGTGTGTGTGTGTGTGTGTGTGTGTGTGTGTGTGTGTGTGTGTGTGTGTGTGTGACCTTAGCTACAACCTTGCCCGGAATGAGTCATGTTTGCACTTCACTCCTAATTATCTTCTTTATCTTCTTCCCATTCCCATTCCCATTCCCATTCCCATTCCCCATTTTCTAATAACATCAATTAATCATATATTTAGTGTAGTCTGTTTCTCTCTTATACATCATTTAATATTCTCTTTATTTATTTTTTGTTCTATTTAAACCTGATTTTATATAACTGATTGGGATTATTATTATTATTATTATTATTATTATTATTATTACTACAATTTATTTTTTTTGACATTTTTAACACACACACACACACACACACACACACACCACACACACACACACACACACACCTACACACACACACACACACACACACACATGCACACGGAAATAACCACACCGACAGACAGACAATGACAGACAGACAGAGACAAGAAAGAGAGACAGCTACACACAAAGAAGAAAAAAAACAGATAGACAAACAGAAAAACAAACACAAAGATAGCTAAACAGACAGCCAGCAAGCCATTGAGAAACACAAATAAACAAACACACAAACAGACAGAAAGACAGACAGACAGACAGGCAAGATGTAGAGGAATAATGAAAAAGAGGAAGAAAGGAATAGAGAGAGAGAGAGAGAGAAATCATTTAACGCTTCACGATTGGTCATCAAAATTTACCACCTTCATGACGTCACCAGAAGCGGATGTGGTGATTGGTTGGTTGCTTTTCCCTTTATTTTTTTTACCTGCCAGTGTTCAGCCAATCAACGCAGTGCATTTACCTCCTCTCTCCCCTCTCCTCCTCCTCCTCCTCCTCCTCCTCCTCCTCCTTCTCCTTCTCCTCCTCCTCCTCCTCAACTTAAACTGAACCACTCCGTCACTACCGCAAATCACACACACACACACACACACACCCACACACATACACACACACACACACACACACACACACACACACACACACACACACACACACACACACACACACACACACACAGACGATAATGATGAAAAGAAAAAGAAAAACAAGATGAGGAGTATTTATCATATTCTGAGAAGGATATTTAGAGGGAGTCTGCTATTATTAACACACACACACACACACACACACACACACACACACACACACACACACACACACACACACACACACACACACACACACACACACACGGCAGCAGCTGGGGCAATGGAGACAAGTTTAAAGGAAAAGGAATGAGTGAAATAAAGATAAAATAAAAGAGGAAGGAAAAAAGAAGAGAAATAAAGAGCAGACAGAAAATCTCTACACCATATATTTACCTTTGGATGGAGGAAAGAGGGAGGGAGGGAGGGAGGGAGGAAAGGGGAGGATGAGGGTTCTGGAGGTAAAGAGAAGAAATATGTTGATAGAGGAGAGAAAAAAATTGTGAAAGGCATGAAAAGAGAAGAAAAGAAAAGGAAAAGAAGTGAATGATGCGAGACAGTTGAAGGATAGATGGACTGAGAGAACCAAAAAAAGATGTGTTAGTTAGAGTAGCTCCGTGATTGCCAGGTATTTTGAAAGGTAAAGTAATTAAGCTGAAAGGTAAAAATAAGTAACTGAAGATCAACATTCTGAAAGTTTTTTTGATCAGCTGTCCGTCTATTCCATGCTACTCCAGCCAAACTTTTTATCTTAATCTCTCAATCTGAATCTATGTAAACAAAAAAAAACGCAAGTCAGTAATAAAAATAAATAAATAAATAAAAATTAAAAAAACAGAAGGAACGAAAACCTGATAAAACGAAGGAAGAAAGAAGGCAAGAAGGAAATAAAAGTTAAAAATAAAAGTTAACAAAGGGAGAGTTGAAATGAAGTCAAGAAAAGAAGGAAGAACGAAGGAGGAGGAAGAAGGAAAAAGTAGAGGAGAATAGATGGGAAGAGGAGAAGGAGGTAAGAAAAGAGGAACAAACAGAAAAATAACAACATAGAGAAGGGATCAAAGGAGAGAAAAAGAGAGAGGGAAATAGGGAGAGAGATGGAAAAAGAGAAAGAGAGAGATAGGGAGTGAGGGAAAGAGAAAGGGAGAGGGAGAGACTTGAAGGAGACATACAGGTGAGAATAGTATCACCACTCCACTACTCCCTCCCACTCCATCCCACTCCTCCACCACTCCACTCCCCTCCCCTCCACTCCACCACCCACTCCAGCCTCTTCGTGCCCCTGCCCTCTGTAAACACACTACGTATAGCATTACTTCTACTCAAACCACCCCACCATCTCTCTCTTTCTCTCTCCCTCTCTCTCTCTCTCTCTCCCTCCTTAACTCAGCCTGACACTCCCTCACACCCAGAGTAATGATGACAGGTTAAACTACTATTAGAAGCCGCGAGAGTTTCTGAAGTTACTGAAGCACTGCCAGGATTGAGGAGGGAAGGGAGGCACCTGTATCACACCTGAGTAATTAACCTATCACCTGCCCCGCCTTAGAAACACGAGGCACACACACACACACACACACACACACACACACACACACACACTATCCATTGAATCAGGTGCTAAGTTTATGAAAGGAATGACCTCCCTTGTCTCCATTGCCTTCATCTCCCTATTCTCCTCCTCCTCCTCCTCCTCCTCCTCCTCCTCCTCCTCCTCCTCCTCCTCCTCCTCCTCCTCCTCCTCCTCCTCCTTCTCCCTTCCACACACTTCTCTCTCTTCATCTGCATAAATTAAGGTTTCTTTATATCTCTAAGTTATGGTAGAAGGAAGAAAAGGGAGGATAATGGTGGTAGTGTTGATGGTGGTGGTGGTGGTGGTGGTGGTGGTGGTGGTGGTGGTGGTGGTGGTGGTGGTGGTGAGGAAGAGAAATTGGTGAAAAACTGTCGGTAATCAAATAAATTGTCCCAAGATAATGTAACAAACATATGTGAAGTATAAAATAAATTAAAGATGTAACAAAAGTTAATACAAAAGAGATACAGTGACTCGATTTTCTGCAGAACACTTTTTATAGTTTTGTGTTGTGTATGAAGAGACAATTGTGTGTGTTGTTTCAGGCAGAACGTTACATTTTGAGGTGTATATATCTGTTTTTGTGATGTAATATAAAAAAAAGAAAATGTGCAATGTATTAAAGCTGAAATCTGAATACGTAACACCAACACATAATATAGACAAAGGAAAATTAAATAAGAAATACATGAAAGAGGGAATTTATGTCGCGCAAAATAAAAATAATTGAACCACATAATTAATCAAAATGTAAACTAAAAACTGCCATTATCAGTGAGGAAAATATAATTATACTTAAAAGTCCTAATTATTTCCTTCCGATTATGTATATGTTCGTATAGGTCAATTAACTCACTAATTGTCTTGATGTCTTCTTTCTGATTTGCCTTCGTCTTCCATTCCAAGGTTGTCAGTCTGTCAGCCTAAATCTCTATCTATTATCAGTCTTATATTTATCATGAGTTCCTGCAGTTCATTACTTCTAAATTGCATCCGTGATATCTTCGGCCTCAATTAGTTTTCATATCCGTTATATTATTTTCTTTTGGTTTCATAATATCGTGTTTAACTTTAGTCCTTCCATTCCTCTCTGGGTACGACTAAGTTTCCCTTCTCTGACTTTTTTTTATATTATGGAAAACATCAATAGTAGTACGTCTTGTCCTTGGAGAAATGGATAAATTGTTTCTCATGATCTCATTCCCCTTTACGAATGACGTCCATCTATTACCTTGTCGTCTATTCATCTCACATTCATGGACTGGACATACACCGTTTATACCAAAGTGATGTATTCTTGCGATTCTCTTGATGATCAGTTCGAAAATACAATTCATAGTTTATTTTTACGTTTGATATGTGAACCTCGCCATTCATTTCATCAATTTAACTTCACCTCCATAAGAAAACTAACCTGAAATTACACAACAGAATCATTTCGTAACAAAATAACAGTCTGTCCACCAATGACACTTCGCACTTCAAGCCAAGAGGAAAGAGTCGAGTTCTAATTGGTTATATGATTTCCGTCTCAGCCAATAATGAGTCGTTCCCTTATAGTGACGGTCACGACAGAACGATACACTGACTTGGGTTCTGTCAGCTGTTTTTATTATCCTGTTACAGACTCATCATCATCATCATCATTATCATCATCATTCCACCAAGTTCTCTCTCCTCATCAGCATCTTCAACAATCTCTCAGTCAAAAGAAAAGAAATGAAAAAAATTAATAGGAAAGAATTTACTATAATCTACGATGAAGAACATTTTTTTTTACAGAAAGCTCTTCAACACTTTACAAGCTCCAAGTTTCTCCGCCCGCCCGCCTGCCTCACCCGATCAAGTTGTTGGCTGGCTATAGAAAAGCCGAAATGTCCTCTTTTTTCGAAGTATCGTTAATGTTACAAATGTCGTCATTTCCTCCCACTTTCCACATATGGGGTCAGCATCTATATAGCTCTGAGGTGAGACGCACGAGGGTTAACTGTGAAAAGTAGGAGGAAGAAGAGGAGAAGGAGGAGGAGGCAGTGGTGGTGGTGGTGGTGGTGAAGGTCGAGTAGGTGGAAGAAGTGGGAGAAAAAGAATGATTACGATAATAACACACACATAATAGTAGATAATAAACCAGGAATAAAAGAGTGAAAGAAAAGAGAAAGAGAAAAAGGCGCAATCTCAAAACTAGTTCAAAGGCTTCTGATATAGGACAGCTTTTTCATTCTCAAGACATTTATCACACGTAGATGGCAGGAACACCTCGCTGATGTTTAATTTCCTGTCTTTCCATAGCAGATGAGAAGAGTTATCACCGTGTAATGGGGGGTCATAATGCCTAGACAACCGAAGTGATGGCAAGATTAAAAGAAAAGAAACACAAAAACGGCACTAATGGGTTACGCACTCGCCAGGTGTTTGGAAGCTGAGGTTATAAATGTTTTGAAAGATTTTTGTAGTCAGCCATTTAGTAAAAAAAAACTTGATTTATTGACATTTCGCCAAATCATGACTTTTCTGTATCGTAGCTCAACGTTAAAGATTCTCAGACGATTCTTCACTACAATTACCATAAAAAAAATTCCAGATATCTATTCTTTTTCCGTTACAGGCAATTTTTCACCACCTACGTGTTTGCTCTATACATGAACCTAACCACACTTATAAATGAATGCAGTACACCTCTCATATCCATCTTACTAATGCAAGAATTAACCAATATCTTCACTTTTTTCATCCCATTCAATGACAAGCTAAAGAAAAGTCTACCATACTTCGTTTTCTAGATGCCAATAACACTTTTTCGCTGTCACAATAACACTGACCCACACTACACTTTTTCTTTAATCAGTTTCATATAATCCTTATCTTTCTTTCCTTAATTAAAGTGGTATTCAACAAACGTTCATCTATCCACATTTGTTTTATAATTAGCTGGCTCTTGACGTCACTCTCTGCTTCCTCTAGTCTCGATGCAAATAGTGAAAAAAATACAAACACAAGCAAATCAAATCAAAATTCAAAAAAATATATATGCATAGCCGCACCCACACAGAATAGAAGCATCTCAGTTCAGAGGCAAGGCGTGGGTGTCTAAGAATCATGTTGTGTTAATGCAAGCAGAGTCAATGAGGCGCCTCCTGCTTTGTTTAACCACGTGAAAAGTGAGACTCAAAGATAGACTGATAGATAAAGAGAACCAGAACGTGTGTGTGTGTGTGTGAGAGAGAGAGAGAGAGAGAGAGAGAGAGAGAGAGAGAGAGAGAGAGAGAGAGAGAGAGAGAGAGAGAGAGAGAGAGAGAGAGAGAGAGTAATCGGTTAATTGAAA
>JAPQNM010000006.1:12579779-12584779 GCA_029783475.1 Metacarcinus magister | reverse complement strand
GAGAGGGAGTGAGGGGAGAGAGAGGGAGTGAGGGTAAGAGGGGAAGGGAGTGAGGGTAATAAACATGTCTGATTTGTACAGTCTCTTCACTTACCTGATTACACCTTGCGGGAGGCCCCTTATCCTCACCTTATTAACACCCCACTTGAGGGTATAATTTCCCATTGACTCAAGTACCCGTCACTCTCTCTCTCTCTCTCTCTCTCTCTCTCTCTCTCTCTCTCTCTCTCTCTCTCTCTCTCTCTCTCTCTCTCTCTCTCTCTCTCTCTCTCTTTCAATATTGTACCGTTTACGACTAAATGAATCACCTTCTTGACAATGTGAAGGAGAATATTAAGGATGGAGGGGAGGAAGGAAGGAAGGAAGGAAGGAAGGAGGGGAGGGTAAGGTAGAGGAAGGAGTGAGAGTAGAGAGAAAGAAAGGAAGATATAAAGAGAAGAAGCACTAGAGTAAGAGGAAGAGGAGGAGGTGAGAAAGGAAGGGGGAGATGGAGGAATGAGGAGAGGAGGAATAACTGGAGGAAGGTGAAGGATTCTTGAGATTATGTGTTCCTCCCCATTCCTTCCTTCCTTCCTTCTCATAGTGCCCAATAACATTACTTTCTTCCTCATGTGGGAGAAGGAGGAGGAAGAGGAAGAGGAGAGGAAGAGGAAGTGTAAGAATAGAAGGAAAAGAAAGAAGACATTTTATATAAGAATGAATAGGAGGAAGAGAGAAGGAGGAGGAAAAGAAAGAGAATAAAGAGGAGGAGGAGGAGGAAAAACTATCAATGATGGATGGTGACACGAGAATACTGAGAAATATATAAATATGAGAAGGAAAGACGATACACACACACACACACACACACACACACACACACACACACACACACACACACACACACACACACACACACACACACACCATCCTCTCTACATTTATTTCATCACAATTCTCACCTCATTCTCATCTCCTTCCTTTGCCCTCAGATTTCCTACCTCCTCACCCTCTTTCCTTTTGCTAACCTCTCTTCCATTTCCTCCCCACATACAACCTTCTCCCCTACAACCCTCCCTTTTGCTGCATATTTTCCTCTCCTTTCCTTTCTACCTTCTCCCCTCCTTCCTAAACTCAGTGCAATAATAATTAGAAAATTCTACTTTTGTCTTCACGTACAAAGCTGAAGAGGAAGACAATGTAAGGGAAAGTAAAGAGTAATGCAATAATTTGGTTTTCTTCTCAAATTCGTTTTCGTTCAGTATTAGAGAAAGTGTGGGAAGACAAGGAAAGGATGAAGAGAACAAGGAGGAGGAGGAGGAGGAGGAGGAGGAGGAGGAGGAGGAGGAGGAGGAGGAGGTGGTCATACAGAATCTGAAGACCAGTTTTACACCTTAGTTACACATCCTCCCTCCCCTCTTCCACCTTCTCTTCATTTTATCTCCCACTCTCCCTCACTCCCTTACTCTTTCCCTGTCTCCCCGCCTTCCTCCGTCACCCCCTCAGCCCCTCCATTCACCCTCAGGCAAAGTCGCATCAAGGTCAACCCCAACGAAGTGCAAATAGAGACAGGAAAACGCCCAGCCTCTTGCCACGAAGGAAACAACAAAAAATAATAAATAAATGCATAAAAAAGATGTTAGACCCCCCCAAAAAAAGACATATACACAGACGCCAAGATGCAAAATAAGACACTCATTGTAAATATATCAAGAGTAACAGGATAGTTTAAAAATGCAATGCGAATAGTTTATTAAATGATTAAATTGGTTTGTCAGGAAGGAATAAGTGAACAAATACTTATATACAACAGATGGATGTCGATAAAACAAGGAAGTAATAGACGAACATAACACGACATTCAAATACCATGCATGAGACGCAAACAATTTGAACAAAGACCAAAAGAAAAACAAAAAATATAAACCAGTACTCTACTTATCGCAAGTATTAAAGAATATACTTAACACAAACATGATCTTCTTTTTTTCAAACATACTAGAACCCAAGGTGGACTAGTATATAACATTAATGCAACACTGGGCTGGTTACTAGGTGGGCCTGAGAGAGAGAGAGAGAGAGAGAGAGAGAGAGAGAGAGAGAGAGAGAGAGAGAGAGAGAGAGAGAGAGAGAGAGAGAGAGAGAGAGAGAGAGTTCTGAACTAAGCAGGGATTAGGAGGAACACAAGAACGGGTTGGAAGACAAAAAAAAACGGAATGCAGAGTAAGAAAAGGGAAAAAGAATCTAAGCCTGACCAGCGAGAGAGAGAGAGAGAGAGAGAGAGAGAGAGAGAGAGAGAGAGAGAGAGAGAGAGAGAGAGAGAGAGACAAGAGGCGAGGCGAGGCAAGGCGAGGCAAAGCAAGGCAAGGCAAGGGGTTGGAAGGGAAGGGGATGGCAGGGGAGGACAAGGGAGGGTGAAGGAAATCTGAAGTAGGTAAACCAACTATGTGCGCGTGAAAAAAAATGCTTCAAATAACACAAACACTTAGCACGTTGAGACGGAAGTGAGAAGCTGCTTATGAAAGGAGTTGTTGTGAGGAAGCAGATAATGTTCACTTGTTGGCGGCTCTTGAGGAGGGAGGATGAGGGGAGAATGAGAGAGAGAGAGAGAGAGAGAGAGAGAGAGAGAGAGAGAGAGAGAGAGAGAGAGAGAGAGAGAGAGAGAGAGAGAGAGAGAGAGAGAGACAGAGAGAGAGGATGTACTGACAGAAGGCTTGGGTATAATAAGGAGTGAGTTAAAAATAGTAGTAGTAGTAGTAGTAGTAGTAGTAGTAGTAGTAGTAGTGACTGGATGCCAAGATTGATCATGAAAGAAACGACAATCAGTCAAAACAAAATATATTATAAGTAATAAAAGTCTCTGAGGTGAATGGAGTGATGATAAAAGTAACCAGTAAAGTAGGTGTCTGGAGAGAAGTGTCTGGTGGTGGGTGAAGAGAGAGAGAGAGAGAGAGAGAGAGAGAGAGAGAGAGAGAGAGAGAGAGAGAGAGAGAGAGAGAGAGAGAGAGAGAGAGAGAGATAAAGAGGTGGTCATAAAAGTAACAATAAGAAACAATGATAACTAACTGAATAAAAAGGAGCAATATTACTTCATGTCCCTCACCATTACATCACATTACCTTACGTTACATTACATTACATTACATTACATTACATTCCTTTAACATTACAACACAAGGAAGGAAAAGTTCAAACAAACTCTACGTTGAACTATGAATAAGATACAATAAACAGCACGCACAAAAAAAAACAAGCAAGCAAGCAAGCAAGCAGGCAGCGAAATCAGCAGCTGGCCGTGTGAGAGGGTGATAGGAGGAAGAAAAAAGAGAAGGAGGAGAAGGAGGAGAAGGAGGTAGAAGAAGTGATGCAAGAAATAGGAGTCACTGAGTTCGATGCAGGAATAGATCATAGTTCTTCTACACATTAACTGAATTATAAAGATTCCGGGTAAAAGGGAAGCGGAAACTACACGCCAAGAGGAGGTAGCGTTCGTGTGGTTGAATAGGCGAAGTGGGAAGGGAGAGGGAGAAAAAAAGTGAGGGACGCACGAGGAAGAGGGGCGAATGGAATTAAAAGAAAGGGAAAGGGAAGGGAAATGATAGTAGGAAAAGGAGGAGGAGGAGGAGGAGGAGGAGGAGGAGGTGGAGGAGGAGGAAGAGAAGAAGGATCTGGTTTCTAAATGAGGAAGACACAGGAATGCGTGGGGAGAAGGCCAGGTAACAGGAGTGAACATTTATCATCAGAGGAGGAGGAGGAGGAAGAGAGAGAGAGATAGATAGATAGATAGATAGATAGATAGATAGATAAATAGATAGATAGATAGATAGATAGAGAGAGAGAGAGAGAGAACCTTACTGTACCTACATAGTTTTCCAGAGAGGAGAGAGGAGAGGAGAGATTAGAGTACCAGGGAAGATAAATAACAGAGAGGGAATCAAGAACTGAAGGGTAGATGGGAAAACTTTCTCTACTGGGCAAGGATATGGATGGAGGAAGGGAAGGAGGTGAAGTTGGAAGGAAAACACATAGAGGAGGAGGAGGAGGAGGAGGAGGAGGAGGAGGAGGAGGAGGAGGAGGAGGAGGAGGAGGAGGAGGAGGCATTACTTGTCTGGAGTGGGAAGGAAGGGTTAGAGAGAGAGAAAGAAAAAGGGAAAGGGAAATGGCATAAAACTTAAAATGGTTTTCTTAAGAGGTGCATGAGGTTGCAAGTCTGTTAAGGAGGTGAAGAAGAGGAAGCAAGAAGAGGAAGAGGAGGAGGAAGAGGAGGAGGAAGAGGAGGAGAAATTCTAAGAGAGGAGCATACCACTGACACCAACTTCACATTAGTTATCTATATATGTTATCAGCAAAGGTTAGGTTAATGCATTCCCACAGGCACTCTTGCAGCAGCACAAGACATACAGAAACGAGCCAATCATGATGAACCCTTTGAGTGTAGTAATCTAGCAGCTGATTGGACAGGAGGCAGCGTGAAGGGCACCACTGAAGGCCAATCATGTCACGCCAAATCAATACGTGTATGAGACGAGAGATAACACACGGCTGATTGGCTAAAAAAAAGTCGGATCGATCATGCAACGAAAGGAAAGGAAAAATAGGGTTAGAAAAACAAGTCCAGCAGCTTCCTGAAATCCGTGACATCATATCAGTGCAATATAATTATACCAGAAAAAAGAGGGAAATATATATATAAAAGTCCAAAGAATATTAGTAAAAATGTGTACGTAATCAGGACTACACAATATTAATTACTAGGATGATGTAGTGAAAAGAATAGATACATGATATATATATATAATAATAAAAAAAAACATTGTGAGGAATGTATTTATGCGTTGTGGTAGATCAAAAAAAAACAAAAAAAGTTAGGGTAAAGTTAAAAGAATACATATGCTGGGAATTAGTCAACCCCAAAAAAATGTGTTTAAAAAAGGCAACATATTATGGATTACAAGAGAGGAGAAAAAAAAAAATTCTATATATATATGTCAACAAAAAAAATATATGTGAAAAAGGAAAAG
>JAPQNM010000006.1:12532279-12577279 GCA_029783475.1 Metacarcinus magister | reverse complement strand
AAAAGTGATAAGAAGTTTCGAAAACAAATTTTAAGATATGTAAGGAAAGAAAAAAAGATAGAATGGAAAGCAGGAAGAGTTAGGGTGAGGAGCAAAGCATAAACTTTGTGGAGAGGAAACACAGAGGGAAAAAATAAAGGAGTAAGATAAAGGAGAGGAAGTTATGAAAGTCATAGAATTCAGAAAGCAAACAATGAGAGAGCATCAGACGCCCGTTCTTTTGAGCAATTGTGAAATGGAAATGTAATTAAGTAACAGAAAATTACATATATGAGCTTATTTCACAAAATTAAACATTCATGAAATACTTCTAACAAAATTTACTTTTTCTCAATAAGTATGAGTAATTGGAAAAATTATGAAAACATGATATAGAATTTGTCAGGCTTAAAACGTTGGTATCATGCATTTCCCTGTAGGAGAAACAATTACATTATAAAATGGCAAAAACAAGTTTGACAAATCCTGGTCCAAATTAAGGTATTTTCTCAAAAGTAATCTCCAAAGTATGGAAGTAATTGAAAAAGTGATAAAAGCATCAAATGGAACTTGTCAAGCTTAACAACTTTGCTATTATGAGTTTTTCCTGAAGGACTTACAGTTACATTGTATAATGGCAAAAAACCTGTTTGACCCAAATCTTGGTCAAAATACAGGGTCACACAAATTTGTAAATAAATTTCCGTCACAGCTACGGAAAAAATAAGAATAAAAGTTTTAGATCTTACAATTCGTAATACGATTTGTTGAGAAATTTTTCCTGTTTGAAGAATGGTTTGCGAGCTGTCAAAAAACATAACAAAAAGCATGATTTTATATATTGTTGAAGAGAGAGAAATGAGAGAGAGAGAGAGAGAGAGAGAGAGAGAGAGAGAGAGAGAGAGAGAGAGAGAGAGAGAGAGAGAGAGAGAGAGAGAGAGAGAGAGAGAGAGAGAGAGAGAGAGAGAATATTCTGTGCCAGCATCATCATTTCCTGCATCCTCAGCTAATTCAAACTTTTTATATATTATTGGCAGTAATGAGGTTAATGGAGACACTCGTGATGTATTTCTGGCAGCTACATGGAGGGCGGAGGGCATAACAAGACGAGAGGAGGAGGAGGAGGAGGAGGAGGAGGAGGAGGAAGAACATTGACAGAATTAGGAACTGCAGTTAATATATTTCATTCATTTTCCGTATCTGTGTGTGTGTGTGTGTGTGTGTGTGTGTGTGTGTGTGTGTGTGTGTGTGTGTGTGTGTGTGTGTGTGAACTATTTCTTACTCTCGTTTCACTTCTTTATTTATGAAGCATGTAGTCTTGCATACATGAATCTGTATTGTCTACTTAGAGATGAGACATAAAGTTAGGAGGAAAACCTTGAAACTGATGACCGTCTGTCTATTCATATATATATTTATTTCACGTCTTGTTTTTTATAACCTATTTTGACCTTGTATCGTATTCCATTTCATACCTAATAATTTTTTTTTTTACACCCAAATTATATATAAAAAAAAATAAAAAAATATTCGTACCTATAACATATACTCAATTTTTTTTATTATTATTTATTTTTATTCATCTAATTAATTCTCTAAATTATTAACCTCTGCAATTTTTTTTTTTTTTCATTCATAAAATTTCCATCTGTCAACTTTGCCTTGTTATTTTTGTCAGATATTTTTCATTTTTTCATCATTCCTCTCTTATTTTGTTTCCTTTTTCTCTTTTCCTACTGTATTTTCCCTCCCCTTCCTGCGTCAAATTGTCAGTCAGAGAGCGAATCAGTGTCCCCTTCCCCTCTTCCTCTCCTTCTCCTCCTCCTCCTTCTCCTCCTCCTCCTCCCACCCATTAATCCACCGTTCTGCCGTCAATATCAGCCTCCCTTACCCTCCCCCTCCACCCCCAACCCTTTGCAGTGCTGCCCCCCCTCCCTCCCCTCCTCCCTCCCTCCCTCCCCAATCATTCTCTCCCCTTTAAGTCATCGAATGCACTATGTTGTGTTAGGGAAAATTTTACTTGTGGTGAATTCGAGAGGAAAAAAGACTATAAGAGTATATAGGGATTACTGTAGATGTAATTTTCATTATGCATCTTTGAATTCTCGGTTTCTGGGTTTTTTTTTTCTTCTTCTTTTTTCATCCTGCGTAAAAGATTTGTTTTATATTTTTTCATTGACATTTTTTTTTTTGTTTTTGACTTTTTGTATTATTCCACAGTATGTTGTGTTTCATGTACGTATCAGTGTGTGTGTGTGTGTGTGTGTGTGTGTGTGTGTGTGTGTGGGTGGGTAGGGGTATGAGTGTGTATTTTTACCCAGCTATATTTGCTTCGTTGTAATACCCAGGCTTTCAAATAATCTTGTGTTATCCCTTGTATCTATTCTTCACCAAATTATTCTTAAGCTCATGGATATTCTTTGCTTCACCCTTTTTACTCCTCTCTGTTTCTCCTTCCTCCTCCTCTCCCACACCTTGACCTCTGTTTACGAAGCTAAATTTAAGTTATTTCTATGATTTAGATACGAATTACTTATGCGTTTCGTTCTGTCCTTCCACTAAGATAGATAGATAGATAGATAGATACACACATACATAGAGAGGGAGAGAAAAAAATATCTGTGAATGCCTCTCCTCGTCCCCCCCATCAAACACTTCACGTTCTGCTACACAAACCTACAAACCAACCGATTCAAGGTCTCACGGAAAATGGTACCAAAAAAAAAAACTTGTATATATTCGAGGGCCACCATATCACTGTACCGAGGGAAGGAAAGGAGGGAAAAGATATGTATTTTGTGCACGGTTTAAATAGCAATATATATACTCCTTTTTTTTTCTCTCTCTCTCTCTCTCTTTCTTTCTCTTTACATGGACTATTATTTGAATGTGTTTATTACGTTGTTGTGATAATCTCCGTCGTCGTAAACTCATCCTCACACTCGTAACTCCAAGGCTTAGGAATTATCGTACTACATAACTGCGTCCATAAACAGAGGATTACTTTAGTTCGTATGTCTGTGCGTCCTCAACAAGACTATACCTGACCTTACACATCTATTTTTTTATGGCTTTAAGGTGTTATGAAAAGATTGGGAATAAGAATAAATATGTAATGCATTTGAATATATCTTAAATTTCGTGTTTCAGATGATCAACGTCAAACTTTAGAAATCTATGAAGTGCTTTCTAAAAAACTGAATTTCCTTTTGAGAAATTATGTTCATTCAGAAAGCACTTGTGTCATAAGTATATAAATAAAATAAATAAAAAGTGTGATGGCTACAAGGACTTCTCATTAATATTCTAAAGAGAAGACCTTTCAGTCACATTACTTCATATCAATAAAATGATAAATCAATGTTTGCAACTGATTAAAGGTTTTATGGAATAAGCTAAGCAGGAAAAGGAGGACAAGGAATGCAAAAGGAGGAGGAGGAGGAGGAGGAGGAGGAGGAGGAGGAGGAGGAGGAAGAGGAGGAGGACACACACACACACACTAGTTATCTCTGCCTTAGACCACAAACTGAATTACATTGTGTGTGTGTGTGTGTGTGTGTGTGTGTCAGTGTGTGCCAGCTGCTGCTCCCTCAGCCTGCCTCCCCGTCTCCCTTCCCTTCCAGCCGCGCCAACACATCACCTACATTACCACAGGCTTTCCTTGTCTGGCTTCTGTGACCAACCCTATGTTTTGTTATAATGCTGTATTGATGATGATGATGATGATATTATATTCTTCTAACTGCACCTGCCTTATACAGTGGCGTATATATAAGTCATTGGAAAGGGGAGGAAGGGGGTGCACAGGGGTGAGTCTAGGATATTTTTAAGGGGGGCCAGCGAAGCGAACCCTTACAGCTGGAGGTCTGATGAAATTTATTTTTTAAAGTTGATATTTTTTATGGGTATTTTGAGGCCCCAGGAGGAATATATTGCATACGTATTTAGTTCTGTAGATTTGTAGGCCTATTGGGAAAAAAGGGAAGGCTATAGCCGAGTGTCCGTCCCACCACCCACCTTTATATACATCACTGTCCTTATACATCTCCCACCTCAGATAGATAGATAGATAGATAGATAGATAGATTGATAGAGACAGACAGACAGACATATAGATAGGGGCAGAAATATGCGAAAATAGGGTTAGATAAACTTAATTATACTGGGATTCTGAAAAAAGCTGAGAACCTGCACCATCAGACTTCTTTTACCTGGAGGAGAAGGAGGAGGAGGAAGAGGAGGAGGAGGAGGAGGAGGAGGAGGAGGAGGAGGAGGAGGAGGAGGGGGAGGAGGAATGACGTAGCTAAGGAAAGAAGAAAAGAAAAAATCCACAAGGTAGAAAAGTCAGTTAATTGTCTCTCCAATATTCCCTCATCCCATAATTGAGAGAGAGAGAGAGAGAGAGAGAGAGAGAGAGAGAGAGAGAGAGAGAGAGAGAGAGAGAGAGAGAGAGAGAGAGAGAGAGAGAGAGATGTGTGTGTGTGTGTGTGTGTGTGTGTGTGTGTGTTAGGAATGGCGTTTATTAATCTGAACGCCCTGCTGTGTCAATCCATCCAACGGGAATCACACATCGTTCTATTAAAGGGGACGGTAACATGTTTTCTATGAGCTCCTGCGTTGAGTAAATGAAGGTGAATAAATACGAGACAGGAAGAATATAACTATGCATTCCTCCTTCTACTGGAACTGGAACAACAAAAATAATAATAATAACTTCCTTTCAACAAGAGACTTAGACACCACAAACACAAAAGAATAATATAGGTAATAAAAAACATTAAATATATAAAGGAAATAACTAGACTAACGAAAGACTAGAGATGGTCAGGATATTAATGATGGAACAGAATATTAGTGATAACAGATGCACTAGAGGGAGGAACACCACACCTAAGATTGAAGGACGGGACTAAAAAGCTTACACGCACAATTTTGGCAGAGACTGGAACAATGACGTGAATCTGTGTTAGTGTTGTGTTGTGTTTTTGTGGGTTTTTTTCTGTTTTTTTTCTATTGGTTGAAGAGCATTTGTTTTGTTGTTGGTTTTTTTTATAACAGGGAATCCAAAACGAGTGATGTCACGTCCACACAGTTAGTTATAGTCCGGGATTTCGTGCAATTACAGGTACATATTTTATTTTATTTGTGTAGCGTTTCAGTTAAGTCCGATGATGATGATGATGATGATGTTAATGATGATGATGATGATACATGTTAATGATAATAATGATAAAAACAACAATAATAGCATAATAATAACATAATAATAATAATAATAATAATAATAATAAGGATAATAATAGTAATAATAATAATGAAAATATTAATAACAATAAACAACAACACTAATAACAATAACAACAATAAAAACAACCATCAAATCATAATAAAAAAAAATTTCATACACAATATTTTCATCTGTATTTAAGAACACATTACTTTCTACTCTTCCACCTCCCTTTGTTCCCCTCTCTCCTACTCCCCCTTTTAACCCACCTTGGCTCATCCATCACCTCCCCCCCTCAATCGCAATCGCCAGTAAGGTTCTGATAAGCGGATGGAATGAGTGACAATCCGTGATGGAAAAAATGCCCAGAACAAAGTGTATTTTTTGAATTGTTTTTTCTTTTCTATTTCCAATTCTGCATAAAACATGAAGCTCGGTTTTTTTTCTTTTTCATCTCAACTTGTGTGTATTTGTATATTGTTTTTGTATGCGTTTTACAATTTTTCATCACTTTTCATTCAATTTCCATACATTTATACCACAAAATCGATCTAGTTCTCGATCCCTATGCATAGAAAGAGAGTTTAGATAAATTATGCAGAAACAGTACCTTCCACTACACCTATTCACCCTCTTCACCCTCCTCCTCCTCCTCCTCCTCCTCCTCCTCCCTTGAGACACCAAACGTCCACAGTTCACTTATACTTCTCCGCTCCATCCACCCCTCCCCCCCCCTTCCGCTCCTACCTGTCCGCTCCACACTAATGGTATAATTAAGTGGAGGGTATGAAGCACTTCCTGTTCCCCGGTGAATCCACTCGGAAATTCGCGTGGCTGTGTTGTCTCTCCCTGTCTGTCTGTCTGTTTTGTCCGTCTGTCTGTCTGTTTCTCTCCCCCCCCCTCTCTCTCTCTCTCTCTCTCTCTCTCTCTCTCTCTCTCTCTCTCTCTCTCTCTCTCTCTCTCTCTCTCTCTCTCTCTCTCTCTCAAAATCGAAAAACAGTAAAAAGAGAAACATGTGAGTGAGGTAAAAAAACGAAATGGGAAAGGATGGAAGAAGGGAGGGAGGGAGGGAGGGAGGGAGGGAGGGAGGGAGGGAGGGAGGGAGGGAGGGAGGGAGGGAGGGAGGGAGGGAGGGAATGCACGGATTGATAAATAGGGTGCAAAGAGGAAGTGACGGGCAAGGAGAAAGAAAAGTCAAGCAAGGAATGAAGAGAGAGAGAGAGAGAGAGAGAGAGAGAGAGAGAGAGAGAGAGAGAGAGAGAGAGAGAGAGAGAGAGAGAGAGAGAGAGAGAGAGAGAGAGAGAGAGTGTGTGTGTGTGTGTGTGTGTATTACAATTCATATTATACCCATTCAAATTACTGTGTCAATATCTTACTTGGTATATGTAAACTAAAAACATCTTATCTTGTGAACCATGAGAGGGAATTTATTTTTCTTTTCCTCCCCAGGTAATATTCGTCTTTAGAGAGGAGGGACACGCACTGCTTCCGCTGATACGTTCATGGCATCAGGTGAGAGAGAGAGAGAGAGAGAGAGAGAGAGAGAGAGAGAGAGAGAGAGAGAGAGAGAGAGAGAGAGAGAGAGAGAGAGAGAGAGAGAGAATAGAAATATCAAAAAAAGAGAAGGAAAAAAAGAGTATTGAAAGAAAAGGATAACAGATAATTGGACTACAGACTTGAAACAGCGATAACACGCACACACGCACACGCACACGCACACACACACACACACACACACACACACACACACACACACACACACACACACACACACACACACACACACACACGCTTTGTCTCTGTACTGCATGATGGACCTTGACCTCACCGTTTTGGGGGTCCAGAGTAAAGGGAAATAAAGACACAAAGAGAGATACATATGTGGGGAAAAAAAGTTTGAAAAAGAGCAAACCGTGCGTGTCAGATTGAGTGGAACAAGGACATGTGGAACGTTTGCTAGCTGTAGGAGTTGTTGTTGTTGTTGTTGTTGTTGTTGTTGTTGTTGTTGTTATGATCTAGAACTGCGTAGGAGGATCGAGGAAAAGATAATCAGTAGAAGGTAGATTGTTCTCATATTTCCATAAATGCTAATAACTTCCCAGCGTTCAAATAAATATGCAGGAATTTTACAATATTTCCAAACTGCCACATTTCTAGCGCCGTAAATATAAGAGTTTCTGAAAAAGTTCCGTCATCACATGCAAATTAGATACACAAAGGCTTTAGTGATAAAATTGGAAGGAACTCTAAAACCCTTCCCAGGCTATTCACTTCTTTAATAAGGATTTCAAAACACTTTTCATAAACCTTAAGGCTTCTGTTACCTAAAAATCACCCAAAAAAACTTCATACTATTGAGCTTACATGTGAATCTTCATTATAAGGAAGCTCGGAGTCGCCTGAAGATGCATGACTTTATACTTTCATACTTTTACTTGAAGAACAAATCAACTTTCTCTTGACCCTAAACTTTCATCAAGAATCAAACACCTTTACCAAGATGCTTCCATTCTTACCAAAGATAAAGTCTATCCTAAGTGTATCGGACAACACTACGCCTACTACTCCCATTAACTCCCTCCTGTACAGCTGCTTTTATTGGTTGGTTGGATCATCATTAAGCAGAATGGTTCATCATCATTAAACAAAACATTAATGCTGATATAACTAATCCATGTAAGAGCAGGTAAACACGAAGGTAGTGGGCGAGTTCATTGTTGTTGTGGAGGGGAGGATGGTTAGGTAACTGTCAGGAGTTTGTAACAACAGATATTAAGTTTGTTTACATTGAATTAATAATGATTATGGCCAGAATGAGGCATATATTCACCTCCTGAAGTCTGGCACACCAATCTACCTACTATTATCACTTAAGAAATATACCCCCGCCCACTGCCACTCCCACCCACTCCCATTTCCCACCCTAACTCCCACCCACATCCACATTAACGCCTCGCCACCCACCTCTCGCTTACCTCGTCTTCCTTAAGGACATAAGGCGAGACAGTGACGAAGTGTAACAAGTTCAGACAAGCAATGAGAGGCTGAGGTGAGTGAGTGAGTGAATAAACTCAACCACGCGTGCAAGAATGTTCCTTTGATGCTGACAGACAGAGAGACAGAGAGACAGACAGACAGATAGACAGACAGACAGACACATGCCTTGCCCACACCAGCAAACAAACGTAAAAGGAAAGTATGGAAAGAGAAAGAAGAACATGAAAGGAAAATTGAGAGACGAAGAAAAATGAAGTAAAAGAAATTAAACAAATGGAGGCAAAAAAGAGGAGAAAAAAAGTGGAAGAAGAGAAGAGAAAGAAAGAAAGAAAACGAGGATATTTATGTTGTGTTGAGTTTACTTTCTTTATCTCTTTATCTTTTGCACACAGATGTATATACAAAGATAAACTGCTACTACTACTATTACTATTACTACTACTACTACTACTAATTCACTTATTCATTAGCATTTGATCATTACCCTTCTCTCTCTCTCTCTCTCTCTCTCTCTCTCTCTCTCTCTCTCTCTCTCTCTCTCTCTCTCTCTCTCTCTCTCTCTCTCTCTCTCTCTCTCTCTCTCTCTCTCTCTCTCTCTCCTATACACACAGCTCATTTGATAAAGGGAATCAAACCCTCTTATCTATGCAATCCACGTGACTCTCATTAGTGTCGGATTGAACACCATTATTCCGTCCTCTCCGATACCCTCACCCTTTCCCAACTTTTATATAGACATGATTTAGTTGATATCTTCTTCTTTATTCCTTTGTATCCCTTTCATTCTCGCTTTGCCTCATTTTACTGATGTGGAGAAGGAAAGGAAAGGATTCAAGGAGATTTTTTTTCAATGTTGATCGAGTTTTGTTGAAATGTCTTATTGGGGACGAAAGGAGAGGAGAGGAGAAGAAAGGAGAGGGAGAGGGAGAGGAGAGGAGAGGAGAGGGAAAGGCAAAGGGAATTGAGGGATGAGAAGATTTATGAATAGGAAGAAGCAATGAGAGGGGAAGGAAAGGGGAAATACCGATGCAAGAGATAAAAAAGAAAGAAATGGGAGATACGTAAAGAACAATAATAAGGAAAGAAAAGAGAAAGAGAGAGAAGGAAAAATGTGATAAAATAAAATTAAAGAAAGAGAAAAGAAGAAAACCAGGAAAAACGTAAAGTAGAGGAGGGAAGAAAGGAGGAAAGATTACGTGAAAGAGGAGAGAGAAGGAAGACAAATCATAAGAGAGAAGAGAAAAATTAAGAGGAAAGAGGAAAGAAAAAACACATGAATGGAGAGAAGATGAAGAATGATGAAGGAAAGAAAATAAATAAAAGGGAAGAGAGAAGGAAGTATAAACTGAAACCAAGTCATGAGTTTCTAAAAAAAATAAACTAGATTGAGAAAATGAAAATATTGCCAAGAGAGTAATATTTTTCATCATTCTCTCCTTCCCTTGTTAGTTTCAGTAACTTATTATTCCTTGAAGTATTCCAAAAGAAAGAAAAAAACACACATATTATACAATGAGGTTTTCGGTCATGCTGAACACGAATCTCGCCTTATTTTCCCTGATTACTATAATATCAAACTGTATTTCACTCTTGTTTGCCTAATAACAATAATGAAATAACCATTATTTAACTTTACTGGCTGATGCTGGTCTCACATGACAAAAATACATAGAGATGACCTAGCCTAAATCCACAATATAACGTATAAATGTTATTTGGTTTCCATATCTTGAACTGTTAGCGAATTAAAACTGATTAAAACCGATTAAAAGTTATTAAAAGTACTTTTAACATTCCTACATCTATACTTATTCCAATTCCATTTCACTATAGCACAAAAGAATGCTCGTATTTTACTCTTTCTATACTTGTTTGACGTAAGCCTCATACTTTTCGAGTTATTTAAAATACCAGGATTTCAGGTGGGAAACTAATTTTAGTTAGATTAGGTAAGGTTTTGTCAATATTTCAACACAACTCATGGAAATTGGTACCAAGGCGTTGTCTAGCATGCTGATCATGAATCTGGAATTAGTTTTGTCATTACTATGATTTTTTGTATTTTCCATTTTGTGGCCCGTAAATTCCACCAGAATTGAGGTCGAAGGAGTTTTTTCTCGTTTTACTACGTAAATATTAGTCCTACAGGAAAATTGCATGTATATAAAGTTGTGGAGTTTGATAATGCCTATCTCATACTGTCATCCTTTTTCCAATATCTCTAATACTTATGAAGAAAATTGAAATGATGTGAAAGATATTAATGCATAATACTTTACACTGCTACATCTTTAATTACTTCCCAATTTCAATTTCCTATAGCTTAATAGAACGAGCGTCTTCTGTTCTTTCTTTTATATTCCATACGTTTTTTACGTAAACCCCATACATTTCGATTTATTTCAAAATATATGATTTATGTCAAAAAATCTAAGGGTGTACCCTACAAAATTTCATGAAAATTTCCATACCTCCGAATCTCATGTAAATTGGTACAATGAGGTTTTCGGTCATGCTGAACACGAATCTGGCCTTATTTTCCTGATTACTATAATATCAAACTGTATTTCATCCTTGCTTGCCTAATAACAATAATGAAATAACCATTATTTAACTTTACTGGCTAATGCTGGTCTCATATGACAAAAGTACATAGAGATGACCTATCCTAAATCTACAAAATATAACAAAAATGTTATTTGGTTTCCATATCTCGAACTGTTAGCGAATTAAAACTGATTAAAACCGATTAAAAGTGATTAAAAGTACTTTTTGCACTCCTACATCTATACTTACATTCCAATTCCATTTCACTATAGCACAAAAGAATGCACGTCTTCTACTCTTTTTTCCTATTTACTTTTTTTTTTTTTCTTTTTTCCGTTTTTTACTCTATTTCTTTCATTTTCTTTTTAATTTATTTTTTCTTCTTCTTCGTCTTATTATTATTCTTAAGGACTCAATATTTTCTTTCCTCTGATCCACATGTTTCCTTATAGTACACGTCTTCTCTTGAATCTTATTTGTAAACCATAAAGTAACACCTTGAGTGATATAGTGCAATCAAATGGTTTTTCAATGTAATTATATATGTATACAGTGTCTCCCAGGTTACGAATTGTTGGCTGGCATAATAATCTACGATCGTCCTTCGTCCTTCAAGGTGACGCTAGCAACAGGGTGGGATTCTGTTGTTAGGCTTACTTCACTTGTTCATTAGGTTCACTGTTAGGAGCACTAGTTCTATTAGTTGGGCTACGGGATGAAGTAGACCCAAGGATAATAGAGTGTGAGTCTGTGGTCGTGAGTTGAGTGAGCGTGTGCGTAATAGTACATACCTGTGCGGCTTAACAAGGTTGTGCCACCAGGTGTGTGGAGCCGGATTTATGTGCTGGGGGTTTCCCGTGTGTGTGTGTGTGTGTGTGTGTGTGTGTGTGTGTGTGTGTGTGTGTGTGTGTGTGTGTGTGTGTGTGTGTGTGTGTGTGTGTTTAAACTATATTTCATCCTGTTTTCATTTCCTTTTTGAGTCAATTTTCTTTTCGTGAATTGCTACTTTTTTCTCACATTTATATCCATCGATTGTATTTTTGTTTTTCATATACATATCTTTTATTTCCATCTTCACAAACTACCATCTTGTCCTTCTCCTTCTCCTCCTTATTCTCATTCTCCTTCTCCTCCCTCTGTTCCTCTTCCTTATCACCATCATCATCATCACTTCACTCCACTCTTCCTTCTCGCCCAGTTCCTGTTCAGTGGTCGACATTTACACAGTCATGCTAACGCTCCGTCACCTTAGATAAATCATACTCTTCTCTCGTCTTCTTTTCCTCTTCCTTGTTATCAACGGTGTGTGCTTCTCTCTCTTCCTGTATTTATTAATCATACATACCCCTTCTTATGGTATTAGTCCTTAGTGATTCCTCCTGCTTTGTTTTCATACTTCATGTTCTAATCGTGTGTGTGTGTGTGAGGTTTGTGGTGAGATAAATGTGTTTCTCTCGTGCCGTAACGCTATTAGTAAGTTCAGTGTTGCCTTGAACTTTGTGGCGCCGCTGTGAGGTAGACAGTCACTACCCGAGTTAATATGTTTGTTTTGTTTGTTTTTTCTGCTAAGTTACACGTGATAAATATTTATGCCACACGCGTATTAAACGAGGCGTCAGTCACTTAAAGGAAAATCTAACCTGTGCTACTAACGGGTAAAGGACGATTATTTAAAAAGCCTCCATCTAGCGGTTTAAGACAACAACAAAATTAATATTCCCGGTAAGTGAGTGAACGGTATTTTTTATGAGCCTGGTGGGTAACAATTATCATTCATTTTATTATTCATGTCTCGTCATTCAAATCTATTTCCTCATTCGCAAATCTTATGCATTAATATTTTATTTTATTTCTTCTCCTGCGTTTGTTTGTGTGTGTGTTTATTAATTATCTGAGACTTTTTTTTTCTTAATTTAATCGCATCATTTATTTTGTTCTTTTTCTATCCTTTTCCTCCTCCTCTTCCCTTCCTGCGCTATGGAAATCTCTATGTATGTATTTTCTCAGTAATTATAGTGAATCGCTCCCATCTTTTCCTGTCAGTCGTGTGGCGGAGGGTGTGATGTGAGAGGGAACTCAGCTCATTTATCTTTCTCTCACACTCGTAAAATAAATCAACACAACATATTAGTTTATTATTATTATTATTATTATTATTATTATTCTAATATTATGTTTCTTCCTCCTCTTCCTCCTCCTCCTCCTCCTCCTCCTCCTCCTCCTCCTTTACAGCCTTCACCATATATATACAAGGTCACGCTTACCCCATTCCCTTGACCCAGCTTCCTCGTCTGATAATACTCATCCATCTCACACCATAACCTGCCCCTCCACCCCCACCCGCCACCAACCATTCACTCACATGCTGACCACACCACCACCACCACCACCACCAAACGTACCCCCTCCTCACCCACGCCCTCTCCTCCTCCTCCTCCTCCACCTCTATACCCACTGACGCCCGCACTCTCAGAACCATCACTCATGCTACCCAGTCACCCCGCCTCACAGACTCAGTATCTCTACCTCCTCCTCTCACCCTCCACGCACTTCAATCATAACTCAGTGTCTCTCCTCATCGCCTCCCACGTTCATGGCTCATTCTGCATCCTTGTCTCCTACCTGCCTACCTGTCTGTCTAAATCAACCGGTCCAGCCTCCAGGTAACATTCCATTGGCTTCGCAAGGTGTGTGATTCTAATTTTAACTTACAAGCTTTTATTGGGATGTTTAATGGTTAATTTATGTTGATGTGTGTGTGTGTGTGTGTGTGTGTGTGTGTGTGTGTGTGTGTGTGTGTGTGTGTGTGTGTGTGTGTGTGTGTGTGTGTGTGCTTAATAGACCACACGCTATTCGACAGCTCTCCACCCTGCCCCCTTCTTCCCTCCCTGTTACTCCTGCGTCTTAACCTTCCTTGACGCGGGGGGAAAAAAATACTCAATTCCTCCTGACAAACAGAAGAGTCCAGTCTGAACCACGCCCCTCTCACCCCTCTTTGACTCCTCCCCCCACCCTCCCGTGACGCCCCCCCACCACGTGCATACACTCCGCCACTCCCCACTCCGTTCCTTCTCTGCCCACACGAAAGGGAAAGAGCGAAAGTTCACCTGCGAGGTCATGACACCCACGCCGCTACAAGGGGTCTCCCGGGCACTATGCAACGCCAATCAGCTAAGGACTTGCATTCACTACCCCAACGCTGCATCCTCCTCCTCCTCCTCCTCCTCCTCCTCCTCCTCCTCCTCCTCCTCCTCCTAGAGTTGCCGGATTAATGTATGTATTCGTCTAACCTGCTGTTTAAGGTCCAGTGAAGGTCGTAACACCAAGAATGCGGCTAGACAATCTCAAGGTGTCCTAACCAGATCTCTCTCTCTCTCTCTCTCTCTCTCTCTCTCTCTCTCTCTCTCTCTCTCTCTCTCTCTCTCTCTCTCTCTCTCTCGTCGCTAATCCACTTGTAACACTTGCAAGAGTTGGGCGAACACTGTGTGCCCGGGGAGGTGTGGGGGGCGGGGGGGGGACGAAGCATGTCCAGAGTAATCATGGAAACTCCTATTCCTTCCCTGGGTTCTATACCTTTTAATTTCCTCCTCCTCCTCCTCCTCCTCCTCCTCCTCCTCCTCCTCTCCTCCTCCTCCTCCTTCTCCTCCTCCTCCTCCTCCTGCTCTATTCCTCTTCCTGATGTTGCTACTCATTCTTCTTCTTCTTTGTTTTTCTCTTTTTACTCCTTCTTCTCCTCCTCCTCCTCCTCCTCCTCCTCTTGGTATTCCACACAGCAATACAAGTCAGCGTGGGTTTGAGACAGGAGACAAGAAAGAGAGAGAAAGTGGGAGGTATGGAATGAAAGACAGTTGCAAAAAAAAGGAAGAAAGGAGGAGACAGAAAGAGGGAAAAAAAAAGAAACCGAGTGGGATAGAGAAGGAGGGAAGAGGAAAAGAGGGAGAGAAAGACGGACAGGTGCCCAACCCCCACCTGTTGGCTCGCTTCCTGCACCCCTGCCAACTGAGGGAGACTGAGGGAGGGAGGAGAGAAGGGCGAGGGGGGAGAGAGATGGGAGGAGCTTGAGGGAGAGAGGCGAGGGGGAGCAGATCGGGAGAGAGAGAGAGAGAGGATAGGATAGGGGGATAGATAGGAGCCGCGTGGTGCTTGTTATTCAATGAACTCTCCTAACGATGCTTAGCGAGGTACTCTAGCGGACGAAGATGACGCTACCTCACTCGCCTCCCTCTTACTGGATACTCTACGTGGTCTCGTTGGGGGGATATGCAAGGACAGATGATCTCGCGAAATAAGAGTTACCGCACACCGCCAGCCCGCTACTCTCTCCTAAACACCCCACCGCATAGATCAGCGCGCTAGAAAGATATAGGGAAAAATACATGAACAGCTAACAAACAGAGCGAAAAAATATAGACCATTCAAATATTTTCGTTCATCCCCCGAGGACACCAGTTACCGAGCGGCTGCTGCCACCACCACCACCACCACCACCGCCACACTCCCTCCCTCGTCGCGGTAAGTTGGGTAGTTGGTCAGTGTCTTGGCGGCGGCGCGGTGGTACTTTCAGCAGCGGTTAGAATTGAGAGAATCTAAACCCACAAGAAAGCATCACTATTACAGCAGAAATATCTAAGTACAGGACGCGTGTGGAGCTAAGATCTCGTGGTGGTTTTTGATACAGAAAGCGTTGATGCTGCGGTGAAGAGGGAAGAGGAGATACTGAATGTTGTGTGTGCGGTCCCGTGTGTGTCTGAGTTTCGGGTATTGTGTGACACGTTGTGGTGGGCGTTGCGCGACACACACATAGTTGTCGCTTAAAGGGAGAAAAACCTAGTTGAAATATTGAACTACAGAGTGAAGAAAAGGAAAGGAAGGAAGGAAAGACAACGTTAAACCACACAAGAGGAAGTAGCGGGGAAGGAAAAGGACAATTACCTTCGCCAGTCACGTGGAACAACAACTAAAACAACAAAAACTACTACATTTAACTACCTTACATTACGCGTTTAATTTTAAAACACACAGATACACAAAAAAAATTATCGGATGATGGTATCGGTCCTACAGGCAATCGAGAGCACGTGATGGGGAAGGTGAGAGGGGCAGGGTCATCACAGCACCACACCACCACCACCACCACCACTACTACCACCACGCTGCCCGCTTGCCATCACACGCCCACACCCTCGCCAGTAAGCACCGTGATATCATGTGTTTTTATGCCATGTGCCTCGCGCAGCACTGACCTGCAACCAACACGTTAAGGAGACTAAGGATAACGCAGCTCAGCACATTCTTCAAGTACTCTGTGCAAGGTAATGTGTTGTGTGTTATGTTTATCTTGGGTTGATGTGTTTTTATTTCTGTCTTGGGTGTGTTTTTTGGTGTCTCAGAATTGTTTTTTTGTTTTTTTCTATCCTTATTTTTATCTTTAATATTTTTTTTGTTTCTTAGGGATGATGTTCGTATTTTTTTTTAATTCTCCTCTATCTTCGTGTTTCTATAAAAAAAAAAAAGTGGGATGGCAGGGATGACGTTTTCAGTGGTGGTGGTGGTGGTGGTGGTGGTGGTGGTGGTGGTGGTGTGTCACTGAGTGGTGTGATGTCTAGTCTTTAAGTGTTTTGTAGATAGTGGTGCGGGCGGTGGTAGTGGTAGTGGTGGTGGTGGTTAAATTGGGTGACAGCAGCGGTGACTCTTGGCCAAAACTACTTGTTGATGGGTAGTAGTAGTGGTGGTGGTGGTGGTGGTGACGTTTTAGTGGTGATGACAGTGTTTGTGGCTATGTTTGAGGATCTCTGTGGTAGATATGATGACGGTGATTGTAAAAAAAAGAGAGAGAGAGAGAGAGAGAGAGAGAGAGAGAGAGAGAGAGAGAGAGAGAGAGAGAGAGAGAGGGCAGGATAATGATAGAGGTGGTGGGTTTTTTTTAAATACAAGGTTAGATATAATTTTTGATAGTACAACTGAGACATTTAGACAGTGTGTGGGGAGACATTTAAGATGGAGGAAGGTGGTGGTGGTGGTGGTGGTGATGGTTTTTAATATTGACGTTGGGGAGGGTGAAGAATGCAGATTAGGAGAGGGAAATGAATGAAATCAAAGAATATTAACGGTGATGCCGACTGTGGTAGTGGTGGTGGTGGTGGTGGTAGTGGTGGTAGTGGTGGTGGTGGTGGTGGTGGTGGTGGTGGTGTAGGAATGCAAAGTGAGTTGAGGTAGCGACAGTGGCCCTGGAGAAAGCAACAGCAGTGGGATGACTGTTATAAATGGTAGCGACAGTAATAGTGTTGATGGTGTTAGTGGATAGGAATGCAAAGAGCAGATGACAGTGCGGATAGTGACAGAAGCGGTGGTGAAGACATACGTGGTGGTGGTGGTGGTGAAGACAGGCGTAGTGGGAGCGAGACAGGTGTGGTAGAGATGAAGACATGTGGTTAGGGTGAAGATAGGCTTGAGACAGGTGTATTAAGGATGAAGACAGGCGTGGTAGGGATGAAGAAAGGTGTGGTGTGGTTGAGACAGGTATGTTGGGGGTGAGACAGGTAATGCGTTAGCTTGAGGGGCTGTGGTGGGGTGTTGTGGCCTTGACTTTCCCTCACCCAGAAGTCAGGGAACCAGGAAGACTCAACACCAACACTCTCAACACCGTAATCCTCGCAAGGACGCTCATCCAACGCCTCCTCCTCCTCCTCTTCCTAATCCGTAACCCTCAATCTGATGGATACTATTATTTTTTTCATCGTAACATATTTTTCTCACCGCTATTCCTCATGGCCGAGTGTTTTCAATGGAGATGTAGCTGCGTGATACGGACTGTGTTTTGTTTTTTGTTTTTGTTTTTTTCATGGCGGTTTTCCTATGATTCGCTTTCTCTCCGTGTTCATTCATTCATTTATTCGTAGGCACATCACGGTTTTTTCCCCCACGTCATTCACATTTTATAGAAGTTGTCTGTGATCATGCAACTTTAAATTCTAATGATCATTCATATCCAGATGGCAATTATTCAAATCAACATTGTGAAATATCCATGTTTTGTGAGCTTCTCTTGTGTGTTGTTTTTTTTCTTTCTTCCCCGTCTCATTAGCACAAAAATTATATATACAACAGTTAAGAATTCATTATAATATTCAACGAGTTACTCAGCAACAGGGAAAAGTTGTGAACATTAACGAATGTGTGTATTAATAGAACATATGTAAAGAAAAAATTGGAACCTTGAAGTGCATGGAGGAATGATGTGAAAAAGAGTTGTGTTTGCGCATCAAGACAACCTTTTGTTTTTAGTACACGACTGTTAATTATGATACTGCTCATTGTCTTGTTCTATTGCGCATACCTGTTATTATTTTTTATTATTATTAAATTATTATTATTATTATTATCTTCATCATCATTGTTAACGCTTGTAATTATGACCGATAAATCAAATAAAAATATAAAGGACAAACGACAAAGTTCAAAATCATAAATAAATCGTAAAACCACCTAATCAAGGACGATAAGAACACAAGCAAACATCAAAACACACACACACACACACACACACACACACACACACACACACACACACACACACACACACACACACACACAGCCTCTACCCAACTCCGCGCGAAGCTGTTTTCCGAAGTTTGGTGAGAAATGAGAATGAAGTGAGAGACGAAAGGATGACGGACGCAGGAATTCATACAGAGGAGGAGGAGGAGGAGGAGGAGGAGGAGGAGGAGGAGGAGGAGGAGGAGGAGGAGGAGGAGGAGGAGGAGGAGGATATACAGCAGAAAGAGAAGGGACAAGAAAGGACTGAGAGATGAGGGGAAAAAATAAATAAGATGCAAAGGATAAAATAAACTAAACAAATGGAGAGAGAGAGAGAGAGAGAGAGAGAGAGAGAGAGAGAGAGAGAGAGAGAGAGAGAGAGAGAGAGAGAGAGTGTAATCCACAGTTGGGTCTCCACACGGAAGCATCCACCCAGTGCCTTGCTTTGCCTTGCCTTGCCTTGCCTTGCCTTGCCTTGCCTTGCCTTGCCTTGCCTTGCCTTGCCTTGCCTTGCCTTGCCTTGCCTTGCCGCCTCATCCCTCGTGGATCTTAATGTGATTTTTTTTTTTTAGTAGTAAAGGAGTTTAATTATTCATTTATAGTAAACTGTAGTATTTGATCAGCTATTTTTTTTCTTCTTTTCTCTCTATTCGAATTTACAAAAGGATGTCACTGAATGTATGTAAAGAAAGCAAACTCGTATTTATAGTTCATTAAGAAGAAAAATAAATCGAAAATCCGGATCATTACAACATTTTCAGGCAAATCAAAAATATACAAATGGCGTTAATATGAAGAAAGAAAAAATCTAACCTAAACAATCTTAACAAAATCCCGACAAAGAAATGAATCAGTGTTCATAAAAATTCAAAATAAAACCAGTCTGTGTAGGAGGAGGTTAGCGGTGAGTGCTTGTGGTGGCGCGGCAGTCAAGCGGCGGCGGCGGCAGCTTGGGGAGGCAGGTAGATACAGGTACTACTAGACAAACAGGGTAGGAGGTGGAGAAAGCTGTACATGGCCATCCTTGTGTAGCTCAAAGACTCACAACTGTATCCACGCCTCCTCCTCCTCCTAATGTTGTGTAAGAGGTGGAAGAGAATAAGGTTGAGGTATAAAAGTGAACGAAACTGATGATGTTAGAGTGTAGTTTGTGTTGTTTTCTTGTTTTCGTGGTGGTTGTGATGGTGTGTTTCTGTGTTGGCTTTGTATATAGTGACTTCTTAACTTCATCACCATCATTACTACACTGCACCACTATAACCACCATCATCATCACCACCACCATCTATATTTCTAAAGAGCGCTTAGATAGTTACTCGGTCTGTCTGTCATTAACGAGAATTAAAATAAAAACAAAACTAACACCATTGAAAGCAGAATGGTCATAATCCAGGAGGAAATAATAATAATAATTCCCAAAATTCTAAAGCAATCAAAAATTATGTGAAAAAAATAAAATGCTAAAGATGAATCGTACGTCTGGCGTGCAGGTAATATGAAGTCTAATTGCAGTGCCCTTCTTACTCGGAAATTACATGTTTGCTATAACCGGCGTAGTTTCTGTTATATCGGATTTTATGTAACATTGTAGTGTACGGGTGACGAGAATTGACTTACTCTCATCACTACCTTACTCTCCTTACTACAAGTCACCACCACCACCACAATCATCACTATCACCTCTACCTTCACCCACACTGACACCACGTCCACGACAATATCACATGTTCATCACAATCATGTTACGGCACAAAAAATAAGATAAATAAATCATCACTAACATCATCACAACCTTTAGTACATACAGACCACCAACACCACCTCACACAGCAACAACTGTTAAACACACACACACACACACACACACACACACACACACACACACACACACACACACACACACACACACACACACACACACAGAGAAGGACATTAATCATAATAAATCATAGCGGTAAATAAACATTGTAAATCAACTCCTGGGTGAAGGAAAGGTCATATGACCAAAAACAACAACAACAACAGTAATAAAAAAGACAACGACAGCAGTAACACCAACAAAACAACACCACATACAGCACGAAACTCACGCCTCATTAAATTCTTACTCTTATCTCACAGCAAAGGCTGGGTGTATACGTATGTGTATGTGTCCTCACTGTACACACACACACACACACACACACACACACACACACACACACACACACACACACACACACACACACACACACACACACACATAAGTATATAACACTGGCAAGAACAAGAACACGTGCACATAAAACAAGTACACTTACCAAGCACACGCGAGGCCCCACCGCTGCTGTATACCGTCAGACAAACAAACACACGGAGACACACACGTGAACACTAGCACACTACCCTCGACACTAGCTGCACCAAAGGTCAGACGAATATCTCGATCAAAACTCAGAGGCTTCATAAAAAGTCAAATGTGAATCTGTCAGTAAATAAACAAAGTCCTGTTATTTTGTCAAGGTAACAAACAGTGTTGCTCTAGTTTTAAAAGAAAGAGTATGAATAAATATAAATACAGCAGTAAACGAACAAAAAGCATTTATAAGGTTCACTGAGGTAGGAAAACAAGGCTGGGTGCGCCTGCGTGACCTGCCAGCTCGAGACAGTGCTGACCCCACGACGCCTGTTGGCAACACTATGGAGCCAGGTAATTGAATCCTTGCAGCAGATGAAGTTGGTAAATTGGATGACAAGTAAATCAATTCACTGATTACTAGATTACCTGAGCTGAAAAGTGATTGCGGTGATCAAACGCTTAACAGCCACCAACACCCCCATATCACCTCCCTGTTACCTCCCTCCCGTCCTCTCACCTCTCTTGTTACTCTCGTCCCCAGCCCCTCCCTGTCCCTCCTCACTACCCTTCACAATTCCCTCATTCTTATTTACTATCTCATCATTATCTCCTCTCTCTCTTCCCTTCTTTAAACATCCAATGCTTTCTCCTCTTCTTCCTTCACCTTGGTTTTATCTTATCTTTTGACCTCCTCTAGTGTTCTCATTTTCTCCCTCCTGCCTTCACACCCTGTTATCTATACTTCCTGCTTCATTATCCTTCACCACTGTCCTTCTTCCTTACTCCTCCACATTCTCCCCTCACTACTATTGTCTATAACTCCTCCACAATGCATTCCTTACCCTCTCCTCCTCCTCCTCTTCCTCCTCCTCCTGCTCCTGTTCCCCTCTCCAATGCATTCCATCTTCACCTCCACCTCTCTTTACCCTCTCCTTCCTCCCCATCTACTCCACTTTCCTTAACTCCTCCTTAACCTTCCACCTCACTACCTTTCCTGCTCTTTACCCTCGTTCATCCACTTCTTCCTATTCTTCCACATAGTTTCCCTCCCATTTCCACCCCTTCCTCGGCCTCCACCCCGCCTACGCCTCCCATTTATCGCTAGACCTAACTGTTTTTCTTCTTTCTTTACCTTATATTCCTCCCTTTGCCAGCCCGCGGTTTCCTTTCACTCGTGGCGGCGTGTCTGATCTCTCTCTCTCTCTCTCTCTCTCTCTCTCTCTCTCTCTCTCTCTCTCTCTCTCTCTCTCTCTCTCTCTCTCTCTCTCTCTAATGGGTTCGGTTTTCCTCTAATGGAGCTGCTTTTCCTCATTACCAGCGAGGAAAACACACTTAATTGGTTCTCTAATTCTAAAGGTGTCATTGGCGCTAATTATAAAATTTAGTTCACCTTTACCCGCGGGTTTGGGAGGAAATAGGGAAATACATCACGAAAAGGGAAGCGGAAATATATGGTTTTTTTTTTCTCCTGGACTCACGCGTATATGTAAATTAGTGTGTGTGTGTGTGTGTGTGTGTGTGTGTGTGTGTGTGTGTGTGTGTGTGTGTGTGTGTGTGTGTGTGTAAGTGAAACGTTGCATGTGCTTTTGGTGGAAATATTAATCCATAAAGTCATGAGCAGACACACACACACACACACACACACACACGCACACGCGCACACACACACACACACACACACACACACACACATTCGTAGTTACTCAAACACTCATATTAAAAATCGTAATAAGACTGGCAAATAAATAGACAGTCACTCACACAGAATAAATATACACATAGCTTATATTTCTGTAAGGTGATTGTTTAGAGAGAGAGAGAGAGAGAGAGAGAGAGAGAGAGAGAGAGAGAGAGAGAGAGAGAGAGAGAGAGAGAGAGAGAGAGAGAGAGAGAGAGAGAGAGAGAGAGAGAAATCAAAAGAGATACAGACATGGACGAAACGCAAGAAAAGCAAGCATACAAAGAGAAAGATATAAAAAAAAGTGAAAGCGGGGAAGCGCATTGGATACATAACAAAAAATAAAAGCAAAAAAGACAAAATAAAAAAAAAGAAAGAAAGAAAGAGACATATGAGAGAAAATATATATATTGAGCCTAAAAAACAATAGTGTAAATACAGGAGTGAAAAAGATGTATATATATTGCGATCCCAAAAAACGATACTAAAAAAAGAAGGAACAAAGGCGAATGGAGGCAAACACACCTTTGCTCAGCGGGAAGAAAGAAAAAAAAGAGTCCACCCAAAGTTTAATAAAAGTCGTCAACCAAAAAGTTTCTGAAAATGTAAAATAATAAAGAGGAAAAAAAGAATTCGAACCCATTGCCCGAACCAACCAACCTCTTATCGTCCTCCTCATCTCTCCTTTTTTCCTCACCTTTCTTCTCTCTTGTTTCTTCTTCCTTAGTTTCCTCCTCTGTTTTTCATCCTATTTTCTGTTTTGCTTTTGTCCATTTCCTTGTTTTCTTTTTTTCACATTTTTCTTTTTCTCTTCCTCCTCCTTGTTCTCCTCCTCCTCCTCCTCCTCCTCCTCCTCCTCCTCCTCCTCCTCCTCCTCCTCCTCCTGCTCCAATTTGCCTCTGAAGGTTGAAATCCGGATGCGAGAAAAGCCGAGGGTCAAAGGAAATAAGACGAACTTGAAGCCATGAAAGTCCCCTCCTCTACCTTCCTACCCCTACCTATCCACCCCTGCCTATCCCACCCCTGCCCACCCACCCCTGCTCACCCAACCCTGCCCACCCAACCCTGCCTATCCACCCATGCCTGCCTGAATGCGTGATGAAATGCCCTTGACTCTCCTACGCCTTGTTTTGTTGCATCCAACCTGGCGTGACATACTCAACGACCCAACCCTTGACTGATAACTTTGTGTGGCCAATATTAAAACTATTTTGCATCCTTGCGTTCGTCGTTCTTTTGTTTTTTGATTTTTTGGGGGGAGTGGAAGAGTGAATTATTTTTGTTTTTTTATTTTAATTAGTTTATTTTCTTTCTCATATTCTTCAGTCTTGTGTTCGATAGGAAGGAACTGTTTTTTTGGTTTGTTTTTTGGGTTTTTTTTTTTAGGAAAGGAAAAGAAAGTTGAAGTTGAAAGTTACAAAGAGTGCGATTTAGTGTTGTGTTTGTTTACTCATTCACCCACCCACGTTTTGGGGAACTGATTCATGCATTCATCTTGGTTTCCACACACGCACACCGGTCTCATAGTTTCCTCATTTGAGTGTGTGTGTGTGTGTGTGTGTGTGTGTGTGTGTGTGTGGGTGTGTGTGTGTGTGTGAGGGGGGGATGCTTTACTGTTGTCCCTGCCGCCATCTTGTGGACTGACTCTCTCTCTCTCTCTCTCTCTCTCTCTCTCTCTCTCTCTCTCTCTCTCTCTCTCTCTCTCTCTCTCTCGTCTCTCTCTGCCTCGGTCGTGTGTGCGTGTGTGCGTGTGCTGGCCCTCCCCCAAGTGTCAAGCGTCACTATAATACACCCAGACGGTCCTTATTATTGTCATCTTTCTGTCGAGACAATTGGTTACATGCAGAGCACAAGGACGAGTGAATCAGTGAACCACTCTTCTAACAGACCCTCTTTGTACTGCACCGCACCGCCCACCTGAAACACACACACACACACACACACACACACACAGACACACACACACACACCTCTCTTCCTCCCTCTTCGCACGTTAAATAGGCAACACCCAGCTAGATAAATGAAACAATTGAAGTATAGTTAATCCACAAAACTCCAACAAGTATTTACACCATAGAGAAAACTAGATAAAAAAGCACATTAATGCAGGTTCACCAACTCTCTAACCTTTGCAGGCTCTTGACATGCAAACCTCGCCCGCCTGCCAAATCTTCAAGTGCCCTTTTGTGTGTGCTGCCTCTATACGTGCAGCACATACATAACACAAACTCTAAATAAAGTGAACATAACATAAGTGGACGAAATACCACACACTGATCGTTCCCTAAATAGTTATATCGATAATTTAGATTTGTAGTACCACCTTGAATCCTTATCTTAATTTGAGGTATTTTTAGGATGGCACGTGAAGAGACACATACACACGCAGACACAGACACAGACACAGACACAGACACACAGACAGACACACATGCACAGACATACAACGGTAATGTTCTCTTCTTACTAGAGCGGCTGGTATGTGACATTAATGGTTCACCCGAACGGAAAGCTATTTTTTAACTAACTACAGTCTGGGTGTCTCCTTCCCTTCTTTCTATTTCCGTATCTTAGTGTTCGTTCAGTTGGGTTTTTCTATTTACTGAACATAGTTGCTTATATATCACACTAAGATGTTTCATTAAAGGGAGATAGAGAGAGATTGCCAGAGAAGTTCTTGGTTATGTGATCTAGAAAGAATGTGGAAATGAAGAAGCTGAAGAAATGTAAGGGAAAGATGAGGCGTTTAGGAAGGAAAGACATAAGAAAAAGGGAAAAAGTCGAAAGGTGAATGAAGTTACGAGGAGGAGAAGGAAGAAGAGGAGGAGGAGGAGGAGGAAAAAAACAATTATTAGAGGAGAGGGTAGACATTAATTAAGAGGAAGGAGGAAATAGTGTAACGGGTGAGAGATAGTATAGCGAAGGGAATAGAACAACAGACATGAGTAAGCTTTCTCTCTCTCTCTCTCTCTCTCTCTCTCTCTCTCTCTCTCTCTCTCTCTCTCTCTCTCTCTCTCTCTCTCTCTCTCTCTCTCTCCTCTCCCCTATAGTTCCTTTGAAGCAGTGTTACCAAAGCCAGCATGCATCCTTACCAGGTCAGTGGGTTCAACACCTAAACCAGTCTTTGATGTTGTTCATAGTGGTGTTGGTGGTGGTGGTGGTAGTGGTGGTGGTAGTGGTGGTGGTGATGGTGGTAGTGGTGATGGTGGTAGTGGTGATGGTGGTGGTATTGCTATTTTGTCCATAATATGTTAACACTATCAACCTTGGCACTATCACGACACCACCACCACCACTCCATCACCACTCCACCACCACCACTACTCCATCACCACCACTACTACTCCACCCAAACTGTCAACTCCACCACCAGCACGTTTTACAGTTAGTTGTCTGACCCAGCAAAGTTGTGTGCTGGATTTAGCTAACACTCCCTTCAAGCGCTGTAGTGAAGGGAGCGAAGGGAGGGAGTGAAGGGAGGGAGTGAAGGGAGGTAGAGTGGAAGAGGGAAGGGAAGGGAAACGGGTCGGTCATTGATAGGAAAAACTGGTCATTCCTGTATTTCATGTTTAGTGCGTGTTTTGTATTTGATTTATTTCTTTTTTTCCTGTTTTTTTTCTGTTCTCATCTCTCGCTTTTTTTCTCTCTCTTTGTTGTTTATTAGATGTTCTTTTGTTTTTTATTTTCATTAGTGATGTTTTCTTTTATTAGCTTTCCTTTTTTTTGACTTGTTTCTTACTTTGTCTCATTTCCTCTACCTGCTATTTGTCATCTCTCTCTCTCTCTCTCTCTCTCTCTCTCTCTCTCTCTCTCTCTCTCTCTCTCTCTCTCTCTCTCTCTCTCTCTCTCTCTCGTGTCCTTTATCATCTCTTTCCATGCCTCACCTTTCCCTTTTAGTCCTTGATCATATTTTCTTCTCCAGTTCCCAATAAATCTTACCAATAGTATTTCATCCCTCTTATTTTTGTCCCTCCCTTCTTCTTCCATTTATCATGTTCTCCTTTTTTTCCACCGCTGTTTCCCCTCCCCGCCCGCCCGCCTCTCCCAACTCAACTATCAGAGTTTCTTTCAATTTCCTTTGGAGGGGCAAACTATACTAATTTCCTCTTATATTTGAGCCTCAGCCTCAGGTTTTATTTCTGGGTTTTTTATTATTTATTCTCTATATATATATTTTTTGTACTTGCGTCGACGGTAGAATTACGACTGATTGGACGCTAGAGAAAATGAGAAGTTATTAAGGACTTCTTACCGATTTGTGTAAGAGGATACGTTGCGATACCTAATGAAATATTTACCTTTTTTTGTGTCTGCTATATATTCTACCTACCTCTTTTAATTTTGTGTGTGTTCTCTCTCTCTCTCTCTCTCTCTCTCTCTCTCTCTCTCTCTCTCTCTCTCTCTCTCTCTCTCTCTCTCTCTCTCTCTCTCTCTCTCTCTCATACATTTTTTCCCATACTATATCGTGCTCAGTTTCGTTAAAAATGCAAATTACAGAGTTGTAAACATTGTGGATACAAACCAGCGACACACACGCGAGAGAGAGAGAGAGAGAGAGAGAGAGAGAGAGAGAGAGAGAGAGAGAGAGAGAGAGAGAGAGAGAGAGAGGTGGGTGCTGCACTACCTGAAGCACCGTTGACAGCTTGATCCCTTGTCAGTGCAGTGTAGAGCCTGGGCGTAACCTGTGAAAACAAATAATAGAACCCAGTGGTACCCTAGCCGAGACCTGAGACACTACTAGGATGGTTGTATACTACTCTCCAACTACTATCTTCAGCTCTCAATCCTTACCTGTCACTACCTGTCACTACCTAAGAACCTCCACCACCACCACCACCACCACCTCCATTAAACAATAACGCTGAAAATATAACTAAACATTCATGGACATTCGATACATTTCCACGTACTTTTATTTACGACATGATATCAACGTCGCCTTCGTACATGTCACGATAATTGTTGTACGTTAGTAGTTGAGGCTTAAGGGATAATATGTGTTATTTATTGATGGGAATATATTTACCTGTTCAGTTTATACATTACATTAGCCTGATGATGTTAAATGTAATTATGTAGTTATGATGATTGAATAGTGTGTTGGAGAGAGAGAGAGAGAGAGAGAGAGAGAGAGAGAGAGAGAGAGAGAGAGAGAGAGAGATGGTAATGAATAATAGCACCCAATAGCACCACACACACACACACACACACACACACACACACACACACACACACACACACACACACACACACACAGGCATGCAGGCAGACTAATGTAAAGCAAAATAATGGCTGACGTGCTTCTGTTCATAATATATTGTCGACTCATTAACGAGATGCGATAACAGAGCTGAACACGATGCAATTCTCTCTCTCTCTCTCTCTCTCTCTCTCTCTCTCTCTCTCTCTCTCTCTCTCTCTCTCTCTCTCTCTCTCTCTCTCTCTCTCTCTCTCTCTCTCTCGAAACATTTATGTATGATAGTAGTTTGAAATTATAACAAGAAAAAAATATGTACTGTGAGTGAATAATAATAATATAATAATAATAATAATAATAATAATAATAGTAATAATAATAATAATAATAATAATAATAATAATAGTAATAATAATAATAATAATAATAATAATAATAACGACAACTAATAACTAGAACATTAATAAAATTGAGGCTATTTCAACAAATGTAAAGGATGGAGAGCAGATAATGGCGAGATATATTGTTAATGTGCGTGTGTGTGTGTGTGTGTGTGTGTGTGTGTGTGTGTGTGTGTGTGTGTGTGTGTGTGTACGTGTGTGTACGCTCGCTCGCTCGCCCTCCATGTTATTCATCCAGATATATGTATGATAATTATTTGTTATCAAACTTTGACAATTACCATAAACTGATTTTTTTCTTCATATGTTGGCTCTCTCCATATACTATTTGTTCTTTCCTCCTCCTCCTCCTCCTCCTCCTCCTCCTCCTCCTCCTCCTCCTCCTCCTCCTCCTCCTCCATCCCTGTATCATTCATTCTACCTGTCCAAATCATGAATACAAGGTGGATGAGCAGCATTAGTTACCTGAGATGCTACCTGTGACATAGGATACCTTTCTCCCTTCTCCTATAGCTCTGAGGCGAGAGAATATGGTGGGTTGATGGGAGGTAGATAGGCGTGACCGATAGATACAGTGTAGGTGAAGGAGCTTATAGAGGCAGAGAGGGTTAGGTTAGGATGTCTTTATAAGTACTGACTTTCTTGTGTACTTATTTTTATTTTACCTTCTCCTTCTCTTTCTCCTCCTCCTCCTCCTCCTTATCCTATTAATGTTCCCTCCATATAAGTAGCATTCCCTTCCTCTCTTCTTCCTTTTATATCTCAAATCTGCAATTCCTTTTTTTCTTTTTTTTGTCTCCTCTTCCTCCCTCCTCCTCCTCCTCCTCCTCTTCCTCTGCAGGGATATTATTCTCGTCAGTTCCATCCTCTCTTTCTCCTCTTATTATCTATCTCCTTGTTCTGCAGTTCTCATTCTACCCCTTCCTGTTTGTTTATCTGCCTGCCTGTCTGTCTGTCTGTCTGTCTGTCTGTCTGTCTGTACGTCCATGCCATGTGAGTTACCTGTGATCTACGTTCTGTTTACCTGTGATCTATGTTGTTTGTCTTGCATAAGTTGGCCCGTTTTTCATGCATTTCCAAAAGAGGCCGAGGGAAGCAGATCCACGAGAAGACCTGTCTGAACGTTGCTTTGTGAACAACTACTACTCCTACTATAGCCACGTACACCCACCCTACTCACTCACCCTACTCACTCACCCTACTCACTCACCCTACTCACTCACCCTCAACAAAGCCCGCCCCTTCACGCCCCGCCCAACTGTAGCGATAAAGTGTATCCTATGACTTGTTAAGGCTTCCCTCCACTACCCCGGACACACACCTCCTCTCTTCCACCCATATCTGTTTCTCCTCCCTTATGTGTAGGTATCCATCCACCTCTCACTCCCGCACTCACTCCAGGAGAAAGAATAGGGAGGAAATATATGATGTAGGTATAAATTATAGATTAGAAGGAAGATTATTGGCCATTATTATTTTTTTGTTCGTGATGTCTTCTCTGTTAACTGTTTTTAAATAAGCATGAAGGAATGTATAATGCAATTGGTAGATACATACGTGAATGAATATTTAGGTGAGTAAATAAATGAATGAATGAGTGAATGAATCAGCAATTAGGTAAGGTATATATACAGCTGCATGAATAAATAAATAAATGAAGAGTTTTTAAAGTAAATAAACACACGGCCCAAAAAAATAAACAAATGAATAAATGAGTGCATAAAATAATTAACCCAGTAGATAAATTATACACCTGAGAATAAATGGATGAATAACTAAATGAATAAATGTATAAACAGGATCAGCTTTAAAAGAGGGAGCAGCTTACCTATGCTGGGCAGGTGCACTAGACACCTTGTTTTACCTGCATTACCTAACCTCATTAGCGTCGCGGCCCATAACTGATACGATAATTATAAACGTAATGACCGTCACCTGCTTACGTTGAGGGGGGAGGTAGATGAGGTGGGAGGTAATTAGTGGAGAGAGGGGAGGAGAAAAGGGGAGGAAAGAAGAGATAAATGGGTGGAGGGGTATTTTTTGTCGTTGTTGTATAAGAAGTTTCGTTTTTATGTCAATGTTGTGTAGGGAGGGAGAAAGGAAGAATAAAATAGATGGATGGAAGGGAGAGAAAAAAAAAGACGAAATAGAGGAAGGAAAAATTGGATAAAACAACAACGAAAATCAAAGGTATTAATTAGTAATGTATAAGCTATCACCAACTCACTAATATAATATAGAAACATTCCTCTTTAACTATATAACAAAAAAATAACCTCAACCCTATATAATAATCACTGTAACTGAGAGGAATCTTCAACTTTTTTTCAAACCTTTTTTTTGTACCTAACTTTTCACATTAACACCATAACGTTGGAATTTCTGCATAAAAGTTGCTATTATATATTTTTATCACATTCTCTGAGGTTTAGGTGGCAAGGGAAGGCAAGGGAAGGGAAGGGAGGGGAAGGAAGGTACAGTGTTGTAATCTGTTTGTTCTTTGTTGTCCCCGCGTCCCAAAGGAGAGGAGGGTCTGAAGAGGGTTTGCTCACTACAGTCTCAGAGGCGAAGGAAAGACAGATGAACAGCGCGGGAAACAACATTTAAGGGATACGTGCACAAAACTTTTAATGGTGGTTAGGTTTGTGAAGGGAAATTGTGTTACTATTGTTATTATTGTTGTTGTTATTATTGTCATTTGAATTAGACAAAAGAAAAACTATATGTACGAGGTATTACGGATTTTTTTCACACTATTATTTATGATATTTTCTTTTATTCATCATTTAAATTTTTTTTCTTCTGATTTCATCTTTGTTGAATAAATAAAATAAAAAGTAATATACCACTGGAAAAAAAACACATTAGCACTCATTACAAACGTCAGAGAGAGAGAGAGAGAGAGAGAGAGAGAGAGAGAGAGAGAGAGAGAGAGAGAGAGAGAGAGAGAGAGAAGTGGTGGTGGGGAGGGTCAAGGTAATATTCACAATGTTTGTTATATCAACGTTACCAATGAAAACTAGATTGTTTTCTTTCTGGCGAGTTATTGAATTCACTTTCTCTCTCTCTCTCTCTCTCTCTCTCTCTCTCTCTCTCTCTCTCTCTCTCTCTCTCTCTCTCTCTCTCTCTCTCTCTCTCCCCTCCCCCTCCTCCTTCTCCTCCTCCTCCTCTTCCTCCTCCTCCACCACCTCCTCGTAACCATGTCCACACCATTAATCTCACACTCTATCGCCCAGTTAACTTGATTCAGCACATCAAATTCTGGTTAGGTCATTACAAGCTCCTAACTCCCTTTTCTTCCACCACGGGTTCACAGGTTTGATTTTGAGGCTGAATTTATAGACTTTCCTTCCTTCCCCATAGCATCGTAACGGTTGATTTTGGGTTAGTAAGGATTAAATCAGTTTTTATAAAGTAGTGTTTGATGTGGAGGAAAAGGGATTATCGGTTAAGATGGAGTTAAATGGATTCTTTTTTTTTCTTATTTTTAGCGTGTTATATATATCGGGTCAAATAAATCCGCTGTGAAGTTTGGTGGTGTTAGGAAATTTGATGTTGTGAGGTGTAAATATATGAGTGAGGTAAAGATATGTGTTAATTCTCTCTCTCTCTCTCTCTCTCTCTCTCTCTCTCTCTCTCTCTCTCTCTCTCTCTCTCTCTCTCTCTCTCTCTCTCTCTCTCTCTCTCTCTCGTTGCCGTAATAAATTCCCGGGAGTGACGGGCGGGCGGCAAGTTACGAGTCTTTTCTGTTTCTGGTTTTGGCGAAATTGTGAAATGTTATGGTTTTGTTGAAACATTACAACGTAGGTTATCAATTTCAGATTTTACTATTTCCTTCTCGATTTGCTTGTGTGAGTGACTATGTTTTTATTTATTTTTCATATATTCAAAGGTTAGTTTATTTTAGTTTTCCTTTATATATATTTTTTTTTCCCTTTTGTTTTTGGTTTTCATATATATAATGGGAAAAAAAGGGGAAACAAGGGATGAAAAATGTTTGGTTGTAGGCTTTTTTTTATATATATATTTTTTTTTTTTAACCTTTTTGAATATACATGAAAGTTAATACTCGGCGCCACATTTTTTTGTCTTCCCCAATATACTGTGAAAAAAAATTCTAACGAGTCACCTTGTTGAAAAGTTACAAATTTGTGCCGGAAACAGAAGAGAAAAATATATAAATTGGATTTTTTTTCCTTAAAATGTATATAAAAAGGGAAAGATACTATAATATATTTTTTTTCTAGATAAGTTTTTCTCCTTGATATAAATTTAAATATATGAAAATAAAGATAATAATACTTCAGTAACTTATATCGTAGAGCAAGTCAGTTCTTTATAAAAAAAATTGAAAGATTAATAAATGTATGCGTGTGTGTGTGTGTGTGTGTGTGTGTGCGTGTGTGTGTGCGTGTGTGTGCGTGTGTGTGTGTGTGAGTCAAAGTTAAGTGAATTTAAGTGTTTTCAACCCTCCTTAACTTTCTTTCACTCTTCCTCTCCCTCTTCTTCTTCTTCTTCTTCTCTTTCTTCTTCTTCATTTTTTACCACCACCACAATCACTACCACTTCCTCTTCTTCCTCCTCTTTTTCCTCCATTTCTTCCTTTCCTGCCTCATGGTTTCATTATCTGCCAGCTCGTCCTCATCACCACAACATTACTTGCTCTTATTATTATCATCCCCAGCTTAGTCCTATCTTATTGAAATATATGTCCCTTCAATGTGTTTTCAGAGTCAACATATAATTTCTTAAGTCGTCCAATATGTTCTCGGTAAAGTATATACGTGGGTCGAGTAATGTAATTCGTTTTAGATTTATTTATTTTTTCTCCTTCCAAGATAGATTTCAAAGTTTCTTACGCTGGTTGATAAGAGAGAAAAGTTGGGAATAAATAGTGTCATGGATTATCATTATCATTGGGATGCATAAATAGATGAATAAATGAATAATGGAAAGCAATAATTATAGATGATACACTAGCACTATAAATGAAACACACACACACACTCACACACACACACACACTCACACACACACACACACACACGTCGGGGTATAATGTGCCGTAAGGTCTCTCTGGGAGGGTAATGGCTGACAATCAAGAGTCCAATGTGTGATGCTCTTGAACATAGTGAATTACACACACACATATTACTGAGAGTGACTTAATTAAACAGGATTCAAGTGATTACATGTACCCTTGGATACGTTTTCTGGGAAGCTAAACAAATAATCTCGTCCCCAGCACATAATCAAGCCTTACAAAATAAATATGTTTGTAAGTAGAAAATAAAAATTAAAAAAAGCAAACATGAAAACTCCTGCCTGACGGAAAAGAAGACCCGAGAATGTAAATAATAACTGATACCACAACAAAGAGTGAAGAAAGACTCGCGGCGTGTGTGTACAAGCAAATTATTGACTGTGTTGGTGTGGTGTGGGCGTTGAGAGAGAGAGAGAGAGAGAGAGAGAGAGAGAGAGAGAGAGAGAGAGAGAGAGAGAGAGACACACACACACACACACACACACACACACACACACACCACACACACACACACACACACACACACACACACACACAATATAGATGCAAGTCAACGTTTGCCTGTGCTCATGAATCTCTTACACTTCTCTCTGGACATAAATCCACCACCTAGCATCAAGCCCTCGCCATCTGCTCTCCATAGCTGCTTCATAATCCAACAAGAGCACCATCAGCCTCGTCCTCCTACTGCACCGATTAATAGTCTAGTTTAGTCCTTGCTTGTACCTATACCTGGAACTCCCTCAATAAGGTGACAACGGTTCAAGTCTCCCTTAGCATCTGTCCATCCATGCACACTTCACTTCCTCCTCTCGCTCTTTCTTTCTCTCTCTTTTTTTTTTTCTTCTATTTGTACTTACATCTGTTTTGGAAAGTCAGTAGATTAAAGATTTTGTCAGCAAGTTGTAAAAATAAAATAGAAAATGATAAAAAAAATAAATAAAAATAAAATATTATAAAAATGAAGAATGTTTGAACAGGAAGTCAAGTAGATTACTGTTGAAATTCTTGTTTTCATTTCAACTATTTATTTATTTATTTATTTATTATTAATGGGAGGGTAGAAGTGGAATTTATTGGATGTCGAAAAGAAATAGACAATGAGTATTCATGGAACAATAACGGAATGTTTGAGGAAAGTTATGTGTCTCTTTTCATGTGCCACTTCAATAAGAGAGAATTTTTTTTTTATTGTTATAAGGAATTCATGCAATCACACACACACACACACACACACACACACACACACACACACACACACACACACACACACACACACACACACACACACACAGGCACCACTTTCGCACCGTCCTGTTCGCTACTAATTCTAACATGAAATATATTTGCCAATATTTCGAGTGCAAACATTCTACTATTTGAACATTGATATTAATACTGTGTGTTGTTTTTTATCGCTTTCATCGTTGGATTCCAGGAATTTTTCATTGATTATCAAGTTACCAATATATTATACCCATTTATTATTATTACTATCGTTATTATTATCATTATTATTATTATTATTATCATTACTAGTATTTCCATTATTGTTTTTTGTTGTTCTCTCTCTTTATCCGACCAAAGAAAGCCATGCACATACAAATTAAGTAGTTGTGTGTGTGTGTGTGTGTGTGTGTGTGTGTGTGTGTGTGTGTGTGTGTGTATGTGTGTCAACCTTCCACGCACACTCCACTAATCAAAGGTAGTCTGAGTAGGTAGGTTAATGAGAGGTAAGGAGGACAATCAAGGCATACCACACACGCACCTATTCACCTAAGTAAAATAAGGATATATATAGAAATGTGTAAGAACTAGACCGAGAAATAGAAAAGGAGGTAAATAAGTGTATGTTTTGGGGTATTTGTAGGAGCGCGTGTGTGTTTTTTTTGGATCAATATTGTGAAGTGAGAAAGTCTGGGGAGAGGAATGAGAGGAATTTCACGCTAATTGCCACTTAAATGGGGAGATTTATTCACAGAGAGAGAGAGAGAGAGAGAGAGAGAGAGAGAGAGAGAGAGAGAGAGAGAGAGAGAGAGAGAGAGAGAGAGAGAGAGAGAGAGCATTAAAAAACGGTTTGATTTTATTTATCACATATATAAATTTACTGTAATGTATTTATTAACTATTTATTATCACATTTTTTTTTTAGTAGTAGTAGTAATAGTGTGGACAGTGTGTTAGTAAGAGTTGTTGTTGTTGTTGTTTTTGTTGTTGTTGTTAATATAATTGTTGTTTTTGTTATAATTACTATTTTTGATGATGATGATGATGGCAATGTTGATGTAGTTATTGTTTGTTATTATCATTACTATTATTATTATTATTATTATTATTATTATTATTATTATTATTATTATTATTATTATTATTATTATTATTATTATTATCACAGAAGTCAAAACAGAGTCAGACACACATACGAATTAATCTTCTTCATACAAGTCCAACCAGACACTTTTATTAGTATGCGGAGTTGTAATAAGGAAATCTTGTACACACACACACCAGCTTTCATACTAATTTCCACTTTTAAATTATGAATAATCTCCATCATAATGAGAAACCGCGTGTCTTCTGTGTTGTTATGAAGAGAGAGAGAGAGAGAGAGAGAGAGAGAGAGAGAGAGAGAGAGAGAGAGAGAGAGAGAGAGAGAGAGAGAGAGAGAGAGAGAGAGAGAGAGAGAGAGAGAGAGAGAGAGAGATTCTTCTTTTACGGACTTTTTCAACCATCCACCTTCAAAAACATCTTCTCACACACCACCTTCACAACCACTCCGCCAGACTACTCCACATCATCCTTCCTCCTTCCTCTAGCACATCCTTTCATCACCTTCCCCTTCCTTTAGCTTTTACTCCATTTCACTCCACTCACACTCACCTCACACTCCACTCCACTCGGGCGGCGTTACAGCCCTAAAACAGCATCGAAGTGAACTATAAATCCAATTACGTGACCTGGGACTTGGAGAAGTGACTCAATTTTGGCACAGAAGGGACGAGCTACCGGAACACACACACACACACACACACACACTCTCTCTCTCTTTCTCTCTCTCTCTCTCTCTCTCTCTCTCTCTCTCTCTCTCTCTCTCTCTCTCTCTCTCTCTCTCTCTCTCTCTCTCTCTCTCTCTCTCTCATTAATGCTATCAGAAATGTCACGAATGATATGTGGAATTGATCTGCACTACCATGAACGCATTGAGAGAGAGAGAGAGAGAGAGAGAGAGAGAGAGAGAGAGAGAGAGAGAGAGAGAGAGAGAGAGAGAGAGAGAGAGAGAGAGAGAGAGAGAGAGAGCTGAATCCCCGCTAAGGACAGGATGAAACGACAAAAGAAGTTGTGTAATGTTTGTTTAATTTATTTTAAGAACCAACCCCAGCACACACACACACACAAAACACACACACACACACACACACACACACACACACACACACACACACACACACACACACACACACACACACACAAGACGAAAAAAAATCATCGTCAGTGTAATCCGAAGAGGAAGAAGAAGAAATATTTTCACTCCAGTGGGAAAAGAATTCTTCTTAATCCCCTCCGCAGCGACTCACTAGGAACACATAGGAACACATAGGAACACATAGGAAACAAACAGCAACAGGCCTGCTGGCCCTTACGAGGCTGTTTGTGAGTACACTATCTAGTCTAGAGTGAAGGATACAGGATAGTAAGGGTGAAGGCTTCTCTTAGCATAGGTGGAAATTTTGAAAACTTATTAATATTTTGAAACATATTATTATTTTGAAAACTCGTGAAGGTTATTCTAAGTGTGTTTTTATTGTGTTTTGGTTGTGTTTTGGTTGTGTTGATCAGGAATCTGGACTCAGTTTTATCATTACTGTCACGGAAATGCTTGTTCAGTTTTGGGCCGAAATTTGCCACCAGAATTGAGGTCGAAATCTTCTTTGTCATTTTACTATAAAACTATTACTCCTACAGTTTAAATGTTTATATACAAATTTATTAAGCTTGATGAGCTCTATCTAAATATCATATCAGATTTAAAATATATTGAACCGTTTAAGAAAAAAATAATGTTTTGTGTAAGTTTTGTGAAAAACACAAATGTATAATTTTCTCAATAACCAATAGTCCAATTTTATTTCTGTATAGCTCAAAAGAACGGGCGTCTCATGCTCTATCTTTACTATTATATACTTTTTTCTCCGTAAACCTCATATTTTTCGAGTTATTTCAAAAAACGTAAATTCTTGAAAAAAATCTAAGGGTGTCACCTTGGGAAATTTGGTGAAAAATTTCCACACCTCAGAATGTGATGAAAATTTCTACAATAATCTTTTGGGTCAAAATGAACACGAATCTGGACTTATTTTCATCATTACTGTAATATCAAACCCAGCCATGGCTGACAGGGAAAGGAAGGCCAACCAAGACCAGACTGTCACTACCACTACTGCTACCACTACTGTCACTACCACTACTGTCACTACCACTACTGTCACTACCACTACTGTCACTACCACTACTGCTACCACTATTTCCTGGCAAGCGATGTCAGGCCACTAGCGACGTCTTTTGAATCGACATTTCGTAAGTTAGGTACATCAGGATGAACTTACTCAAAGTTTGCTACGTTAACGGATAGTATTTTAGTTGTGGATTGGCTTCTAAATATTTGTCAAGTCTATTTTTGAACGTAGTAATTGTTTTACTGTCGACGACATTGGCGGGCAGGGAGTTCCAAACGTTAACGATCCGATTGAAAAAGAAGTGCTTGGCTTTGTTTGATGTGAATCTTTTACCAGTAATCTTAAAAGAATGATGTCTTCTTGTTATATTTGATCAATCAAAAGTAATGTAATCTTCTGTATTGATATTATCGAATCCTTTGATTATCTTGAACATTTCAATGAAATCCCCTCGCATCCTTCGTTTCGGTGGTAATGGCAGGTTAAACATAACTTATTGCCAGTATTAACCCTTACACTGCCGAGGTCTTTTCTAAGTGTTCGATTTATAGATTTTTTAAAAAAATTATGATTTTATTCAAAATTTTCTTATTAATGATATAAATAAATATTGATGATAAAAATAAATATTAATGATAAAAATAAATATTAATGATAAAAATAAATATTAATGATAAAAATAAATATTAATGATAAAAATAAATAATAATGATAAAAATAAATATTAATGATAAAAATAAATATTAATGATAAAAATATATATTAATGATAAAAATATATATTAATGATAAAAATATATATTAATGATAAAAATAAATATTAATGATAAAAATAAATATTAATGATAAAAATATATATTAATGATAAAAATATATATTAATGATAAAAATAAATATTAATGATAAAAATAAATATTAATGATAAAAATATATATTAATGATATAAAATATATATTAATGATAAAAATATATATTAATGATAAAAATATATATTAATGATAAAAATAAATATTAATGATAAAAATATATATTAATGATAAAAATATATATTAATGATAAAAATATATATTAATGATAAAAAATAAATATTAATGATGAAAATAAATATTAATGATAAAAATATATATTAATGATAAAAATATATATTAATGATAAAAATAAATATTAATGATAAAAATATATATTAATGATAAAAATATATATTAATGATAAAAATAAATATTAATGATAAAAATAAATATTAATGATAAAAATAAATAATAATGATAAAAATAAATATTAATGATAAAAATATATATTAATGATAAAAATATATATTAATGATAAAAATAAATAATAATGATAAAAATAAATATTAATGATAAAAATAAATATTAATGATTAAAAATGATAAAAATAAATAGTGATGATAAAAATAAATATTAATGATTAAAATAAATATTAATGATATATATAAATATTAATGACAAAAATATATATTAATGATAAAAATAAATATTAATGATAAAAATAAATATTAATGATAAAAATATATATTAATGATAAAAATATATATTAATGATAAAAATATATATTAATGATAAAAAATAAATATTAATGATAAAAATAAATATTAATGATAAAAATATATATTAATGATAAAAATATATATTAATGATAAAAATATATATTAATGATAAAAATATATATTAATGATAAAAATATATATTAATGATAAAAATAAATATTAATGATAAAAATAAATATTAATGATAAAAATATATATTAATGATAAAAATAAATATTAATGATAAAAATATATATTAATGATAAAAATATATATTAATGATAAAAATAAATATTAATGATAAAAATATATATTAATGATAAAAATATAAATTAATGATAAAAATAAATATTAATGATAAAAATAAATATTAATGATAAAAATAAATAATAATGATAAAAATAAATATTAATGATAAAAATATATATTAATGATAAAAATATATATTAATGATAAAAATATATATTAATGATAAAAATAAATATTAATGATAAAAATAAATATTAGTGATAAAAATAAATAATAATGATACAAATAAATATTAATGATAAAAATAAATATTAATGATAAAAATAAATATTAATGATAAAAATAAATATTAATGATAAAAAATAAATATTAATGATAAAAATAAATATTAATGATAAAAATAAATATTAATGATAAAAATAAATATTAATGATAAAAATAAATATTAATGATAAAAATATATATTAATGATAAAAATATATATTAATGATAAAAAATAAATATTAATGATAAAAATAAATATTAATGATAAAAATATATATTAATGATATATATAAATATTAATGATAAAAATATATATTAATGATAAAAATATATATTAATGATAAAAATATATATTAATGATAAAAATAAATATTAATGATAAAAATAAATATTAATGATAAAAATATATATTAATGATAAAAATAAATATTAATGATAAAAATATATATTAATGATAAAAATATATATTAATGATAAAAATATATATTAATGATAAAAATATATATTAATGATAAAAATATATATTAATGATAAAAATAAATATTAATGATAAAAATAAATATTAATGATAAAAATAAATATTAATGATAAAAATATATATTAATGATAAAAATATATATTAATGATAAAAATATATATTAATGATAAAAATATATATTAATGATAAAAATAAATATTAATGATAAAAATAAATATTAATGATAAAAATATATATTAATGATAAAAATATATATTAATGATAAAAATAAATATTAATGATAAAAATAAATATTAATGATAAAAATATATATTAATGATAAAAATATATATTAATGATAAAAATAAATATTAATGATAAAAATAAATATTAATGATAAAAATATATATTAATGATAAAAATATATATTAATGATAAAAATAAATATTAATGATAAAAATAAATATTAATGATAAAAATAAATATTAATGATAAAAATATATATTAATGATAAAAATATATATTAATGATAAAAATATATATTAATGATAAAAATAAATATTAATGATAAAAATAAATATTAATGATAAAAATATATATTAATGATAAAAATAAATATTAATGATAAAAATATATATTAATGATAAAAATATATATTAATGATAAAAATAAATATTAATGATAAAAATATATATTAATGATAAAAATATATATTAATGATAAAAATAATATTAATGATAAAAATAAATATTAATGATAAAAATATATATTAATGATAAAAATATATATTAATGATAAAAATAAATATTAATGATAAAAATAAATATTAATGATAAAAATATATATTAATGATAAAAATAAATATTAATGATAAAAATATATATTAATGATAAAAATATATATTAATGATAAAAATATATATTAATGATAAAAATAAATATTAATGATAAAAATAAATATTAATGATAAAAATATATATTAATGATAAAAATAAATATTAATGATAAAAATAAATATTAATGATAAAAATAAATATTAATGATAAAAATAAATATTAATGATAAAAATAAATATTAATGATAAAAATATATATTAATGATAAAAATATATATTAATGATAAAAATATATATTAATGATAAAAATAAATATTAATGATAAAAATAAATATTAATGATAAAAATAAATATTAATGATAAAAATAAATATTAATGATAAAAAATAAATATTAATGATAAAAATAAATATTAATGATAAAAATAAATATTAATGATAAAAATAAATATTAATGATAAAAATAAATATTAATGATAAAAATATATATTAATGATAAAATTATATATTAATGATAAATATAAATATTAATGATAAAAATATATATTAATGATAAAAAATAAATATTAATGATAAAAATAAATATTAATGATAAAAATATATATTAATGATAAATATAAATATTAATGATAAAAATATATATTAATGATAAAAATATATATTAATGATTAAAAATGATAAAAATAAATAGTGATGATAAAAATAAATATTAATGATTAAAATAAATATTAATGATAAATATAAATATTAATGACAAAAATATATATTAATGATAAAAATAATATTAATGATAAAAATAAATATTAATGATAAAAATATATATTAATGATAAAAATATATATTAATGATAAATAATATATATTAATGATAAAAATAAATATTAATGATAAAAATAAATATTAATGATAAAAATATATATTAATGATAAAAATATATTAATGATAAAAATATATATTAATGATAAAAATATATATTAATGATAAAAATATATATTAATGATAAAAAATAAATATTAATGATAAAATTAATATTAATGATAAAAATATATATTAATGATAAAAATAAATATTAATGATAAAAATATATATTAATGATAAAAATATATATTAATGATAAAAATAAATATTAATGATAAAAATATATATTAATGATAAAAATATATATTAATGATAAAAATAAATATTAATGATAAAAATAAATATTAATGATAAAAATAAATATTAATGATAAAAATATATATTAATGATAAAAATAAATATTAATGATAAAAATATATATTAATGATAAAAATAAATATTAATGATAAAAATAAATATTAGTGATAAAAATAAATATTAATGATAAAAATAAATATTAATGATAAAAAATAAATATTAATGATAAAAATAAATATTGGCGCTAATTGGTCCACTGAAGACTATTTAAGAAGGAAGACACAGAGGAGGAGGAGGAGGAGGAGGAGGAGGAGGAGGGGGAGGGGGAGGAGGGGGAGAATATTATGATTTTGCTGTAGGAGTTTGGAGAGAGAGAGAGAGAGAGAGAGAGAGAGAGAGAGAGAGAGAGAGAGAGAGAGAGAGAGAGAGCGATAGAGATAGAGAGATAAATAGAGAGAATAAATAGTTTTAGGCGTATCACACATGCGTATATAGTGTTTAATATTATAGTAATGATGAAACTGAGTCCAGATTCGTGTTCAGTTTGACTGAAAACCTTTATGTACAAATTTTCATGAAATTCTGAGGTGTGGAAATTTTTTATGAAATTTTCAAGGGTGTCACCTTAGATTTTTTTCATGAAATCATTTTTTTCAAAATAACTCGAAAAGTATGAGGTTTACGTAAAAAACATACTTAATAGTAAATATAAAGCAAGAGACGCTTGTTCTTTTGAGCTTTACTAGAATGTAATCGGAATGTAAGTAATGGAGATATTGAACTATTTGTATTTTACACGAAACTTATATTTAATTACATTTTTCTCCTAAACCAAAAGAGTAATTTACAAACGGATGACACCATCAGATAGAACTTGTCAAGCTGAACAACTTTGTTTCTATACATCTTTGTTGTAGGACTAATACTTTACTTGGAAAATGACTAAACTATTTTGGACTCAAATTCTGGTGGAAATCTTCGGGCCAAAAATTTCACGAATCCATTTTCATCATAAATCCACGAAAACTTATATTGAAGTTAAAGGTTTTGAAATTAATAATAATACATGTTAAGGAAGTGTTGCTGTTGGAGTAAATAAATATTAATAATTATAATAATAAATATTAATGATAAAAATAAATATTAATGATAAAAATAAATATTAATGATAAAAATAAATATTAATGATAAAAATATATATTAATGATAAAAATATATATTAATGATAAAAATATATATTAATGATAAAAATAAATATAAATGATAAAAATAAATATTAATGATAAAAATAAATATTAATGATAAAAATAAATATTAATGATAAAAATAAATATTAATAATAAAAATATATATTAATGATAAAAATATATATTAATGATACATATAAATATTAATGATAAAAATATATATTAATGATAAAAATAAATATTAATGATAAAAATAAATATTAATGATAAAAATATATATTAATGATAAAAATAAATATTAATGATATAAATAAATATTAATGATAAAAATAAATATTAGTGATAAAAATAAATAATAATGATAAAAATAAATATTAATGATAAAAATAAATATTAATGATAAAAATAAATATTAATGATAAAAATAAATATTAATGATAAAAATATATATTAATGATAAAAATATATATTAATGATAAAAATATATATTAATGATAAAAATATATATTAATGATAAAAATATATATTAATGATAAAAATAAATATAAATGATAAAAATAAATATTAATGATAAAAATAAATATTAATGATAAAAATAAATATTAATGATAAAAATAAATATTAATAATAAAAATATATATTAATGATAAAAATATATATTAATGATAAAATATAAATATTAATGATAAAAATATATATTAATGATAAATATAAATATTAATGATAAAAATAAATATTAATGATAAAAATATATATTAATGATAAAAATAAATATTAATGATATAAATAAATATTAATGATAAAAATAAATATTAGTGATAAAAATAAATAATAATGATAAAAATAAATATTAATGATAAAAATAAATATTAATGATAAAAATAAATATTAATGATAAAAATAAATATTAATGATAAAAATATATATTAATGATAAAAATATATATTAATGATAAAAATAAATATTAATGATAAAAATAAATATTAATGATAAAAATAAATATTAATTATAAAAATATATATTAATGATAAAAATAAATATTAATGATAAAAATAAATATTAATGATAAAAATAAATATTAATGATAAAAATATATATTAATGATAAAAATAAATATTAATGATAAAAATAAATATTAATGATAAAACTAAATATTGATGATAAAAATAAATAATAATGATAAAAGTAAATAATAATGATAAAAAATAAATATTAATGATAAAAATAAATATTAATGATTAAAATAAATATTAATGATAAAAATAAATATTAATGATAAAAATAAATATTAATGATAAAAATAAATATTAATGATAAAAATAAATAATAATGATAAAAATAAATAATAATGATAAAAAATAAATATTAATGATAAAAATAAATATTAATGATTAGAATAAATATTAATGATAAAAATAAATATTAATGATAAAAATAAATATTAATGATAAAAATAAATATTAATGATAAAAATAAATATTAATGATGAAAATAAATATTAATGATAAAAATAAATATTAATGATATAAATAAATAATAATGATAAAAAATAAATATTAATGATAAAAATAAATATTAATGATAAAAATAAATATTGATGATAAAAATAAATATTGACGATAAAAATAAATATTGACGATAAAAATAAATATTAATGATAAAAATAAATATTAATGATAAAAATAAATATTAATGATAAAAATAAATATTAATGATAAAAATAAATATTAATGATAAAAATAAATATTAATGATAAAAATAAATAATAATGAGGAGGAGGAGGAAGGATAAAAATAGTTGGGAATTGAGGGGGAAGAGGAGGAGGAGGAGGAGGAGGAGGAGGAGGAAGAGGAGGAAGAGGAGGAGGAGATGAGAAGGCAAAGAGGGAAATCCCGTTACCTGCCTCGACTGTTT
>JAPQNM010000006.1:12509779-12522279 GCA_029783475.1 Metacarcinus magister | reverse complement strand
AACAGGTAGAGTTGATTCAATGTGTTAGCTCAAAAGGCTGAGGTAGGTGTCAACACTTTAGTTACGTACACACACACACACACACACACACACACACACACACACACACACACACACACACACACACACACACACACAATAGAAATAAATGTTACACAGTTACCAAACCTAATATGACATGAATTTATCTGTATCCTTCTCTTATTATTATCATTATTATTCTTCCTCCTCCTCCTCTTCTTCCTCCTCCTCTTTCTCCTTTTGCTCCCTCTCCCTTCCTCTTGTTTCTTGTCCATTCATCCATACGCGTTAGACTTTCAAAACATACACACGATCAAGATAAGAAAAAATAACACCATTAATCAAAATAAAGGCAGTCACTGAGCCCTCACTTTGAACCCTCGTCCACACTTTCTTCCCCTTCCCGTTCCCTGCTATCTCCCCTCTCCTCACCCCACACAAAACTGACCCTTGCCACGTGCCATCCCTTCTCCCCTTCAATGCCTCGCCCAACTCGTGCGGCAACAAATACAGTGGGCGTTGAGTATACACTAACATCACTCAAGTTGCACTGTCTATGTTTTCCGGCCGCGCTACCCGCCCACACCACGTCACGCAGGGCTGGTCTGACACTAACCAGCACGCGAGGAAATAGACATTGACTAGAAAAGATGGTGACAGCCTGAAGGATAGGTAGAGAAGTAACACAAGATCGTTTTATCCACACACTGAAGCGAGTTAGGACAGTATAATCCATGGAAAAGAAAGGAAAGTAGATATTGAAAGATTTAAGAAAGAATATATTGATTTATAGAATGATGCAATAATGGAAATGATATGAAAATATTGACGTATGTAAATGGAGGCTTGAATAAACACTTAAATAAACGTTCAGCAAAGATAAGGTGAACTTTAAAAAATAATACGAGCACAGTGCATCATCAGACAAATTTACATCCCTTCAACACACACAAAAAAAACTACTACTACTACTACTACTACTACTACAACTACACCATCATCAACCATATAAATCCACATTCTAATAAAAACAAACTGAAAACAAAAAATCACAGAAACCCTGCAGATGAATGACAACCAAGCACCAACCAGGTACTTTGAATGCAAATCCAGTACACTAACAAACACTCACTGACCTACACGGCTCCACCAGTATTCTGCACCTTCCTCAAAACCTGGAGCCACGAGCATGAATATTAAACCTGACTGTCCAACAAAGACATTCAAAATTCAATACGAGGATGTGATTCTAAGGGAACAACTGTAAACTCAACACTGTTATCGCAGCAAGGGGAAGGTGAAACGGGTGATGATGCAGGTGGAAAGTGACGGTCAAGAGAATAAGAGGAGAGAGGGATAGAGGGAGAAATGGATGCCAAAAGAGAAGAAGAAAGAGAGAGGGGATAGAAATAGAGTCTTACTGAAGAACGAGAAACTGATGCTGACAGAGAGGAGGAGAGGGAGAAATAAATGGTGATGGAGGAGTAATAGTGAGGGGAAGGAAGGAAAGGTTGGTCCTGGTAGACAAACAAACAAACACACAAACACACAATAAAGTGAAAATGATGGAAAGAGAAGGTGAAAATGATAATAAAAGGAGATAAATAAACAGATGTACTGAACACAAAGGAAAGGAGCAAAGAAAGAGAATATTAGAGAGAGAAAAAAAAGATAGAGGCAGTAAAGGAAGAGAAATTGACACTGATGGAAGAGGAAAGAAAACTGATGATGACGAAGAGGAAAAGGGACAAAGGTTGATAAAGGAGGGAAGTGACGCTAAAGGGAGGAAAGATAGGGAGGAGAATAACGGTGGAAAGAGAAAAAAAAAATAAAGAAAAATATGGAAGTGATAAGACAGACAAAAGAGAGAGCAAAGAAAAGAGAAGAAAAAAAAGAGTGAAAAAAAATAAATAAATAAATAAAAGATACTGACAGACAAACAAACAAACAGACATACAAACAAAGGATGAATGTATGATAATTATCTAGCTTATAATTAAAGATATGATAAGACATATATATGACCTCATTAGAATAGATGTGTGTGTGTGTGTGTGTGTGTGTGTGTGTGTGTGTGTGTGTGTGTGTGTGTGTGTGTGTGTGTGTGTGTTATCTAAGAGTGAACCCATTAACTTACCAGACGAGACTATGGATGGGAGGAGGAGGAGGAGGAGGAGGACGGGGAGGAGGAGGAGCAGGAGGAGAGGGAAGAGGAGGAGGAGGAAACGAGAGAGGGAAACTTTGGATTGAATATGGAAATAAAGGAAACGAAATAGATAGAACGAAGTGAGGAAGAAGGTTTGAAAAAGGTGAGAAAAAATGTGTATGTATGGACACGAGAGAGAGAGAGAGAGAGAGAGAGAGAGAGAGAGAGAGAGAGAGAGAGAGAGAGAGAGAGAGAGAGAGAGAGAGAGAGAAGGAATAAAAAGATACAAAGGAAAACACACACACACACACACACACACACACACACACACACACACACACACACACACACACACACACACACACACACTAAGGTAAAAGAAAAAGTGATGATGATGTTGACATGATAAGATTTTTATCATAAACTCGATCAATGAACTAAAAGCGAAATTATGTTAAAGAAGAAAGTGAGTTTATTTTGGTCTCCGTTTTTTACTTTTGAGAGAGAGAGAGAGAGAGAGAGAGAGAGAGAGAGAGAGAGAGAGAGAGAGAGAGAAGAGAAGAGAAAGAAAGAAAGAAAAATCGAAACCCATTAATGGTGGAAAACAAAATCTTCTTTTGTTAGTTTTCCTTTTCTTAAGAGATTACCATTTTATTTCTTCCAAGACCTTATTCAATCCTCTCTCTTTCTCTCTCTCTCTCTCTCTCTCTCTCTCTCTCTCTCTCTCTCTCTCTCTCTCTCTCTCTCTCTCTCTCTCTCTCTCTCTCTCTCTCTCTCTCTCTCTCTCTCTCATATCTATAACCCTAATTTCCACCCACTATTTGCATCTCGTCACCTTCCACGTCTCCATAACGCCTCGCTACACATGAAGTACTCGTAGCATACTGGTGGTACTGGTGGCACGGCGTGGAGGAAGAAGGGTGGCGGGGCGAAGATGCTATCACGGGAGGGTTGATGGGAGATGGTAGGGTGGGTGTAGGGGAGGCAAACAAGGGAGAGGGACTGAGGATAGAAGAATAATAATAAGAAGAAGGTAATGATGATGATTAAGTAGAAGAAAAAAGAAATAAGGAAGAAAATTAAAATAGAAAGTAAAAGGAGAAGAAAAAATCATTAAACAACGATAAAACCTTGAAACATAACGACAATAAAACAAGAAATAATACAAATCCAAGAAAGAGAAAGTCCTGTAAGGTAGAACTACAGCGGTGTGTCTCCAGGTCTCATTAAAGTAGATCGATGGATATTTACATTGAAACTGCCTACAACACTCCCACCAATTCCTGTGACATAACCTCTCAATTACTGCCTCTCCTCATAATGGCTGTAGATATACGTGACATAACCCTTTAATACCTTTCATTTTCAGCTAGTCTGGCAGCACGATCTCTTTGCATTTATTTTCCCAGTGTCAAATCAGCCATCATTGACCACGGTTGATGCCCAAATATATTCCTAATCAGTTTTGAAAGTATCGTATTAGTATATGGAACAGATTTAATACCATTACACACTATATTTCTGAACTTACATTAATTCTTTTTAGTAACGGTACCATCTCAACATTCTTCTGCTTACACAAACCAGCCTGTGTTCTTAGATTGGAAGGAAACCAACACTACGGAAAACTACCCTTTTAAAATATCCTTTATGACTTACTAACATGAGCGTATGTCTTAACCACTCCTCATACATTACCATAACATGACCAGCGGTGACTAGCTAATCTCTGGAACCATGAACGAACAATTTTAAACCTTTTCATCCTCCAACACACTTCTAGTCAAGAGGCACTGGAGTCTACAATTACCTCATAACCTGCTCTCTTAGTGCCGGCAACTGCGCTAGAATCACTCAAGACAACAGGCGTTCCACTGAGAGTATTGGTCAATTACCGTCGACGTTACATGCTCTTTACTTCTCAAGACAAGCTATGCAATTAGGCACACTAACCCTAATGAGTGTCTGAGTCTCATTAGTAGGAATAACGCCTAAGATGGGTTGCTGGAAAAGACTAAAGAATTTTTTCATCTCAAATTTTGCTAATTAGAACGACTTGTGCTGGGTCGTCATGCAGCCAACTAATCAACTCCCCTGACGGACGCAGCGGTGGTGGTGGTGGTGGCGGTGGTGGTGGTGGTGGTTGTCTCCAAGGAAAATTCTCTCTCTCTCTGCCACACCCCCCCCCCCTCTCCCTTCCTTTGCCTGCTCTTCCTTCGCGCCCAAACAAGTTACCACCCTCTTCTCCCCCTTCACGCTTCACAACCTCTGTATCGGAGTCCAATACGGCGCCACTCTGAAGAGGCGTTGTATAGAGGCGATGTGAATCAATGACTGCGTGCGTGTGTGTGTGGGTGTGTGTGTGTGTGTGTGTGTGTGTGTGTGTGTGTGTGTGTGTGTGTGTGTGTGTATGTGTGTGTTAATATTATGTGATATTTTTGTAACTATTAATGAAGGATGAGACAATAGATTACTGAGGATTTCAAAGGATTAAGACGTGCTCAGTCTGACGCGAAATACTTTTATACATTTAAGGTGATATCAGAAAGAGTTCTGATTCTCGTGGCAAGATCTAATAAGTACCTGTATAACACAATGTATTCTGACACTATTAGAAATATGTATATCACAAAGCTATTCACTTTCTCTTTCTCTCTTTATGTCAAAATCAAAATATCAAGGCATTAATGTTTTCACTTTCTTTCCTGCAGGGCCTGAGGAGCGAGAGAGGGAGAGAGAGCTGGAACCATCTCATCACTTTTAACACGGTAAGATGCCAAAAGGTGGAACAGAGTCGATAAGATCATTAATATTCCTTTGATTTCATTGTTTTTAGATGTGTATTGCCATTTAATATGTCAGCCTTCTCTTGAAACGCAAATTCTACTATTACTATTACTTCTTCTATTACAACGATGAATATAATTACTACTATTAATCTAATTGCAAATACTAATAATTACGAGTAGTGTTAAGTCTTACCTTAGTTCTCCTTTAAAAAGAGATTTATACAAGTTTTCTGTGAATGTTATTTTTTTCTTTCCTTCGTGACCTCAGTGTAACGTTGTCTTCCCACGCGATTCCCACTCTCTATGAAGGACTAAAAGCAATATTGTATCCACACACACACACACACACACACACACACACACACACACACACACACATACACACACACACACACATACACACACACACACACACACACACTGACAACCCATCCTATTACCTGTCCATTCATTTATCTCCCGCTGTCCAATTCCCTTTCGTCAAAAATATCGTGCAACAACATCCAAAAAATGTGACGGAAGCCTAACTTTTAATAACACAAACAAATATTACTTTCAGACACTATGCTACAAAAAAAAGCTAAATTCCTATTCTAATCATTTTTCAATCCACTCCTATGCTGTATACAAAAAGCCATGTACTACCTAATCATTTTCCAATCCACTTCACTCAAATGGTACAGAAAGCCACATTTCTAATAATTTTCTAATCCACTACAAGGCTAAAAAAAGGTTAAATGCTTAATAATTTTCCAATCTACTCCAATAATGTATACAAAAAGCCAAATACCTAATTATTTTCCACTCACTTCACATCTAACTCTCATTTACAAGTAGATTTAACACGTAAGGAATTGAAATGGTCCAGAAAATAAGAAAAAATTCATTATAAATCCGGTGAAGATCGCACTTTTGACTTATCTAGACATTATTTTATGTAAACCTTCCCTCGACGGCATAATGGGGGGAGGAATTAGTAAGGTGCGCCGCCCCCCTATGACTGCCCTGCCTTTCTCCATCCCACACTCACCTCCACAGCCTAAGGGGAGGATGAGGAGAAATTCTTTGTAAAAATGCTACTTAGTTTGCTGGTATGAAATGTGATCTTTGAACCCCGCGAGAGAGAGAGAGAGAGAGAGAGAGAGAGAGAGAGAGAGAGAGAGAGAGAGAGAGAGAGAGAGAGAGAGAGAGAGAGAGAGAGCAAGGACACCTACACGTAACGATTTATCTTCATTTGCTACATAACACACTTTTATCAAATTCATTCATCGTTACTGCTGATGATCCAGATGATTTATATATATATTGTTTTTTCCACTACACAAAGACTGTAAACATTTATTATTTTCCCTCAGAATATCATGAGTAGAGGCATATTAGTTGAGATTCATTCATTTATTTATTTATTTATATATATATATACTCCCTTTGGATTTACGGACCCCCACATTGCTTCTAATTGGGAACGTCATGTCTGCACGGAATCCGAGAAATGAGTTCATCTTAAAATGGCTTTGCAATATGTGTAAAGCATTCTACGCATGTTGACATCGCAGTGAAGTAATATGTATTTTTTTTCTTTCTCTCTTTCTTTTTTTTCTCTCTCTCCTTAGGGATATGTTGCGTAAGATATACATATATAGTCAATTTATACTACCTCTCTCCGCTGTTTACTTTCATAGAGCGAGAGAGAGAGAGAGAGAGAGAGAGAGAGAGAGAGAGAGAGAGAGAGAGAGAGAGAGAGAGAGAGAGAGAGAGAGAGTTTCACAATACCAAAATACATATATATCATTCGCAAACACTCCTCTCCCTGATGGAATTAAATTTTTTTCGCCTCCGTCTCCTGAGAACTTTTTATTCGTCTCTCCTTTTTCTTCTTTTCGGTATCGGAAATGTGGAGACAGAGGAAAGCGAACAAGAAAGGATAAAAAAAGTACTAGTAGCAGAGTAATTAATCATTGAAGGGGGAGAAAGAGAGAGAGAGAGAGAGAGAGAGAGAGAGAGAGAGAGAGAGAGAGAGAGAGAGAGAGTGTGTGTGTGTGTGTGTAGGGAAAGGTACACTCACTCACTTCCTCACTCACCCACTCTCTCACTCACTCAACGTTGTTATCTACACTTTTGTTCCTCTTCTTCTCCCTTCTTTTCCTCTCGAATAGATGTTACTTAAGACGCTAATCCTTCCGTCTTTCTTCCGTGCTTTTCCTCCCGGGGTCTTGTTTTTTTCCTGAAGTACATTAGCTTCGTCAGCATAGGAGGCTACGTGAATAATAATAATAATAATAATAGTCCACCATGGTAGCTTGTATAGATGGCTCGCGGCAACACTCCTCTATACGTGGAAATCTGCTGTGTATTCTTTCTTATGATTGATGATGATGATGATATTTATGGTTGAAGGTTATATTACCCCCCTCATCCTCTCTCTCCCTCCCTCCTTCCTTCCCTTCCTTGCTCCCTCTGCGGCCACTACCAACAAACACCTCTACAAAAATACGTATTACACCATATCTCGCTTCCTCTTCACATAACCGGAGACCCTTAACAGCGCACCGATAGCGGGAGATGCGCCAAGTTCCGCCATCTCGACCCCTTGTGTAATATCCTAAGTTTTAACTGTGCAGAAATCTGGAAGGGAAAAAATTCTGGTCGCCATTATCATTATCATGCGTATTTTCATTACTATGTTGATAATTTGGGCGTCAGTGGCATAATCGTGTTGGTGTGTGTGTGTGTTTGTGAGAGAGAGAGAGAGAGAGAGAGAGAGAGAGAGAGAGAGAGAGAGAGAGAGAGAGAGAGAGAGAGAGAGAGAGAGAGAGAGAAACGTGTTTTGTACATAATTACTTGATTTTATTGGTTTGACAACAACAAAGAGCTAATCAACACTGTCCTTTTGAAGCTTGTAGTTACTGTTTTGTGCAGCGTGTTAGTCTGTGTTCAATGCATCGTGTTTATAGATTTCAACACCAATATAATGTACTCATATAGAAATGCTTCCACTGCTTTATATTCGTATAGAGAGTTATTTTCCTTTTGGTGTGGGAGCGTAGGAAGCACCACTTGCTAGGCAAAGGCTACACACACAAGAATGTGAACCAATTTGAGGCTCGTAGATGCTATGGTAGTTGGACTTTCCTTCCACTGATTCACAATTGTTTTTGATCATTGATAGTTTTCATTTTTCTCTTGAATCAATGCATTCTACAGTTATTTATATAGAAAATACAAATAACGTGAGAAGAAGAGAAAAACTTTAAGCAATGTATATGTGATTGTAACCTTAAGAACAAAATACATTGGAATTCGGGAAAAATATATATATACAGAAAGGAAATTGAAGTGTACCAGAACCTAGGTATTGCATGTTTGGCTCCTGACTGCCAGTAACATTACTACTAATGCTACGTTATCACACAATAAAACCTGATAACAATTTCACACTGCCAGGAACCAATCTGCAGCAGCTTCCCTACCGGGCTATCGTTTTCTATCGCCTCATTCGATGTTTTCTCTACGACTTCTGAGGAGGTTTCGAGATGCTGACAAAACGAAAACAAATTGCTCGCCTTGTTTGTTTGTGTAGCGGAAAAAATTGGTTGTAATTGGAAAAATTCAGGACAAAGAGTGAGAAAGGAGGAGTAAAATATTAAGATGAGGAGAGCGAAGGAAATGGGAGAAAATTAAAAGAGGAGTCAGGTAGGTTGTTACGGGGAAGGTAAGGGGAGGTAAGGGGAGGTAAGGGGGGGTAAGGGGAGGTAAAGGGGGGGAAGGAGAGCTGAGTTGACCCGTCCAGATTACTGAAATGGATTCCAGGAAAGAGAATAGAACGGTTTAAGGATAAATTCTGATGAGAAAAATGGAACAATGGTTAGAGTGGTTGTATGGTTGTTCCCTCTCTCTCTCTCTCTCTCTCTCTCTCTCTCTCTCTCTCTCTCTCTCTCTCTCTCTCTCTCTCTCTCTCTCTCTCTCTCTCCTATACACACACACATAAATAGCCAATTTATAGTCTCTACTTCACTAATAATTGCAGACAGACAAATAGATAGATATGTACACAACAAACAAACACAAATAGACATACAAACAGACACACACAAAAACAAACAAGACATATAAGCCGTTTATAAATAGCGTCTAAGGCTGAGGATGAAAATAAGATCCATAATATATATTTCTTGTCTAGTCTTCCTCCTCCTCCTCTTCCTCTAGATAATAATAGTAATAATAATAATAATAATAATAATAATAATAATAACAATAACAATAATAATAATCACAAATTACATCACAATAACCGATAACATTAAGAAAATCTATATGTTCTATGTTATCCTCCTTCCTCCTTTTATCTCCCACTTTCTCTCTTATTTCTCCTCCCTTCCCATTTATCGTAACTTGAGTGCAGAGATAGGGCTGATAACTCTCCACAATTTTATCATTCCCGTCTTTATCTCTCCATTACTTTCCTTCTGTATTTACCACTCTCCTATGTGTCTTCTCTTCGTTAGCTGCTAAGCCTTCCTGTCTTTCATTTCGTTTTCTCTTTTCTATCTTACATTCCTATTGGTGGTGGTGGTGGTGATGGTGGTGGTGGCGGTGGTGGTGGTAGACTACTATGTAAAATGTGTGAAAGGGTAGTATACGAGTGGTTTTATTGGATTTGAATGTACTCTCTCTCTCTCTCTCTCTCTCTCTCTCTCTCTCTCTCTCTCTCTCTCTCTCTCTCTCTCTCTCTCTCTCTCTCTCTCTCTCTCTCTCTCTCTCTCTCTCTCTCTCTCTCTCTCTCTCTCTTGGCTGTGTCAGATGTACCCACGAGACGCCAATCCCCAGCAGGTGATTGGTATGCGTCACATGGATAGCCAGAACGCCTCCCTCCCTTCAGGAATACCAAGGCTTCGAGAGGACCAGCACGCCGTCTCACACACACACACACACACACACACACACACACACACACACACACACCCACACATCGCACTCCGCCTATGTGTGTGACCTTCCCTAAGTTTCCTCCTTCGCACACTTTCCTCCTTCTTCTCCGTGTTAGGTTAGCTTAGGTTAGGTTCTCTGTTTCTGTTATTGTTTTTTTTATTTTTATTCTTTGCTTTTCGTTATCCATTACCCATTACCATTATCCACCACCTACGTTGTCCTTCCGTTAATACCTATCCATCCACGTGCGTTCCCTGTCTCCCCCATCCACCACTGTACCCTCGTAACATCCCAGAATTGCTCCCTATCCTACCACAACTGTTGTATCTTTTCTATTAGTTCTCATTGCTACCCAACCGAGGCACCGCTGCTAACAACCTCGTATTTTTTCACCTGTCGCCCTTTGGTATCGTGGGTGTCACAATGGCCACCAGCTAAGGGGGAGCGCGTACCCCCCCTGAGGTCTGAGGGCGAGTAGTTACAACCGGTTTATGGATGTTGGGTGTCCTTTATATTACTTCATATTTTTACCCAAATCAAAGAAGATGCCTTGCGTTTTGCCATTCACCCTTTGTATCCTTAATCTAAAGTGGCAGATTCGTGGAGTGTGTAAATAATGAACATGTGATGAGCATTATAAAAGTACGTCACCAACCTGTGTGTGTGTGTGTGTGTGTGTGTGTGTAGGAAGCGTAGCAAAGTAAACGAAAGAGAACGGTTGCAGAAGGACGAACGAACGAACGAGGCAATAAAGGTTTGGCAGGACTCGTAGGACACAGCTGTTCACATAGCACCTGTTACTTTACGACCCATTCCCTATATACCCCTACCCACACACAGACACACATACACACACTATTGCCCACTACCCTTACACCACTACACGACCCATTACGGCAGAAGATGGGAGTGGGGTGAGGGAAGTCAAACAGACCCATGTAATGTATGATGATAATTAGGTTCTCGGTAAGTAATCATCTTCTTAGTTTCAGCGGATCTCATCACAATACGCCTTGGTACGAGAGAGAGAGAGAGAGAGAGAGAGAGAGAGAGAGAGAGAGAGAGAGAGAGAGAGAGAGAGAGAGAGAGAGAGAGAGAGAGATAAACGAAAAACTAGATCCCTGACAAGACACATCCTCAGTACTAAAATACAGCCTCGCCTTACCAACAAATTTGCATGGCTACAGAGAAGAAAAAAAAATAATAAGAAGAAAATAAACCTCAGGGCAGCTTGGGATGAAATACTTTTAAACGTACAACCAAAGTCTATGTTCCTCCACCGGCCTGGAACTCTCCCCGCTTGTATTCAATCAGCGGGGTTACTGGAGGCATCCCCTTGGGTTATGAGCGTATGAAACCCTGCGAGGAGGTGGTGCAAGGGACGCCGGAGAATAAGCGACCAGGTTTGACATGAGAGACAAAGACTACGAAGGAAGAAAAGAAACAAAGATAGAATAAGAAGAAAAGAACATGGCACAAAACCAGCCAACGATTTAAGTTAACAAAAGACAGCCAATCAAGGAGAATAAAAGGACCCAAAAAAAAAACAAAAATGTGTGAAGAAGAATGAGGAGCAAGAAGGACTCCGCGGCGCTACTTGGGATTCGAAGCGTGAGCCGAGTAGCGCCTCCACCATGACACATCGTAAACACAAGGCCAGCAGTCAGCATTATCGCAACGGGGAGGAATTTCAACGACCTACATCCCTTTTTCCACGACCTACATCCCTCTTGTACACTTCAATGAATCCTCAGCCTCTCAGACTATTTCCTCTGTTTCCCTCTTATGGTTACGTCACACTTTCCCCCCCCAGGAAAAACCCACTTATCCACTCCACAAAAAATGACTTACAACCTCCCTTGCTTCCCACCTCCACCTAAATCAATACATAAATAATGATAATGAATAAACAGTAAGTATGTCACGAACACAACTCAAGCACAAGGTCATTCTCAGCGAAGATCAGAATGGGAGAACGTGCAGCATCACGGCCCGGAATCAAGCATTGTATCGATACCAACCAATAATGAAACGCAGCAAGAAATGAGAGGAACACACACACCCACACACACACACCCCCCCCCCCACACCCCCCAGGAGCATAAAAAGACAATATTTAACCAGTCACTACCGAGAAAGGGTGGATTATTCTCGCACACACACAACATAAAAAAATAACCCTTCCTCCCCTCCCCCCACTCCCCCTCCCACACACACACACACACAAACACACGTAATGTAAAAAAAAAGACAATGGATTTTAGTTCATCAGTAAATAATAAGAAGAAAAAAAATCACTGAAGAATAATTACCATGAGACACAGCTAACCAATGAGAGCACAGACCCTTATTAGAACAGGCTCTGATTGGTTACTGAAATACAAGAGATCAAAATACTGATGGCAGGTCATTTCCAGCAGAGGATGAAGCTCATTTGCTAAGAAATATTCAGATTTTTCATATTTCCTATTTCACTCTCAAGGTCGCAACATCAATAGTGTGCATGCAGCAATATGAGAGGCATCAGGAGGAGGAGGAGGAGGAGGAGAGAAAGGTAAAGGAAAAGCATAAGAAGATGAAGATGATGATGATGATGATGACGAACAAGAACAAGA
>JAPQNM010000006.1:12479779-12507279 GCA_029783475.1 Metacarcinus magister | reverse complement strand
AGTTTTTGATATATGTGATAACATCAATCACTCGATGGTCTTTGAATTCAGACGCAACCTGACGGCATGAGTTACTGGAATGCCAATAACAGCGAGGCAGCGTAACTTTGACGGGAGTGGGAGTTTCTTTCACATCGTGTCGGCACGTCATTTACTAGAACACGGAAGGAGTGTGTGCAGAAATTACTCATTTCGAGACAAAAAAGGAAATGACATAAAGGTATGGAGCTGCTCATTATTTTCTTTCCAGGACGGCGTTCAAAGGATCTATCGCTCGTACAATCACAATCTTGATTCCAATACAATTTATGTTTTCTACAAAGAAACATCTTTTTATATTAGAAGTTTCATATCATCATCACCTACAGCAGGAAGGGAGGTTGTCTCCTCCTCCTCCTCCTCCTCCTCCTCCTCCTCCTCCTCCTCCTCCTCCTCCACCTGACTCAGGGGCGGATTAAGGTTGCATGGGGCCCCTGGCTGGAATTCAGAAAGGGGCCCTTTCTTCGATGAGGGGTTAGGTTTTTTACTAACTTTGGGAATTGGGGCACCCCTAAATACTGGGCGCCTGGCTGCAGCCTAGTCAGCACCCCCCCCCCACCCCCTTAATCCGCCACTGACCTGACTATTCATCCATTCCAAGTAATTCCATAAATTTAACGTCCAGAGAAACTTTTTCATTTCAATTTTTAACACTCAAGAGACTCATTTTCATGTTTTTTAACACAAACGTGCTCTGTGTGTGTGTGTGTGTGTGTGTGTGTGTGTGTGTGTGTGTGTGTGTGTGTGTGTGTGTGTGTGTGTGTGTGTGTGTGTGTGTGTGTGTGTGTTTAGGGAACAAGAAAGAATAGTTTTGCAGCAAATTTTCAAACTTCTCCCAAGAATAGCACAATCATGCTTCTTTCACGGTCCTTCTGACGTTCGTGTTCCTCCTCCTCCTCCTCCTCCTCCTCCTTCTTCTTCTTCTCCTCCTCCTCTTCCTTCTCCTCCTCCTCCTCCTCTTCCTCCTCCTCATCTTCATAGTCATCATTACCATCATCATACTCATAATGATAATAATAATAATAATAATAATAATAATAATAATAATAGTAATAATAATAATAATAAAGATAATAATAATAATAATAGTGATAATAATAACGTTCCACAAACTCAGGACCTCAGAAAGATAGAAGAGTCTTGCTGGAGCTTAAATTTTGCTCCAAGTCACAGGTGAAGAATCATTTCATTACCTACAAATGGCCAGGAACTTTGAAATGGAGGAGAGGCCAGTGGAGGTACTTAACAAAGGTAGAGGCGGAGGAAGAGGAAGAAAAAGAAGAAGGAGGAAGGAAGTAAGATTTTTGAGAGAGAAACGAAATAGGAAAGGAGAGAAGCAAACAATAGGAGAAATATTAAGAGGATAATCCAAATGAAATGAAAAGTAATGGAAAATGAGAAAATTGTGTGAAAGGAGAGAAGGAAAGGAGATTAGTTGGCTCAGGAAGAATGAGTTACAAGAAAATAGGACTAACAGTAAACAGGTGGGACATTTTGAAGAAGAGGCGCCGCAAAGAGGAGGGAGAGAGGCTATAAGACCGGAGGGATGGGAGGTGGAGGTGATGAAGCTAGGGAGGAGTGAGATGGAGTAGAAGGAAGAATTATGGAAGAAGGAAACTGTTAGCTGGAGACACTCACTAAAAGGAGAAAGGGAAAGAGTGAACTGTGATAATCTAAGGAGAAACAAAGAACGAGAATGGAGAAGTGAGGGTATTAGGAACTCACATGAAAAATATAGATAAATAAATAATATAAATAAATAAATAAAAGAAAGAGAAAAGCGCCCACATTCCCTCAGGAGCGAAACACATGACAGAGGAGGAGGGAGAAAAGGTTTGAAGACAGTGATTTCTAGGGCAATTTTCCCTCTTCTTACCCCTTATTTCCTCCCTCCCTCCCTCCCTCCCTCCCACCACACCGCTTCACACGCAAGATGGATTGTGTGGATGTGGAAAGACTTGAGAAGGAGGAGGAGTTGGCGGAGGAGGAGGAGGAGGAGAAGGAGTTAGCGGATGAAAAGAAGGAGGAAGAGAAGGAGGAGGAGGAAGAGATGGACATCACCGCATTTATTACTTCTCATATCTGGACATGAATAATTTTTCCTGGAGTCTTATTGTTGCAGTGGTGGTGATGATAGCAGTGGTGGTGGTGGTGGTGGTGGTGGTGGTGGTGGTGGTGGTGGTGGTGGTAGCTTCACATTACCAAATCATTATATATTTCATCATACTTTTACATTAACACTTTATCATACTAAATTTACTTTTTGTTTTACTGAGTTAATCCCCCTCCCTCCATCCCCCCCCCCTCTCTCTCTCTCTCTCTCTCTCTCTCTCTCTCTCTCTCTCTCTCTCTCTCTCTCTCTCTCTCTCTCTCTCTCTCTCTCTCTCTCTCTCTCTCACGCCACCCACCCACACACACAGGTACACACACAGGTGAGCGGGAAATCGAGTAGCAGTGACTGAAAAGAGAATGGAAGGCTGGTCTGAAGGGATCGAGGAAAGGAAAATGTGGCGCCAGTGACCCAGAAAGACCTGAGAAAAATGTTGATAGTGGAGGAGGAGGAGGAGGAGGAGGAGGAGGAGGAGGAGGAAGAGGGGGAGGGGGATGAATGTGAGAGGAAAATGTCAGGTAAGGAAAAAAATAGGCTGGTACAGAATAAATTCGTTCAGGAGAAAGCGAGAAAGAAAAAGAGAGAGAGAGAGAGAGAGAGAGAGAGAGAGAGAGAGAGAGAGAGAGAGAGAGAGAGAGAGAGAGAGAGAGAGAGAGACAGAGAGAGACAGAGAGAATGAAACATAATAATAAAAAACATTTCATACACAACAAAAATAAATACACACACATTCTTCCACCACCACCACCACCACCACCACCCACCACCACCACCACCACCACCACCACCACTACCACCACCATTACCACACACACACACACCCCATCTTTTGTACCTGTCACCACTACCTCTTCTGGGAAATGGCCTCCACCACTATAAGCTAAAATATCCTGCTACGTAACTAATGCGTCTTGACCAGCATAGAAACACTCCTTACCAACCTTTGTCACCCATAGACTCATGCTGCACTTTGAAGCCTCTCCCCAGCTTACCATACATGTGTGCGTGGGTGATAAAGTACATTGAGTAAGTGTGAGGGTAAGACTTAGCGTGAGAGTGTCAAGGGAACCGTAAAGGGCGGACGATTAGCGTGACTGCACAAAACAGGGTTAGGTTTAGCGTGAGCGGGCATGCAGAAAGGAGGGAGAGTGAAGGGGTGAGGCAATGCAGGAGACGTGGTGAGGAGGGGAACTGCAGAGGGGAAGCAGGTGGTGAAAACTATTTATGCAGTCAGGGCACACTACTGGCACTGACCTCGTGGATAAATTTTCTTAAGGGGAAAGAAGGAACAAAAAATAAAAGGAAAACACAACAGGTGGCTCAAGGAGAAAAAAAAAGATGGCAAGGAGGTTTGGCGAAGGATTTGGATTAGGAAGAGAACCAGGAGTAGGAGGAGGAAGATAAAGAGGAAGGAAATGAAGAGGAAGAGAAGGAGGAGGAGGAGGAGGAGGAGGAGGAGGAGGAGGAGGAGGAAACGGAACGGAACAGATCAACAAAAACTGTACCAAAAACATAGATTTATTTGTGACTGAGCAGCATTTAAAAACAGAAAAGCCGAATGAAACTGTAGGAGCAAAATCAGCGTATCGTAAAACTCTACGCACTACACCAGCCACATTACACTACCTTCCTCTCCCCCCCACGCCCCCAACACCCACACACCGCGCCGCCGCATTATACAATTACTGTTCGACAAAACCGGTATTTCTTGCCCCATAACTTCCCTCAGTCTACTAATTAATTGATCAATAACTGGTACTTGTCTACTCTCTGTTCTTTGTTTTCATTTTACTTTTTTTATTTTTATTTTATTTTGGTCAAGTAAATTGCTTTTCCAGGATCCAGGTTTCAGCATGTTCTCAATAAAGGTGGCGTGTTCCAGCTGCCTTTGTTTTTTTCTTTGTCTCCCGTTTCTTTATTGCTCACGATTTGTATTCTTTCATCATTCAGTTTTAGAGCTTTACAATTTCATCTTTACTTTTTACATATTAGAATTATTATGTTGTTTTTTATCCTTAGTTTGAATCCCGAATGTCCGTTTCACGTACGTTTAGACTCAATGCAAAAGACGCTGACAACCAATATTGGAAATAACAAATAACAAAAATGAATTCCCTTCCCTAATAACATGATGACCAAACCACCTTACGCCTCAATGTCACATAAAATCAACTACAAAATTATGTTAGCGACTACCACTCTTGGAGCCAAAACATGTGTGAGCGGTAGAGGGAGAAGAAGGGAAAAGTAGGTGACAACACGAGCGGCAGTGCAGACACACAAGGCAGGAGAAGGCACCGAAGGGTAATAGACAGGCGGAGATGTTAGAGTCGATGGGAGAAGACAGGGGTATCTTGTCGCGTTGACGGGCAGCCACCAATGGGACGGAGGGAGAATAAGAGAGTGACAGGAGGAGAAGGAAGGAGAGGGAAGGAGAGGCAAGAGAGGAAAGGAAACGTGTTCTCAGTTAGAGACACATGCCAAGTTGTGTGGGACGTGTATGTGCCGCTGTATGCAACATTCTCAGCGTTGTAAAGGTGTTAGTTATGTTGGGTGCTGTAGTGGTGGTGGTGGTGGTAGTGTTGGTGGTGATGATGATAGTGGTGTATGTATACGTGCGTGGTAGTAGTAGTAGTAGTAGAAATGGAATGGTGATGACAGTGTAATCTTGAAGGTGGGTAGTTTATTGCAAGCTTATTTATACCAGCTATGCCAAAAGAAAGCTTATTTTCACTCCACCCCCCCCCCTCCACACACACATATTTTGCACTTCTCTGTCTAATCTTACATCTGTTGTCCCACCCTTGTCTACCCTTAGCTTCTCCTTGACTCATAAATCCTCTACTTTATCTTGCTTTATTTAACCTCTTTCCACCTAAGTAATATTTCTTGTTTTACTTTTCTCTCTCTCTCTCTCTCTCTCTCTCTCTCTCTCTCTCTCTCTCTCTCTCTCTCTCTCTCTCTCTCTCTCTCTCTCTCTCTCTCTCTCGATAGGGAAAGTGCTGTGAAAGAGGGGATTTTAGTCACGTCTTTCATATTATATTGAATTATAATGAGAAGTCTTTGATACAAGAGATAAAAAGAGCAGAGTAAGGTAAAGGGCAGTGTGTGTGTGTGTGTGTGTGTGTGTGTGTGTGTGTGTGTGTGTGTGTGTGTGTGTGCGTGTGTGTGTATGTGTGCGCGCGTGCGTTTCTGCCCCTTTACCCCTTCTTCTCCTCTTCCTCTTTCTTTCCTCCACCTACTCCTCCTCCTCCTCCTCCTCCTCCTCCTCCTCCTCCTCCTCCTCCTCCTCCTCCTCCTCCTCCTCCTCCTCCTCCTCCTCCTCCTTCTCCTTTCACACACGTGCTGCAACCCACTCCTCCCTCCAAATAAGTTGCCCGAGTACATAATTGTAGCCGTTGGTTGTCACAAGACTTGATTTGCATATATATCTACTGATTTGGCCGGGAAAATTGGGAGCTGGAAATAGGATGAGAATACCACACAGGTGCACAAGAGGAGGAGGAAGAGGAATAATAACACAGGCATATATACACATACGCTTAGCAGGTATCACAAAGCCTTTCCTACTATGCTGCTTTATATATATATGTCCTTTGTAGAAAGTGCCAGCAAAAAAAAATGTACATATATTATCTTTTGGCCGGAAGAGATGGAAAATTTTGATAGATAGGAAAGAAGCAGAGTTTCTGAACAACACACTTGAGAGATGTATATCCTGTTAGCAGAGCACTAGAAAAAAAAGGCCTAAGTTTTAATAGAATTGAATGAAATTACGAATATGATAATGTGTGTCGCGCTCCTGTGATGAAAATTAATGTATATGATGCCTCGTGAAATATTTATATAAGTGATTCATAATTTGATTCACCGTGTTTTGCATTCCCTTGTGCGTGCATCTTTATCTAGTGAAAAAACAGCGTCTAAGGAAATGAGAAAATGAGAAACATTCTTCCATCTTCTGTGCCACATTGAATTACTTTAATGAGCACACTTTTTTTTCTCTCAATCTTGTGTTGTGCATAATTTCAAAGAGCTTCGAGTGAGGAGGAGGAGGAAGAGGAGGCAGAGAAGAAGGAGAAGGAGGAAAGAAAAGTCAAATGATGTGATGGAAAAAACGCAACTGATGAGGAAAACAAAAATGCATAAGAAAATCTAAACAATACACATATAAACTAATGAAGAGAAAGTAAATAAAACACTTCTATTGATACCAACATTCTCTCTCTCTCTCTCTCTCTCTCTCTCTCTCTCTCTCTCTCTCTCTCTCTCTCTCTCTCTCTCTCTCTCTCTCTCGCTCTCACTGCAGTGTTTAGCATGCATTGATTGTGCAGATTAGCATAACATTTTGGATTGATTTAATGGCTACATAGTATTGGTTTTCCCTTTGATGGCTGAATTAATTATTGTCTGACCTTTATTCCTTGGCACACCTGAGAGAGAGAGAGAGAGAGAGAGAGAGAGAGAGAGAGAGAGAGAGAGAGAGAGAGAGAGAGAGAGAGAGAGAGAGAGAGAGAGAGAAAGAGAGAGAGATTGCCAAAGGATACACTTATCAAAAAACATCTGCAATCTAGTTTCCTCTTTTCACTCTCACCGAATTACTTCCTTCTCTCTCTCTCTTTCTCTCTCTCTCTCTCTCTCTCTCTCTCTCTCTACCTCTCTCTCCTCTTCCTCCCTTCTTTTGCTTCCTTCCTTCCTTCCTTCCTTCCCTCTTACTTTCCCCTTTGTCCTCATTTCAAACTGCTTTATTTTGTGTTCATCCTCCCATTCTCTTTCCAACTCAGTTCCTTTTCATTATTATAATCACCTCTCTCTCTCTCTCTCTCTCTCTCTCTCTCTCTCTCTCTCTCTCTCTCTCTCTCTCTCTCTCTCTCTCTCTCTCTCTCTCTCTCTCTTCTCTCACTTGCACATACACACACACACACACACACACACACACACACACACACACACACACACACACACACACACACACACCACTACAAAATATACATAATTTAATATTCATCAAAAGTTAGTAAATAAAAGACAATGATATTTAGAAGTTTTTTTTTCACGAATTTGTCCCCCGAAAAAAAATAAAGTTAAGAAGGGAAACAGCAGAAGAGAGAGAGAGAGAGAGAGAGAGAGAGAGAGAGAGAGAGAGAGAGAGAGAGAGAGAGAGAGAGAGAGAGAGAGAGAGAGAGAGAGAGAGAGAGAGAGAGAGAGATGGGTACAATAAACAAATTTGACCCACAACAATGGGAGGATAAAGTAAATATAGAGTTTTAAATCGCTTATTAATATTCAAGGTCAGGACTTTCTTTTTAATCATAATCTTTTTCCTCTTGTGTGTAATTTTCTTCCTCTTATAGTCCATTACCACCACCACCACCACCACCACCACCACCACCATCAACGCCATCACCATCAACACTATCACCTACTGCTGTGCCTTCTCCACCATCACCTCCTCCCCCTTCTCTCCTCTCTTCCCTTCTTTCTCTTTCTCTCCTCCAGCTCCTCTTCCTCTTCCTCCTTCTCCTTCCTCCTCGTTGTGTTTTTATCCCTTAACTCTCTTCCATCATCATCAATTACCATCTTTCACGCACACACGCACACACACACGCACACACACACACACACACACACACACACACACACACACACACACACACACACACACACACACACACACACACACACAATGTTTAATGGCAATTGGAAAGGAGTCATTACCTTTGTGTATTGTCAATGTAAAGATTAAAAGTTGAAATAGAAATCAGATACAATCGGTTTTTAACAAAGGAAACTGTGCAAGAAAATAGCAACATCAAAAGTAGTTCAATTGGAAGAAAAAAATGATAAATAATAACACCACGAAATACTGAAATACAAAATAGATAAGAACCAGACACAAGACAAAAGAGAACACATGTAAAGTTGTGTAAAATATTTAATAAAAGAAAAATATTTAATTCTCACCTTCATTTAATTTTCAGTCTTTCGTCTTCAAACACTGACATAAATATTTTAGTCATGCCTTCTCCGGACCCTTTGAAAAATAAGATGACGTTCTTCAGGTAACAAAGGCACAGTTAGGGGAAAACAACTTTACCTGTCCGGGTTAATTGCATTACTCTGTGTACTCAAGGTGTAAGATCAGCTTCTAAGAATGTTTTTTTTTGGGTACCATAAATTTTGTCTTCATTCGCAATATATATTTTATTTATTTCTAGTAAATGTATGTTTGTCTTCCTTATATTCATTTTCTTTTTCTCAATTTCATGTTTGCTTCCCTCCTCTTCTTCCTTCTTCCATAATCTCCTTCCCCTTTTTCCTTCTCCTTTTACGCTCTTCTTAATTAAATGAAAGGCTCTAGTTAATCTCTCTCTCTCTATCTCTATCTCTCTCCCTCTCTTTCTTTCTTTCTCTCTCAGACTTACTTACTTATTTCCTGCTTACGAAGTGGGGAGAGGCGACAATGACGAATCGAAAAAGAGAGGAAGAAAAGTAAGACAGAAAGTTTAGCGGAAAGTAGCGTAAGGAAACAGGAAATGAGGTTACGACACCGTCTAAAAGAAAGAGGGAGCGAGAGAGAGAGAGAGAGAGAGAGAGAGAGAGAGAGAGAGAGAGAGAGAGAGAGAGAGAGAGAGAGAGAGAGAGAGAGAGAGTGTATGTGTTTGGTAATGATTAATATTTCATCTCCAGCAAACTTTTCTTTTCTTTTTCTTTCTTTTCGTTATCATGTCAAAAATATAATAAATTGTGAGCCTTGTACGGTCTAATGTGTGTTTTCTTTTAATGGAGGACGAGTGAACTAAACTTTCATGATTGTTTCGGAAGGAAGGGCTCAACTTTTTCTCACTTTGGCACCCATTTGGTCCCTTCCGGTGTAGATTTAGAGAAAGTTCCGGCTTATAGTACATCTCCCTCTCTTTTTTATTTTTTTTTTTTCTCTCTCTCTCTCTCTCTCTCTCTCTCTCTCTCTCTCTCTCTCTCTCTCTCTCTCTCTCTCTCTCTCTCTCTCTCTCTCTCTCTCTCTCTCTCTCTCTCTCAACGATCACTTTCTTCTACAAACTGGCAGCAAAATCGATGTGTTGGTGTGTTTAATGACGTGAAAACAACAAGTAGTCGTTACTGAAGCCTTAACTACCACCACCACCACCACCACCACCATCACCACCACCACCACCATCACCACCACCACCGTCATCACCACTATAACCACCATTTTGTCACTACTTCTATATATACTACTAATACTGACACCACCATTACATTTACCATCACCATCATCACCACCACTATCACTACCACCACCACCACTACCACTATATACACCACTATTATATCACCTCTATCTGTCACTATGCAGTCACCGTGATTGTGGCGAGTCAATAAATTTAACATTCGTATAGTTTATAATGTGTGTTCGTCCAATTTTATGTCAATGTTTGAATGGCTAGGGAATGTACCGCGGTGAGAATTAACGGTACACGATGCAAAAAATATATGTATGTATATATATAGTTTCCCTTCAATATGATTAGTGGATTCAGGAATTACCTAACCAACCTTTTTGTAGGGGTGGGGGGGGGAAAAGGTTGGCCGGGCGATGTTGACTGAAATTATTTTAAAACAGGTTCGAAAATATATGAGTAGATTGAGATAGATCCTCTGATATTTATAAAAGTGTGTGTGTATGTGTGTGTGTGTATGTGAGTGCGATCTGTTAAACTGTCTCTCTGTCTGGTTTTTTTTCTCTCTCTCTCTCTCTCTCTCTCTCTCTCTCTCTCTCTCTCTCTCTCTCTCTCTCTCTCTCTCTCTCTCTCTCTCTCTCTCTCTCTCTCCCCCTCTTCATTTACGTAATCCTCCAATTTTTCAAGTCATATTTTTAATCTTTGCACCAAATTAAGTTTTTTGGTCAACATTTTCTCTTTTGATTCCATGCTTGAAGAAGAAATGCATCGTCGTAGTGAATTTCAAGATTTCTTTTCCTTAGTGTGTGTCTTGGCTTGGCATCACTCTCCCTTGATTAAACAGAATACATTATGAGAAGAAAAAGAAGAAAAAAGCAGACTGACATAGCGAGTAAAGAAGATGAAGAGATGAAAAGATACGTTCATAGAAAACAAGAAATAAGTTTAATCAAGGGCAAAAAGAGATCCTCATAAACTTAATCATATCAGAAAGTAGTACTACATCAATCTATTCAAGTCTCCTCACAGGCATTAGATTTTTCACTTTTTTTCTTCCTTTTCATTTAATTTACCCACAGGATGATATTTCTCATTATTCACTTAGCATAATCTTTATCTAATATCCCTCCAAATCCTCTTTCCTGAGACACATTGATCCTCTCACATCTAATTCTGGAACCAATTCTTCACACATAGATTTTACGGAGCGACTATGTGTGTGTGTGTGTGTGTGTGTGTGTGTGTGTGTGGGTGTGTGTGTGTCTATAGATAAAAAGGAGTTACGATAAAGAATAATGCACTCACATTGTGCATTTATAAATTATGATGAAAAGCGAATTGATTGTACTGAATAGAAAGAGGAGAAGGAGAAGGAGGAAGTGAAAGAGAAAGAGGAGGAGAAAAAGAAAATGGAATACGTGAATAAGAAGAAAGACAACAAAAACAATAATAATAACAGCAACAAATACAAACACTACTACTACTACTACTACTACTACTACTACTACTACTACTACTACTACTACTACAACGAGAATAAAAACGAAAAAAGGAGAAAACAGCGAAGAATGAGATCAGAAAATATAAAGAAAACGTGGTTGGAGGAGGAGGAGGAGGAGGAAGAGGAGGAGGAGGAGGAGGAGGAGCAAGAGGAGGAGGAGGGGATGGATTTGTGAGAGGAATGAATGAAGTAGGGGATTGCGGGGGAAGGGATAGGGGGTCTAATCCCAGATTCAGTCAGGTTCCAGATAGCAAGAATATTCACTTTCCTTCCTCAATTTTCTGATTGTGTTCCTGAATACTTATTGATAAAAGAGTAATTTCCAACGACAACCTACTCCTGATACGATTTCTGGTAGGAATGAAAGAAGGATAAGAATAGAACAGGAGAAGTGAGGTGAAGAGGGAGGAAGTGAAGGGGAGTGAAAGGAAGAGGAGAGGCAGGAGAGAAAAATTACGTGCGAATATGATTTGGAAAGGCAAGTTATCTCTCTCTCTCTCTCTCTCTCTCTCTCTCTCTCTCTCTCTCTCTCTCTCTCTCTCTCTCTCTCTCTCTCTCTCTCTCTCTCTCTCTCTCTCTCTCTCTCTCTCTTTATCTGTGTGTGTGTGAGTGTGTGTGCCCTCGCGTGATATACGTATATACCAATTAAGGGAAAGAGAAATAAGAGAATATGACCTCTTTTTTATAATAGTTTACTGCAGTTCGTTGGTTTCCATATGAAAACAATGCATCAATTACTCGAAAGAGAAAACAACATACGTTTGGCCTTCATTTAAAAGATAAAAAAAAAAAAAAATTGAAAAAAACATCAAAGGGGTGAAAGAGGAAAAACCAAAACACATTATAGGATCACGTTGGCTCATAAAATATTGCACTTCATGTCGAAAATATCACTGCAAACATAAAAACAAATTGATAGAGAAATAATGCATTTATCCACCTAGCTATGACCCAGAAAATATACTAAAACTGAACTACTCGCTATAAAGAATCGAAGTAACCCTAAGTAGTGGACTGGAAGAAGTGGAACAGAAGTGGAACAGTCAACAAATCAAGTTATTTAAGTTAGGACGAACAGGAAGTGTGGAGGGTCAGAAAAGGCAGGTAGCAAGGAGAGAGAGGAAGGGAGGTAAGTGGGTCTAAAGGGAAGGAAGGAGGGAGATAAGTGGTCGTAGGGGGAAGGAAGGAAGGAAGGAGGGAGGGATAGGAAGGTAGAAACCCAGTCAGGATGAAGGAGACTTTCGGAAGGACTTTAAGATTAAGAGAGAGGATTATGTACACAGCATTATGGAAGATATAGCCTCTCTCTCTCTCTCTCTCTCTCTCTCTCTCTCTCTCTCTCTCTCTCTCTCTCTCTCTCTCTCTCTCTCTCTCTCTCTCTCTCTCTCTCTCTCTCTTCATCCTTTAGAAAAATTATTCATATTTATATGTGCGTGTGTGTATGTGTGTGAGTAAGAATATGTAACGAACAACAGCAATACACAAACACAACTAGAACCTGATCAAAATTATAATAAATAACTATAGAAAAAAAAATTGTCGAAATAATTACTAGCGCTTTCATTATATCTCGCACGACAAAACAAAATTATTTACATCAAAAATATCATGGAACCCAAATGAATTACTGGGTCACGTCTACCTGGAATCAGTTGAGCTTACGCCGTGCACGAGGACATGACATGAGGTGGACGGGTAGGTGAACAAGGCTGGCTTTATGGAAGAGGCAGTTGATCAAAGCATATACCGTAAAAACTACAAAAATATAGCAATACAAAGATTTGCGATAATGCCTGAATGTGTGCGTCTGTGTGTGTGGGTTTTATTTTTTCGTGTGTGTGTGTGTGTGTGTGTGTGTGTGTGTGTGTGTGTGTGTGTGTGTGTGGACAACGGTGGTGGACATAGTGGTCAGTGGTTCTCACGGTTGGATGCTTTGCTTGGAAGTGGGTCAGTCCCATTACAATTTTTAGGTTCTGGTAGATGGTCTGTGATTCAGTTTGTACTCATGGTCAGCTTCCGATGGAAAACAGAAGTAATATAACCGTTTACAGGGGAATGAGAGGTCAGGGACAACACAAAGATGTACTGTACTAAATGTTTTGAGGGATGGAATTGTAAGACCGCGTGGAATCACGCGGAAAACCAGTTGCTTACATTTTTAGAAGCTGATAAGTGATTGATGCCTCCAAAAACTGAACCAAACAGGGATAGGAGGGTTGAAGGCAGTATAGCAAGCTTTAGATTGAAGTTAGACAGCTGCAGGAACGTAGACAGACGCCATAGAGTGGTTTCAAATCATGTACTGCTTTTACACCTAATTAGTGGAGGTGTAGGAGGCTTGGCGTAAGTTGGAATTTATGGTTTGGGCTGCAAGCTGAGTTGGTCTTGAGATTAATTCAGGTTCTTATTTGATAACTTGGTGTCTTAGGATGAAGTTAGGTACGTGCCAGCAAGTAAGTGTAAGGAGGAGCTGCGTACTAGTGGTAGGTGTGAGTGAGCAGCGGCGTGTTGGTAGCGACAGGTAGTTGTGGTCGCGGAGCCGAGGTGAGTTACGGTCGGTGATTTATTTGTGTGTTCGATCCATTGCTGCCACCATTTATGTTAGGATTTGATGGGATTGTCAGAGAGCTGCTGTGATGTAGTGTACGTGATGAAGAGGCGGAGGTGGGCGCGCGATGATTTAAGCATTGGATGGGTACGACTAACAGTGGCCAGTTGAAAGCGAATATAAGGGCTTATCTTAAGGCTACTAAGAACCAAATATAACAACAGACAGAAAACAAAAAAACAGATGAACAGACAGAACTACACCCACATATAAAAAAAAAAAAGAACAAGCTAGCTAAAAATACAAGAATAAAGGCTTAAACATCAACGGAATAGACGGAAAAAAACACACAAAGACCACCACGTAAAAGAGGGAATCTAGGTTACCGTCAATTAGTTGGTAGCGTGACCACACAGGACCATTACCTGTACTGACCCTTGAGTCTTGCCGCAAATTGGTCTATTTCACGAAGTCCCTTACACTATTTCCGTCCTTTTCCATTTCTTCCACGCCTTCTTCTTGCTTTTCCTTCTCATCATCCTCATCTTTTTTTTAATTATCGTTCTCTACCTCTTCCTTATTTGCCTATTCTTCTACACGTTCTAGTTCCTTGCCTTTCATCCCCCTTTCTCCTCAATGTCATCTTCATCCTCCCTCACCAACATTTCCTCCTCCTCCTCCTCCCGTTCCTCCAGAGAGTGTCTACGAATCCAGCGGGAAATTGAAGGTCTGGCAACGTGTTCCTGAGCGAGCTTTTAGGCAAACATTGATATTGGAGATTGTATACGTGGTTGTTGAATTCCTGGAGCCAGAACGAACGTGCAAAACAACAAGGGAAGCCGAAAGTGTTCAGATTCCTTCCCAAATACACTTGATAATTGCTCCACGCTACTTAATCAACAAATAACACGTATAGTACTGGTTAATCTACGTTTCTGTTGTGTGTATTATATGGTTTAGAGAGTTAAAAGGTTTATATTTATTTTTCTGTATCTGTATCGTTTTTGTTGGGGTAAATAACAGAATTTTTGTTTCTTACTGCCAGAGGTGCAAAGCGATTTCTTGTCTCTACCAGTGTGTGTGTTGGTGATCCTGTGTTGAAATGCTTCCTGTTTCATTTTTCTGCCTCTTTCTGTATTTATCTGTCTGTCTATTTGTCTGTCTCTGTCAATCTTTCCTTGTAAATATGTTCGTCTGTCACATACACACACACTCACACATACTCACACACACACACTTCAAATACACTTTTAATACATTTTTCATGACCAAGAAACGTTATTTGAGAAGACGTCAAGATAACATTCACCAATTTCCAGCGATATCCATCTTAGTGGAAGTGAAACAAAAATATTTTACGATACCCGTAAAAAAATAGTTTTACATTTTCTTTCTATCATCTGAGTCGGTTGCAATAAAAAAGTTTCTACCTTGTTAGGGGCAGGATGAAAGAGAGAGAGAGAGAGAGAGAGAGAGAGAGAGAGAGAGAGAGAGAGAGAGAGAGAGAGAGAGAGAGAGAGAGAGGACAAATTGAGGTATGAAGTGGTATTAAATTGGGTTTTTCAGTACCAATATTTTTCACTTATGTAAAATACTAATTCTCTCTCTCTCTCTCTCTCTCTCTCTCTCTCTCTCTCTCTCTCTCTCTCTCTCTCTCTCTCTCTCTCTCTCTCTCTCTCTCTCTCTCTCTCTCTTTTCAATTAATTTCTACAAGCGGTTGAACAATAGTATCAAATATAAGAAAAGAATAAAAAGCATTCGTATCACAACACTAACCTAACCTAACGATAAAAAACACTAATAAATTGTCGGAGAAGTCATGCAAGTTACAATTTATCCTCCTATCATATTATATTTTTTTTTATCCTATCACAAACGTCATTAGGCAGCGACCAGTGATATCCTCCACACTTAACTTCTCTATAAACACTCATAGCTATGTTTATTACCTTACATTAAGTCTATTATCCTCCATTAACATCTCTCTCACCTTTATTTTCTCTCTCTCATTTTGTAACTGGTGATAATGGCTATCGATTGTTTTATCTTCACTTATTATGGACTCAAACCCTTTTCTTCTACCTTCTCTCTCTCTCTTTCTTTCTTTTTCTTCTCCTTTCCTAGTCTCCCCAGGAAGTTATTATTTTGGCTACAGGAGGACAAGCATTTAACTGGGATATGGTATGAAGTAATATCGAGTATATAGAGATGGTTTGATGTTCTGTCTCGTCTGTCCCTCTCCCAACTTTTTCTTCGTTCTCGTTTGTGTTTTCTCTGTTTGGTCTGTATTTGTTTTTGTTTTTCTCTCGCTATATCTTTCTCTCTCTCTCTAACCCTTCTCTCTTACTTATTTGTTTAATCAATGTCTTAATTACTCACTCCCTCAATCACTCACTCACTCACTCAATCGCTATTTCTTCTCACTTATCAAAATTAACAGGGTGACTGACGGCCCCAAGATAACAGACTTTTCAGTAAGACGATGCAACAAATTCATCGGGGTTAAAGCTACCTTCCTTATGTGTATTACTGGCTTGCCTTGTGTGTGGCGTTGATTGACATGAGTTAATATTGATTCAAGTGGCGTCTGTCTTCATAGCAAGTGGCATCAGTTTTGTTTTGTTTTTCATATGATATTTATTTGATTGTTGTAAGTGTCGTTATTTTTTTTCTGGTATTCGTTGTGTTGATTTCATTTTGAGAACACTATTATTGTTATCGATGGTGTTGTTATTGTTATTATTTAGATATTCAAACACACACACACACACACACACACACACACACACACACACACACACACACACACACACACACACACACACACACACACACACTCACACCAACTTTCACTAGGTTCACTAATTCCCAGCTGGTCCTAACTTCCAGCATGGTCGTCCCTGCAACTCCCAACTCAGTCCTAAGTTACAACCTGATTTTCTCCCACTCTACGTAGCTCCACCACTTTATCTGCCTATTCGAAACACTCTGTTGTACATTTTTATTAATATATTTCACATAGTTTTCTCGCGGCCAGTTAAAAAAATGTCGCTAAGTACGTCTATAAACTTGCATATTTCAATCTTAAATGCGATTTTCTTTTTCTTTTTTACCTTTTTTTTTATATAATACTTACTACGTTCAGTGCCTATTATTATCATTATCATCATCATCCTTATCATCATATTCAAGGAGACACACGACACCCAACCAGTGCCAGTGACCCCTAAATCAACCTTCCTAACACTGACCTCAATCAAGACTAAGGGGTGCCCACGCGTTGCCACCCGCTCACTCAGTCCCCAGAGAGAGAGAGAGAGAGAGAGAGAGAGAGAGAGAGAGAGAGAGAGAGAGAGAGAGAGAGAGAGAGAGAGAGAGAGAGAGAGGGACAGCCAGCACCTAACACTACCACCTCCCCCATGTCCCCGCGCCCTTGTGCAAATAATGTCTTACTTATTTTTGAGAGTAAATACACATAACTCTCGACCGTCAACTCAACGCTACAGAAACCTTTATGACTCTCACTTCTCAAATCATAATCCCTTTTTAAAGTGTTATGGATAAAGGTTCATTGGCATCATAATTCCTGTGTTTCGAGAGGGTTAAAAAAAAATTAAAAATAGAAAATCAAGTATTACCGCGTTCCTCCCTTATCGCTTTATCATCCTTCTGCTTCACGGTCTTTCTTCATCCGCCTCTCTCGCCTCTCTCTCTCTCTCTCTCTCTCTCTCTCTCTCTCTCTCTCTCTCTCTCTCTCTCTCTCTCTCTCTCTCTCTCTCTCTCTCTCTCTTCATCCCTCCTTCCCTCTCTTCTTTCACCGTACGATAATAAACAACCAAAAACATAAGGTCGTTGCCTCCCACTGTACTCTCTCTCTCTCTCTCTCTCTCTCTCTCTCTCTCTCTCTCTCTCTCTCTCTCTCTCTCTCTCTCTCTCTCTCTCAACAAGACGGTCAATAAGGGTCTTTTCCTACCTTATTTTTCTTGCTATGATGCCTTAATGACGAAGGATTACAGGAAAAGTGAGGGGAAAGAAGGCAGGAAGAGGAAGGCATTGAGACAGCAGCTACTTTTCCCTTCACTTCCTTTTCTTGCCCTTTTACTTCCCTAATGGTAGGTAGAAGGGAGAAGGGAAGGGCAGGATTTAATGAGTATCTGAAGGAAGCTCTTTATGGCTATTGCATATGGTTGAGAATTTTTTTCCTTTCTTCCACCTTCCTCCATCTATCTCATCTTTCCTCATTGCAGTCATCCTTTCCTTTCTTTGCTAATGTTGATACTAAGACCCATTGGGATAAAACTGGTAGAAGTAGGAGTGATAGTAGTAGTAGTACCCCCCTCACCCTGAGAATGGCTGCTGAAATGATAGGTGGAGCGTCATTAGTTTGGATTCATTTTGGTGATCTGTATAGGGGGGCTGGGGGGATGAGAGGGCAGACCCCTGTTAATCCTCTCAGGTCGCCTAGGGACCTGACACCACCCACATCCTTCCTCCTACTTATATACTCCTACTATATACTTAATGTAGTCTTATAGTATATGTAGTATTAGTATAGTATTACAGTAGTATAGTATATAGTATTAGCGAGTGTGTATGGTATTTGGTCCGGTTTAGTAATAGATGTGGCAATGCAGGTATAGGGTAGAAGGTTTTTTGCTACTGCCGTTAAAACTGTTTGTCATACACGAAAACTTTTTGAACTAATTTTACTGTAAACTAGAATATATAAAAGTTTTATTGAAGTCATTTTTCACGTATCTGTGACGGTAAGAAATTTTTTATTTTGTGGTCCGAAAATGTCCACCAGAATTGAGGTCGAATATGTTTTTGCCATTTTACTACGAAACTATTACTCTTACAGTAAAAAGGATTATAAACAAAGTCATGCAGCTTGAAAAGATCTATCGATTGACGTCATCACCTTTGAAATATCTATTATACCTTTGGAGAAAAGTTAATTATTGTGAACAAAATTAATGTTTTCTTTGTTCAGTTCTTACATCTATACATATGTTCCAATTCCATATCACTATAGCTCAAAAGAACGGGCGTGTCGTGCTCTTTCTTTTATATTATGTACTCATTTTACGTAAACCTCATAGTTTTCGAGTTATTTCAAAATACATGATTTCTGACAAAAAATCTAAGGTGGTACCCTTGGAAATTTCATGAAAATTTCCACACCTCGGAATTTCATGAAAATTTGTACATAAAGGTTTTCAGTCATACTGAACACGAATCTGGACTCAGTTTCGTCATTACTATAATATCAAACATTAAAAAAATATATAGAAAAAAATAAGAGATATAAGAAATACTTTCATTATTCCCGTTACCATCACCTCATATTCATTATTATTTTATTATCATTATAGTATTTATTCATCATTATGGTGATTGTGGTGGTGGTGAGGGAAATTCTTACAATTTAATAGATAAAGATAATAATAATGTGCGTGTGTGTGTGTGTGATAGACAGGCTGACCCCTACCCCTCCTAAACTCCTTCCTTCCCCCTCTTACCTCCAGAGAGAGAGAGAGAGAGAGAGAGAGAGAGAGAGAGAGAGAGAGAGAGAGAGAGAGAGAGAGAGAGAGAGAGAGAGATCAAAATGTTAATACCATAAGTATATGTATAGTTATATGATTTCATTAGGTATTGACACACACACACACACACACACACACACACACACACACACACACACACACACACACACACACACACCTACTTAAAAAAATTAAACTAGCCTGAAGAGTTTTCAAGAACACCATTTACGTGTCTTTAACCTCTGAGTGATGATAATGAAGGAGAGAAGAAGGAAGGAAGGAAGGAAGGAAGAGAAGAAGAAGAAGACTGTATTTGTAACGCAGGAAGGGAGGTGTTGCTGGTAGGGAGTTGGGAGAAGAAAGATGAAGAGAAAGAAGAGGAAGAGGAGGAGGAGGAGTAGTAGGTGGTGGAAGAATTTCGAGGCAAAGAAGGAAACATTGCCGATATCGGTGTATTAACGAAAGTGTCTGCATGTTCCCTGAGGAGAGTCGAGGAGGAAAATTCGGAAAGATAGATGGTCCAGGAGTAAGGAGAAAGAAGGAAAGGGAGAAAAATGAGACCAAAAATAAAGAAAAGGAAAAAGAGAGGCATTGCAGAACGTACAGAATATAAATGTAAAGGAGAATGAGAGAGAGAGAGTAGTAAGAGAGAGAGAGAGAGAGAGAGAGAGAGAGAGAGAGAGAGAGAGAGAGAGAGAGAGAGAGAGTGAGAGTGAGTGAGTAAAGGGGGTGAGACATAGCTTCAATAGTGACCCCAACTTGCTAATTGTCTCTCAAGACCAATAGCTGATTCGCTCCTCCATTCCATTCCTCTATTATATTCCACCATTCCTCCTCCTCCTCCTCCTCCTCCTCCTCCTCCTCCTCCTCCTCCTCCTCCTCCTCCTTCCTATATTCTGGCACTCCTGAGAAACATAATACTCCCTCTCCTTCCCTTTCGTTCTCTCCCTTTCCTTCCGTCTTTCCTGTGTTACTCCCTGCGTGCTCCCAATATTGAAAACCGGCTCCTCCTCCTCCTCCTCCTCCTCCTCCTCCTCCTCCTCCTCCTCCTCCTCCTCCTCCTCCTCCTCCTCCTTTATTCTCCTCCTCCGCTGGCAGCCAAGAGTGATAGCAAATGAAAAAGAAGAAATTCAAAATGCAAAACAATATATTATGTTATTTTGAGGATCTGTGTTGTCTGTCAGTGTTACTTGGTATGGTCTTGTATTGAAAATTGTATAAATATATGATGATGATGTTGATGGAAAGGGGCTGGGACACACACACACACACACACACACACACACACACACACACACACACACACACACACACACACACACACACATCACTCTGATATTTGTAAAGTGATTATCGAAAACGTTCATAACAGACAGACAAACAGACAGACAGACAGACAAACTGACAGAATAACGAATACAGATTGACAGGTAGGCAAATAGACAAATAGATACAGTTGTTTTTACACTACTGATTATTGTTATTGTTATTATTATTATTATTATTATTATTATTATTATTATCGTTATCACTTTTATTAATATTGTCGTTATTGTTGTTGTTATTATTGTTATTATTTGTTATCATTGTCAAGGACTAGAAAATGGATATATAGATAATAAAAAAAAAGTGGTTGCGGTCTCTCTCTCTCTCTCTCTCTCTCTCTCTCTCTCTCTCTCTCTCTCTCTCTCTCTCTCTCTCTCTCTCTCTCTCTCTCTCTCTCTCTCTCTCTCTCTCTCTCTATCTATCTATCTATCTCTTTCTCTCTCTCTTGATCACCGCCTTCCTCCCACTTCATTCTTCATCTCTCTATTCTTCTTTCTTTTATGATAACTTTTATTCTTCCTCTCTTCATGTCTTTGTGTTTTATCTCTTCTTGCTGGTATGTTTGCCTTTGTCTCTTGACGTCTTTTTTATGTGTGTATGTGTGTGTGTGTGTGTGTGTGTGTGTGTGTGTGTGTGTGTGTGTGTGTGTGTGTGTGTGTGTGTGTATCTCTCTTTTTTTCTCTCTATTTATCTATTTATCTATCTATCTACCTATCTATCTATCTCTATCTCTCTCTACACACACACACACACACACACACACACACACACACACACACACACACACACACACACACACACACACACACACACACAGGCAGGCAGGCAGGCAGTAACACAGATTAATATTCATTACTAGATTCCCTTTTCAACTCTTACACATAGCCCGTTATAAAACCTTTCCTACACCCTTGCCCCGCCGCCTACAACGCACCTTACCTTTCCTTTGCTTACCCTTCCCTCACCCTCACCCTCCCCTTCCTTCGTTCCCTTCCGTCGCCTCATTCATTATTTCCACTCCAACATGCATCTCCTTTCCCTGCCCCTTTCTGTCCCTTTCCTTGCCTGCTGCCCTTCATTGCTACTCCCTTCCTATTACTTGTATGTCCACCTCCACCATGTTAACCGTACCCCTAAGAGAAGAAATATAGGGCTGCACACACACACACACACACACACACACACACACACACACACACACACACACACACACACACACACACACACACACACACACACACACATATATATATCACACGCACACACAACAGGGAATCATATTTGCTACATACAAGAGAAAGATGTGCTAATGTTTTCTCTTATGAAGGAAAATTTGTTTTACCCCAAAGAGAGAGAGAGAGAGAGAGAGAGAGAGAGAGAGAGAGAGAGAGAGAGAGAGAGAGAGAGAGAGAGAGAGAGAGAGAGAGAGAGAGAGAGAGAGAAGTCGTCGGGAATAGATAGTTAGTGAGTGAGTGAGTTTATTGAATTCATGAACGAGTGAGTAACTGGATGAGCGGATGATCTTGCGTCCTAATTAAAAGCCTGAACGGACACGGAACGGACTGCCGGCTAACTGTTGAACGTATTAATAAGTGAAGGAATTAATACATAAACCAGAGTAGGGTTGTATCTATCACAGTGAGGGAGAAGTGAATGTTATTTACTTCTAAAACCAAATGATGTGTTTGCCAGACCAACCTTCAACTTTTTTCATCTGTTCTGCGTATCCAAAAGTATTTCAATGTATTCATTCTTATGGTATATATATATATATAATCTATTCATATCAATACAATACATAGTCATATAATATTCATAAAGAGAATGTCAATTAGGTTCTTTTTATTTTTTGGTAAAAAGTTAACAAAGTATGAACTGATGAACCGGGTTAATTTTGCTGAATAATTGTATAAATGAATTAGAATGAATTGATCAAATGATGTTGTGTTTTTTTTCCCGGGAATTTAAATCAGAACAACTATTTTATAAAGACAATCTGAATCCAGTGAATGGCTTACAAGTCTGTTTACGAGAAAGGTAGAGAAAGGGGCCTGCTGGGGGCTGTGTGTGTGTGTGTGTGTGTGTGTGTGTGTGTGTGTGTGTGTGTGTGTGTGTGTGTGTGTGTGTGTGTTTGTGTGCGTGTGTGTAAGTATAAATGTGACCCCAATCACGTCCACACCTCGCCTCCTCACCATCCTTTTCACCCGCCCACGCCACACTAAGCCCCAGCACACGCCCACACACCCTCCAGCCACACCGCCACGCCACGCCTCATCTCCTCCCGCCGTCACCTCGTCGCCAGGGAAGCCACACAATTTCATTCAATGGCTTAAAGTTTCCTCGTTTCGTGAGCACATTTGGTATGAGGTGGGAGGCTCAACTTTACGACAGGAAAAATCAAACACACACACACACACACACACACACACACACACACACACACACGTGGTGGTCTAATGATCGCTTCTTACTTTACTTGTGACAGAATCTTGGTAGAATTCAAATGGTTGGTGGTGGTATGTAAGTGTTGTTGCTGTTTTGAATGTTGTTGTGTAAGGTTTGATTTAGCAGAAGGAAACGTAATTAATTGGCTTTTCGTGTGTTGAGAGAGAGAGAGAGAGAGAGAGAGAGAGAGAGAGAGAGAGAGAGAGAGAGAGAGAGAGAGAGAGAGAGAGAGAGAGAGAGAGAGAAAGAAAGGGGGGAAGGATTGGTAGTAAAATGTACATAACAACAGTATTATAATCATGAGTACAGCAAATTTTACGAAAAGGACTAACCTATCGCTCACTGGTCACAATTATCCCAAATTATACAAAAAAAATATTGATAAAATGCTATAAGAGACAGAATAATAATAAAAAAATAATAATAGTAACAAATTCGTAGACACACTCGACATGAACCCAGTCTCGAAGCCAGTTTCGAAGCCAGTCTCGGAGTCACACGCTATAGGTTCGTATTCAAGTGTCTGGATCCGAGGCTTCACGACCCTTGATTAAATGTGAATCTGAAGGGGTGTGAGCGAGAGGCAAACCGTTTGAAGCCGGAAGTTCCACAGCTTCAAGGACCCGGAGTGGCGGACGAAAACGCCTCTCCTATTTTGGCAAGAATACTCAGCGTTAGAAGCTATTTTTCAGCACAACGGAGAGAGGAAGGTAAAATGAATAACACATGTACACACATTATACAGACAGACGAGAATAGCACGCTACATTACTGCAAATGATGCCTACATCAGAATTACCCCCAATTAGTTTCACTAAAAGTCTAATATTCTCATGAGCACACCAGCATGACCTGATTTATGCCTCCACCTTCGTTAGTGGAGTTGAAAGTGAGTGAGACTGTCGAGAATGTAATTGTCCTGAAAGACAGTGACGGTAAATGTTTGGTCGTATGCACTGATATTTTTGTTATTATTATTAAGGTTATGTTTTTGATTCAATCGTTTTTATGTTTAGTAACAAGATTACGGGGGAAAAAAAGTTACTAGTGGATCTTTACGAAAATTTATACCAAAGGTGTGTTTCTTGACTGCAACAAGTGATTAGATATTGGACGGAGCATGGATCCGGAGAAAGGATCTTTGGGTGGATTGAAACTACTTGGTAAGGCTGTGGTGGCGCTGCCCAACTCTTGTTCATTGTTGTGTTCATTAATTCCTTCTATTACGGGAAGGAAGGGAAGCCTTGGTTAAAAAAATAAAGCCACAATATTTGGGGTTAAGTATTGTAAAGATAATAATCAGTAATGATGATGATAATACGTAGTAATAATTATAGTAATAATGAGAATGTGATAATGATAGTAATAATAATAAGAAACAATATACATATTGATAATAATAGTAATGAAAATTATAGTAATAATTTTGACGTGTAAACATAATTCATGTAATTGTTTTGAATCACTGACGCAAGAAAACAAACAGTTAAAACATAAATCAAATAACATTAGTGTGATTCTAGTAATTTCACTCACTTTGAACAGTAAGCATATATAAATATAAATATAAATAGTATTACTCTGCATATTCAACAGCTTCCCTAATGTATCATTCATACTTAATTTTGATTATAGTAGGTTATTGTACTTTCTGAAGAAAAAAATTGATAAATGTTTGTGTTACAAAGGAAGCAGAAGCAATGTTATATGCCGCTAATTTTCATAATTTCAAGACAACCTACAAACCACGTGAACCAAATATAATTTGTTCCGAGTCTGCACTTCGTATTTCAATGAACGGTAAAGCAGGAAAGCATAACAATACAATAAACATCAGAAAATGACATACAACAACTAAGAAATGAAAGATAAAGGGAATTGTTCGATTCAAGTAAAGTAAGAAACATGAGAAGGAATCGTAGGGAAGCAGGACCCAGGCAGGACTCGTGAGCCTAATAACTAAAACCGGAGGCAATGCGTGGCACCAGGGTGACCGATGCAAATTCTATCATGTAGGTGCCGAGGGTCCGGCTGTTGTGAAGGTTCTGTTCGCGGTAGATGAGGTGGATGTCTTCGCTGTAGAGGTCCCAAACCCTACCTAGCATCTCCTTGAATTGCAACACACTCCTGTAGCCCCACGTTTGCACCACCACGGACTGTCCGTGCATGGTCTGTACCGTCACAGTGAGAGGTCCGTCGTAACTCTTGCAAGCATCCATTTTTTTTTAGTTTGCTTTTGTTTTTTGTAATTATTTGTGTATTAGAAATATAGTCGACAGTCTGTTTGAGTTTTTACAGGGAAAAAGGCGCAGTCTCTAGTAAAATATTGTTAAGCGTATAGACAAATGAAGATTGGGGTTCCCCAAAAAGTGTGCATAACGGTGTGTGTTGTGTGTGTGTGTGTTGTGTGTGTGTGTGTGTGTGTGTGTGTGTGTAGTATGGTCCGCAGATCCACATTGACACAGTTGTTTATGTACAAATGGAAGGCTGACAGCCCTGGGAGGGTGACGGTCCTTTGTTGAAGTGTAGTTTTAAAAGGTTGTTTCGTGCAGTTGTATAGACACTGATACTGATAAACACTTAGATAAGTAGATTGATAATTGAGAGATAGACAACTGTTTTCGTTGCCGCTTGTCCAAAACAAGTAGAATATAACAGGTGAACATGTCCAACACAAGCTACAATTACTTATTTACGTAGAGTAGGTCAAAAATGTCTCCTACTCCTCCTCCTCCTCCTCCTACTACTACTACTACTACTACTACTACTACTATTGCTACTAATAATAATAATGATAATGATAATAATAATAATAATAATAATAATAATAGTAATAGTAATAATGCTACTACTACTACTATTACTACTACTACTACTACTGCAACAACAACTACTACTACTACTACTACTACTACTACTACTACTACTACTTCTACTACATTTCATCTTGTTGCACAACTGTTCATAATTTAGCCACTGCAGAAACCATTTTTGACAGACTGCCATACACAGTCCTAACATTGCCACAACTTGTTAATTGATTGTGTTCCTCTCCATCTCCATCAGATATCACACACGCCATCAGTATGTCGCTTTTTAATGGCACGGAATTACCGGGCAGCGGCGATTCCCCTCTTGCCATGGAGGACGACTATAGCTTGAATCCCAACGAATCCTACCAGGAGACGGTGGACGCGATGTGCCTCGATACTTACAACACCACACTGCCAGCACCCAAGCTTATGCGTTTTGTGGTCTACGGCGTCCTCCTCACCTCCGTGGGTCTTCTGGGTCTGGCTGGGAATTTCATTTCCATAACCATTCTCTCAAGGTGAGTTATAGATGAAAAAAGAAAGAAGGGAGGTTATAAAGTTGTTGGGTTTTGTTATTTATGTATTATTATCGTTTGCAGTAGCACGTTCATCTACTTTATGTAATGGTCATGTTTCTGTTCCTATGTATTGTTTGTTTACATTTTTTTTCGGATGTATGTTAATGTGCTTTGTTTAAGAGATGCAAAAAGAGACAAATTGTATTCAAACACACACACACACACACACACACACACACACACACACACACACACACACACACACACACACACACACACACACACACACACACACACACACACACACACACACACACACACACCATGGAGCACACACCTCAAGTCTCCCTCTTTGCCCTCAGGCCCAAAATGCAGTCATCCATCAACTGCTGCCTGATCGGCCTCACCACCTTCGACATGATCGTCACCACCACCTCCATCCTAATGTTTGGGCTGCCGGAGATATGTGAATACACCAAAACAATGGTATGGTACACGCAGGGCGTCTACCAGCTCATCACGCCCATCGTCTTCCCTCTCGCACTCATCGCACAGACTGGTTCCGTGTACCTCACCGTCACCGTCACTATTGAACGGTACATCGCTGTGTGCCGTCCCCTCAGAGCTCGTATACTGTGTACCTACGGGAGGGCGAAGATATATGTGATGAGCGTGGCGTTCTTCTCCATCGTGTACAATATGCCGCGATTCTGGGAAGTTTCCACCAAGGTAAGTGTTTGGTGTCCTTGCCTCTCTGGCGTATACGATTATATTGATGTTTCTTGATGATAATGGTTTAGTTGCCTTAATAACATTTTGTGGTGCCGGAAAAGGGACTGCATTCATTCCTATACGTAAACTATGTTATTCAATGCATCCAAAGCCAGCTAAGGGATTTCCAGAAAGTGAGATTGAGAAGTGTTGTTATCACTGCTTCAAGGAATACTTACTCCCGCCTCAGCCCCGTCACATTACAGCCTTGGAGCTAGTTTTGTGATCGTCCAATGATAAATGTATAATTATGATTTCAAAAGACATGAAAACTTTTTAAGATATCGCAGTACTTAATTTTTTGGGGTGGGCTTGTTCCAGTTATATGAAGAATGATGTAAAGAACCTGAAAACAACCTTCTCCCCTGACAGGAATGTGTCTTTGATGATGACGAAAGCATAAGAATCGTTATTCCCACCAAGTTAAGACTCAACTCCTATTACATCGAGATCTACATCATGTGGTTGTATCTCCTTGTGATGTATCTTATCCCCTTCCTCTGCCTCATGATCTTCAACTTCTTCATCTACAAGGAGGTGAATCATCCAGACGTTGTGTTCATTAAGTAGTATTGTCGAGGTAGTAAGTAATGCATGCATCATGTATATTGCAGATGAACCATATAAATAGTATATGTAAAACAAAATTTTTTTGTAGGGTGAAAATTAGATTAAGATGTTGATCATGATTCTCTAAATTCA
>JAPQNM010000006.1:12429779-12472279 GCA_029783475.1 Metacarcinus magister | reverse complement strand
CGTTTTCAATAGAATATGTATAAACTGATGTGTTTTATTCCTTCCTATCTATACGAGAGAGAGAGAGAGAGAGAGAGAGAGAGAGAGAGAGAGAGAGAGAGAGAGAGAGAGAGAGAGAGAGAGAGAGAGAACAAAATTTATATTATCTCTATTGATATAGTTCAGACTTTCCAATGGCACTACTTCAATTTTTTTTCCAAATTAACATAATCCAATCCAACAAATATAACCTAACTAAATTTAACTTAATAATCGAGGCTCCACTCCCCCTCGACCCCTATAAGTCAGTTATTGAACATAATTACTTTATCAAGAACGATTGATTTCCGACGGAAGAACAGTCTAATATTGTCTTATATGCGCAGAAGGAACCTCATATAACACATAGGTATCCTTCGCAGAGACGGATGAAACACTGGAATAATAAATACCAAGCACTGTTGATCATAAGTGTAATTGTTTCATTATTCATTTTATTATCTTATCTAATTGTTTCATGTGATGCTTTTACCACACTACACGAGTCTACAGCTTCAAGGCCAACAGTCATCACAACCAAACAGTCAAGATAATCCTGATTAACATCGAGCGGAATCATATCACGTGTCCTTTTGTAAGTTATCTCAAAATTCAATAATATATAGTGATGGCCGAATTTGTATCTATTTTTTGTTATTTTTACTACATAGCGTGCAGTGATCGCTTGGAAGGGAGAATAATATTATGTGAATTAGTTATCAGTGAAGGTAGCTACACTTGAAGAATTTAGTCAGTTATTTACACAGCTGATACGGGTCTGCACCAAGGATTTTAACTATCTGACCAACTATTCTTAATCACAGGACCTTTTATATGAGACATGGCGTGCAATCTTTAGTTTATTGATTTCAAGATAGCATTACTAGAAGGAAATACACTCATCTAGATTTATAATTGGAAAGCGGTAGAACTGTTGTCAGACCCAACTTTAACTGTTATATCATATTGGATTAGTCTACATAACCTTTTACGACATGTCTATATGATAAATTACTTTACATATAAATACAAGGTAATTGATAGACTAAGGATGTGTATGTTGAAGTAAGACAATAAAAACAGCTATCAATATAATCCATGCGAGGGCGGTACAACCGTTGTCGGTCGTCGGAGACTCGAAGGTGTTTCAAAGTGTGTTTACTGTGTGAGGAAAGGGTGGCGCGCGCGTTTACAAACATATTACTTGGGAATAATGGCTGATAGGTAAGTTTACGTTATCTGACAACATTAATAAAGGCTATAAGAAGTGCTGATACATTATAAGAAAGGTGTATAGCAGCATTCAGTGTGTAGGGATGAGGGAAATAGTTAAAGTTTGAGTTTCAAAAAGTTTACGTGACTGTTCTTTGGCGGCACATTCTCCCCATCCTAGAACTTTGTGTAGACTCTATTTCTGAGCCAGGGCCAGACGGGTTTGATATTTGCCCCTCGAAGATTTTCCACATTTATATCATCCTGTAGCTTTCTCTGCGTCTTGCATTCTTCGTTGGGAGTATTGCCCTAACTTTTGGAGCCGCTCCCAGTAGTTTAACCCTTTTGCCTCCTGTAAGAAGTGTGTCTATACTGTAAAAAGGGTGTATCAGTGTATAGGGAAGGATAAATACAGTTATAGCTCGAGAGTATAGATCTTCACTTGTATTTACGTTATCTTTACCTGAGTTTGGAAGTCACAACCCCTGGCTAACATTGTGTACCCATTCCTTGCTGACTGGGTGGACAGGGGCAGGGGTATGGGTTTCCTTAGGTAAAGATTAGTTTTAGAGAACTTCACTACAACGAATATTTCCTTATATGATTTTAAAAAGCTGATGGGGCGAGGTTAGAAAAAGTTAGATTTTATTGGTATTATTTTACATCTTCACCAGAACGCTCTAGAGAATTCAGGGTTATATTTTCGCATTACCTGATACATTCTGAGAAGGTGGAGTTAGTCTTTAGGGATGGATTAAGGGAACTACCAGGTGTAGGCCGGTCTCTTGTAGTTCCTCATTTTCTTATGTTTTTATGTTCTTATCTATGTTCAAGAAATCTGAGGTTTATTTTTAAAGGAGTTTAATTAAAATTGCAAACTGAAGAAAACATTGCTTTTCAGTTCAGTGCAAGAAAGGCAATAATAAAAATCCATAGTTTTCAAGGCATTTGGCACTAAAGGGCTGTGGTGCCCTCAGATACACATCACTCCTATGTGTTGTCACCCATAGGTATAAGAAGCGAGGGCTCAAGTTCAACAACAACCTAGATTCCCGAGTCCTAAGGGCAGTCAACCACCAGCAACGACAGCGAGGCCGCCGAGATGAGGTGGTTAGTTCAAGACGCCAGATGGAGGCTTTGCAGGACTCTCCACAAGTGACAGGTCCTCCCAAGATCCCTGCGAGCAATGTTGACAAAAAGGCTATACAACAACAGAAGGGATGTGAGTATTTTGGTATACTGGTATGCATTTATTTGTTTATACTGCAGTACTATAAAAGTATTGAAAAGGATGCTGTAAATTGTTAAAAAAATGTAATAAGAAAGAATTTATTAGAAGTCAATCAGAGCTAGAATACTGCGTTCATGTCGGCATAAGGTGCAAGAGAATAATATATTTATTTTGTTGCTTTGGAGTTATTATTTTTTTGGTTCTATATATGAATTAAATTTTTTTTCTTCATAATTTTCTTTAATTATATACTGCATGTATGGGAAATCACTACACAAAAAGAAAATAATTATGTATGAAATGAATTAACTATGATAATTCCATCTGATTAGTGGAGCGCTACCAGCAACTGGTAAAATGGAAGGAAATGAAGAAGAAGCAGTTGGAGAAAGAAAAAAAGAAGCGAATGCCAGCGTTTAATACAGGAATTTACCAACCAAGTCCACCAAGATATCTTGTTTCGGGAGATGTGAGTTTTGCGTCATTTCCATTAATGTAGAACAAGGCAAAATGAAACTGTGATATATCTTTTATTCTTTAATGTGAGTTGAATTGAAGGTCTTGGTAGGACAGTAAAGCCAGTTGTAAGATGGAAAGACAGGGTAAAGGAGTACATTTATGAAAGAGGTACAGATAGAGGGGGAGGGCTTCAACATGCAAGATAGAAATAGAGGTTATGAAAAAAAAAATTATTGCAGGGTTAGTATGAGAGTAATTACCAGATGGATACAGAATTTAAGGATGTTTTATGTAGTGTTATTTAGAGTTGTCATGCTTAAATACCTGCATGTTGTAAAAAGTGCACAACTCTTTAGCATAAGTTGGAGTATTATTACATTTTACTCAAGTAAAACTAGATATCTCACATTTATGAAGGACATCATGTACACTGTCAACCCTCATCTAAAAACACAGTTAGATTTCTGAACCCATTGTGCACAATAACTTTCGTGCTTGGTGAAGTTAAGTTTTAATGGGAAAGAGATTTAATAGCAACATATACCTAACCAAAAAGTTCTTAAAGTTTTTAATTCCTGTATAGGTAATGTGTGTATGTAATTGCAAATCCGTGTTGTGTTGAAATTTTTATATTATGCCTATTCATGCAATCACAGATTTTGTGTTTGGTAAGGGTCAGCAGTATATATATTTGCTTGTCTATCCATTTGCATACAAATCATGCATACATACTTGAATTAATGGACATTCCACTTGGAATCAGACATAAAAGTCATTATTGTATGCACTGAGCTATGTAATATACCTCCAACAGCAAAAAGAATTGGGTAAAACACCACAGGCTTCACTGAAAAAGAAGGCAATTACTCCAGGTGCCTCACTCCGCAAGGTGCCAGTGTTCCACCTTGGAGGCACTCCTGCCACCTCTCTGTTAAGGCTGCCACAGTTTCATACTGGATTAACACCCAATGTTTCAACCAAGAAGCAGATCCTAACCAGCAAGAAGCACAGTAAGCTGGAAGGTCAAGGTGTTGCTCAAAGGACACGTGGAGCTCGTAAGAATGGTTGGTCATGTCAACTTGTATTAAGGAATAAGTTTTTGCTTTTGAATTACAAAATCATTAATTTTTTATGTATTGCTTGATTAAATTTCCCTGCAAGATAGATTACAAGATACTTAAATTTAGGAATGACAAATGTTTTTTTTATGTGACAGAGGGCACAAAGGTTGGGAGGAGTGGTGCTAGAGGCCGTACCAGTCGCCAAACAAAGTCTGATGAACAAGACGACCTTGGGGTACAGCCTCTCCCACTCACACCATTACAGGCTGCATCCCAGAGGAAGATGGAAAAGCCTGTACTACCCTTACAGGGCCTGCCATTCTCATCATTTGCTCCTACTGACTTTGCATTCAATTTTAAGGTAATGTCATCGGTTTTGTATCACTTTCAAGGGAAATTTCTTTTTGACTACATGACATAGGCCTAATTGTACATTCTTTAAAGAAAAATTTATTGATTTGTGATAGTGCATGAAATTCAAGGTGTATATGAAGATGCCATAATGAACACAGTATGTACAGTGGTTACCTGCTTTAACAAATCTTATTGGTTCTAGGATCTCATTTTTTGTAGCATTTCTTTGTTAAAGCTGCTATTGAAATGCATGTACTTCGGTGTAATTTGTTCCACGCCCAAAGCCTGTGTACTACAAGAATAAATCAATCAATATTCTGATTTCAGCTGTGTTCCCTAGGATCTCAGTAAATATCTTATTTTACAGTGATTCAGTCTAAATAATTGCTTGAATTCTCAATTCAGGGAACATGGAATTCAGGTTGTCAACATGTGGAATGACCTATAATCAAATTGACATGTTTTGAAGAGATGGTCTCTAGTTATCAGCTACTGGTGTTGCTAGGTTTGATAGGCTTCTTAGTGCAGTCGACGGCAGCTTCTTGGCAAAAAAAAGTTCTTATTTTCATGGCAACGTGCCATCTCAGTACACAACTATGCAATACTTATCTATCTATGTACCTTAATGATCTTATCTTGGCTACCTCCCTTTAAGGGGGATATAGATTATCCCCCTTAAAAGGAGGCAGCCAAGACAAAATCATTAAAGTTTGAGGAGACATTGCTCTCCCCTCCCTTTCTGTGCCTTGCCTTTTTATAGGAGAGAATGCAGAGAAGGGCTTCCCAGTCCCTCGTTCCATCCTCTTTGATCGCGTCTTACAACCCACAGGGCTACTATATCTATATACCTTTGCCATATTGACATGCAAACTCTTTCTGGCATTGAACTAGTCACATAGAATGCTAGAATTCCAAGAAAATAACTTTCCAAACCAATTAGTATCAGAGCCACTTTGTGAAAATAATATACTTGACCTCATTATAGCCAGTCAATTATAGATCATTGCCTGTCCAGTCCATTAAATACATAATTTGTTATATTAGAGTTCACTAAATTGAAGGTTTATTTATGAATGGTTGATCACCAGATAAACCAGTGTTTCCTGTACTTGTTAGATAATTATATAATTCTATCCATTTACATTTCACACATTTGTTTTAATCCTTCTCTGCTCTTACTCAGAACAGAAGGCAACTCTTAAGGGAGTAAATGTAATGTGTTTATTTATTATACATTTTTATAAGAAATTTCAATATTTTCAACAGGCACCACAGATTCCAAAAACTGAGTGTCCTTCAACTGATTGCTCTGATGCCCTACTCACTCCACCTTGTATGGAAGAAGTTCCACAAGATCACGTCAATGACAAAAAAGAAGACTGTGGGCCAGTAGAAGCTAGTGAAAGTGAAGTACAACCTACTCGCCAAAATAATTCATCACTGCAGGAAGAAAAATATGCCTGTATTTCAGAAAGTAATGAAAGTGAAGTACAGCCAGCAAATCAAGAGAAATCATCACCTCAACAAGACAAACATACAGTTATTTTAGAAACAAGTGGATGTGGAATTGAATCTGAGTCAGATACAAAAAATGTTGATGAAGCATTGACTGATAAAATACCTGAGGATTTTCAGGCTGCAAATGATCCTGAATTATCATGTAATAGTATAAAGTTGGATGAGGACCCTATGATCAATGAGCACAAAGAAGATACAGGAAGGAACCAGATGATAGCTGATGATGATTGTTTGAGTCCCGGAGGTATGCACACTTCCAGGCTAGAGGTGCAGAAGGAAAAGAAATCAAAGCCAAAAAAATCTGGCAGACCAGCCACTCCAGCCAAGTATTTATCCAGGAGGTCAGTTTCTTGTTGCTTTGATGGGACTGTGACTCCTACTGTATCCCGGTTGCGTCCCCGAACTCCTTGCAGCCGAAGCACAAGGCGCTCACTCTCTGCCCATTGTGACACCCCATTTGAGCTGTACACTCCTGTCAAACGCTCTTCAGTGAGTAAAGCAAACAAACTGAAAGTCCTTCGTGAGACTCATGATACAAGTTTGTTGCCTGTACTGTTGGATAATAAAATAACTGCTATAGGAAGCCCCTCTCATGACACCGAGGCTGAGATGAAGGCCACTGAAAAATCACAACCACTGCTTGACCCTCATAAGACTACCACAGTTGTTCAGTTGAAGAGCCAGAAAGAGTCTGGATCACCACTGATGACACCTGGTGAGTCGTCTATATTTTCATGTCATTTTCTTTTCTTTTTTTTCATATTGAAATTTATATTCGATATGCATTTGTCATCATCCTACAAATCCAGGTTTTGTCAGGTTCACTGTATTTCTGATCTTTCTTGTATTATCATAAAACTTGTTTTTAATTCTTGAAATTATTGTCGTATTGCCGAGTTTCTAGTACAGGTACTGAACCATGAATCCGACAAGGCTTCCCTCTTTATGTCCCTTTTGTCACCTTTTACAAACTGCAGGGATAACTGTGGTAGAATTCATGTAGCCCCACCACAGGGTTGAAATTAAGGAATAGCCACTTTAAAATGCATTGGTTTTCTGGAAGCAGGATAAATGGTTCAGTACTTATTTACCCTTTTGTAGGCAAGGGAAAAAAAAATTCTGTAGTTTCCCTTATTCATAGAAATCTTGAAGGGTCAGGTCAGAAGAACTAATGAGCTGAAACAATTTTCAGAAAATGTTTTCCGTCGGGAACACGGTATGTGGACTGTTGAAACAAGTCCCTGGATTAATGCACAGCGGTCAAAAAAGAAGAAGAAAAGTCAGACCTCAGACCTTCATGGCATGTTTAATGATGTACTCGCTGATGGTAAGTAAACAGTTAAAGATATAAAGCCCATGTACAATTACCTTACTCAATCATCACATTATGCCATCTTTCATGTGCTGAATCCTGTATATTGGTATCCTTTCATTTACTTATTTTTACTATTTTTCTATTTCTTATTTAAGAAGTGATGATCATTGTTTTATAATTTTTAAAAGCAGGATCTGTTTGCCTAAGTCAACATTTGTCAACTGATGCCTGCTTGCCAAGTTGTTTAGTGATGTGGAACTTGTCTGACAAGTCTTTGTTTGCCTTTTGAGGAGGATGCAAGCAGTTCAAATGAGTTACCTGAGAAATGACTAGTATGAGAGAATGGATGGTGAAAGTAATGAGTGTATAATAAATTTAGTATGTAGTAAAGGTGAAGAATTGAGGGTGTCAAGTGCAATGCCTTAAGGTTTTAAGGTCACATAGAAAGAATCCCACAAAGTGAAATAGCTAAGACTGTATTTGGGTAGTAGATGCTGTGAGTGCAAGAGTACTGCTTCCAGTGATTTGGGAAGACAGAATGCTAAAATACATGTGAGAACAGGGAGAAGGAGAATGGGAGGATTACAGCATGTATGGATGGAATGTAAGAACTTGAATAACTGGATACTACTGCCATTGCCATCCCCTAGAGGGATACCCTAGCTAGAGCTGCTGTTTGAATTATTTTATTTTCTTGGGTGTTCCCTTGAAATAATCAGCTGCTTACCCTGTCACCCACAATCCAATGTAGAATTTCATGATGATAATGTACTTCAAGTACACATTAAATACTTTACTGTGTTCTGTTTCAGGGTTATCTACCCCACTTCACCTCATTCCCAGTGCTCCAGTTTCCACTGTAGTGGAAACTAATGAGAGTGAGGATACTGTGTGCACCAAACTCTTACCACTCCTGCAGCCTTCAACACCACACAATACGGAGTCTCCTGGTAAGTTTTATCTTGTAAAAAGAAAAAAGAAATTTTCTTTATAGATTGGTGATGTTTTAATATAATTTGGTGCTTACTTTATGTCAAAAAAATATAGCTATCTTCTATAATTTGACACCTCGTTCCCTTTGGAAATATCAGCCAAGGGGATGACCATGGCAGAAGAGTCTCCAGCTCTCCCTATCCATACACTTCCTCCTTTCTCGTTCAAGCCTTTGTCTATCAGTACCTCTTTCATGCATGTACTCCTTACCCTATCATTCCATCTCACAACTGGCCATCCTCTCCTACTAGGACCCATTTTTAACTGCTGTGCCCTATTCCATGTCTAAGTGTAATCTATATATTGGCAATAGAATACTATTCCTTAAACCTCTATTTATCTCCATGGATATATTCCCTTCTCTCATAACCTTAGCAAGTGATCCTGTCATACCTGCCTTTCACATATCTCTTCTCTGTGAAGGAGGACTGGTGTTATGAGCGAGTTGGCTGGTTGAGCAGAGTGTGTTGAGGTGGTTTGGAAATGTGTAGAGAATGGAGGAGGGCCGATTGGTGAAGAGAATAGTTGGATCTAATATGAGGTGTGGGGTTGAGAGGAAGTTCACAAATTGGATGGATAAATGGTCTTAAAAGTGTATTGAATGAAAGAGGAATGTCTGTGGAGCAAGGATAGATGATTGTGCGTGAGTGGAGAGTAGTTGTGAGAGCACGAGAAATTATGTGGCTTTCACGGCACATGGAGGAGATTCCTGCGCATCTAGTGTGACCCTTCGATCGGATCAGGTGTGGGTAGGGAGAGGGCATGAGTTAAATGTGAAGTGGTAGCTGTAAAATCCTTGGAGCTTGTGGATACAACCAATACAAGTGAAAGGAATGTATATGTATATGTGCACGGGTGTGTGCATGCATACCTTGTCTTGTCTAACCTTATTTAAGGGGAAAACAGTCTGGTATATAAATAGATAGATTATTATTACTTTGATTTATTTATTTATATTTTATTTATTTGTTTTATATATATATATATATATTTTTCTCTCTCTCTCTCTCTCTCTCTCTCTCTCTCTCTCTCTCTCTCTCTCTCTCTCTCTCTCTCTCTCCTCCTCCTCCCTCCTCCTCCCCCATCATCATCTTACTTGGAGAACTTCTCTTTTTCAGAGGTGGATGTTTGGGGAGAGAGCCCTGCTCCTGATGTACTGAGAACACCAAAGACCTCAAACCTACAGCAGTCACTACAGGGTGAAAAAATACCACTGGAGGAAGCAGCCGATGTTTCAAAGGATGTGGAGACAGGTAAACATGAAGTCCTTTCAATAGAATAAACTTTGCTGCTCTTGAGTCTTCTGCAGCTTCTACCAACATGTTGGTCCCATATGTAAACCTTACCACACTGTGTGTGGGTTAGTCTTGCATCGCAATCAGTGATTTCCACAGCAGGGCCCAACAGCTGAAGTGGTTTAGCCCTGCCACATCACAATAGAACCATCGCCATCTGACCCAATTAGGTGATCAGAACAGATCGGATGTGGTATAACATGGGACGAGGAAACAAAGTGGTGGAGACAACACAGAATAGCCAACTTTATGGAAGCTGCTTTAACTAGATATAAGATGTGAACATTTTATTTTTAGTAAAGGACAGCCCAAGAATGTTCAATATAGAAGAGAAGGACAGTTGAGTGTCATTGAAAAAGATGGAGTTAGCTGTCTGGAAGCATGTGTCCAGTAGATAAGTGAAAGAATTGAGGTTTTGAGACATTGAACAACACAAGGATTGCCTTGCCCATTCATAAAGTATAGAAAGATCAGAAGTTAGGTGCTGTATGGCATCACCATGAATTGTCTAATTCTTGCTGAATTGGTTGTCTGGTAACTAATGTTGAGAAATGCTGGGTAGAATCTTAGAATGAATAGGGTAAGTTCAGTTATAATCTTTTCACTTACTACAGGCAGTCTTAATTCAGTTTATTTTTACTAATAAATCTTTTATTTTAAACCTAGCTGGGCACAGAAGAGGGACAAAGAAGTCTCGCAAGTCAGTAATGTTTGCCATTGCGGAGCAGGAGAACATGAACACCTACAAAATACCTGGCACACCAATTTCTACATCTTCCAGAGTGTCAAGTATGTATCATGCTGTCACCTGTTTAAGTATCCTTTGGTTACTATGCTATACAGGGAGTACTTCAGTTTCATGATTATCAGGCATTGCACTGACCACTAAATTCTCCCATCCTGAATTTTATACTCTTTATTTACTTAATACCTCTCATGGCGGAGTGAACTCAATGCCAGTGTCCATTATGTTGTCATAAGGAAAGTTGTTTTACCGTTACATTTAATATGCTCCCAAGCACTAACTAATGGTAAAAAAAAGAAGAAAAAAATTTCTTCTTCTTCTTCTTCTACTTCTTCTTCTTCTTCTTCTTCTTCTTCTTCTATCAAATCTTATGACCTTTCACACACTGAACACCCCATCCTCTTGCTGAAAGAGGACATTAACTGCTCAATCATCAGTGAAAACTTTGCACCTTGAGTGAGGCATGAACCTCCATCCCTCCCGCGGCCTCGCTGCACAAGACTCTCTACTTTTTCTCATCGCTATTCTGTCCACCTTTCTAATGCAAGAGTTAATTAGTATCTTCACTCTTTCATCCCTTACACTGGTAAACTCTGGAACTCTCTTCCTTTGTCTGTTTTTCCACCTGCCTATGACTTGAGCTCTTTCAAAAGAGGAGTGTCAAGACACCTCAAATGCTAAAATGGACCTCCACCCCCTGCTTCTATTTCTCCTATTGTCCTTTTTACTGGGTGTGACAACAAGCGGAATTTTTTTATGTATTTTTGTTGTCCCTTGGCCAGTACCCTTCTAATGTAAGAAAGAAAAAAAAACAAGTGATAGGTCAGGATGTTATCTAGTGAGTGTGTGTTTTGAAAGATATGTCATATGGATGGCATACAAATACAAATAGAAGATCCCCTGTAACCTGACTTCAGTAGAAAAACAATCAAAGTGTTATTGTAGCAGTGAGGGATTTGTTAGTTTTGTTTGTTTCATCTATATTTCTTTTTATAGCAGCCTGGTGGTGTAGGGGTCAGTGTGCTTACTTCACAATCAAGAGGTCCCGGGTTCGAATCCCGGGTCTGGTGGATATAATTTGGGTATGGCACATAAGTTGAGGAGTTGTAACCTTGCAGTCCTGGCAGGAGCAGAAGGCCGGAAAGACTGCCACCTGTGCATGTGTTGAGTGGGTGGGTGTGCAGATCTGGTGCTTCCTCTAAGAGACCAAAAACTATCTATGCCACAACTGAAGGGTAAACCGGCATAGGTATACGTATACTGTATTAAAAAAAATTTCAGTCATCAATATAAAAATAGTATTGGAATAAAACTCATATTCATTGATTTGTTTCAGTGGGACTTTTTGCCAAGATTGATCTGAATGTGGAACAGCCAATCAGTCAGGAACAAGATCTGATGGTATTTGAATCACCAAAAAGTGAAAAGAGAACATCTTGTGAGTACTGTGAAATATTTTATATTAAGTTTTTATAGTTTTCTGCAGTATCATCAGACAGGAAATTTATAATGGTAAAGTACTTTAGAAATTAGGAAATCTATTGTTAGATAAGGAATTCATACTAATCATGCACTGTTTCTATCAATATTTCTGATAGAGGGGGAGGGATTGAATTAGCAAAGAGGAAGTGTATAGATAAGGAGAAGTGGAGGCTCTTCTGCCATGGCCATCACCTTGGGGGACATCACTGGAGGGAACGAGGCATCAGAGACTATAGATAGATGAATTTTAGATTGAAATATTAATGTAAATTTTTGCATTATTGAAGACACCATTGATCTTTCATATGGCAGGTACAAGGAGGAGGTCATGCCGAATAAGCCTTCTTCCTGGCATGACACCAAGCCCAGCAAAGGAGACCGCTGCACCCATACCAACTGACTTGATGACCTGGGACTCACCTGAACCCAGGAGGACTTCAAGATATGCAGGTTACATTTCCTCATCCAAGTTACTGTGTAATTTTAGTATTGAAAATTGTAAAGTAATTACCATCATCAGCCTTTACAAGTCTGCTTTTTCATATTTTTCTATTTTTGTTTGCGATTCGCCATTTGCTTGATTGTATGGTTGCATAAAAAGAAATGCACTGGAAGAATAATTATTTTCACAAATCCTTCAGAAGTCCTTGATGTTGCTCTGTATATAATTTGGGTTTAGTTTTGTCAAATTTGTCATTAGGGTGCGAACATAATCTACATTTTGATCATTCTGCTTACATTTACCTAAGAAAAGCCATGTGCTCAAGGAAATTTTTTGTGTATTACTGCCTGACACATTGAATACTGTATTGCAAATTTATGCATATTATTTAAAATGTTTTGATGATCACAGTATATTTATTTTTTTCTTCTTTTTTTTCAGCTTCCAGCCTGGCCACACCACTACGCAGGTCCCGCAGGCTGAGCAAAGCCTTATGAGTGAGAGAAACAAAAGAAATTAGTATGGCCAGTCATTACTAAACCAAGTGATTGATTTCAGTATAATTTTGTCTTTTTATAGTTCGGCTGAACATTTTTGAGACCTATTCAGAAAGGTGTGCAGCCATGTAACCCTCAACTGACACAATTGTAGATGTAAGATGCAGTACAACTATTTCTATCTAGACTAATTAAGGGATGGTACTACAGCTCTGATTTAACATTTCTCCATAAAAAGGATTGTTGATTTCCTGTAACAGAAATCCTCTTTATACAGACGTCTTTGATACAGTGCAGAGTGAGAAACACTCATGTACTGGACATCCACACCATACTTCTGACAGGGATGTTCATGTATTTTGTGTGTGCATATGTGTATGTATTTACCTAGTTGTAATATACAGGGCTTGAGCTACACTCTTGTGGTCCTGTTTCTGTATCTATATTTGTCCAGTCTTTCCATGTATGCGTGTCACAGGCTCATTTTTTTATGTTATAAAGCATAAGATTGAGGATGACTCCATTTAATAGTAACTAGGTAAATAATGTACTATATGTTGGAAACAGAAATTAGATGTTCCTTTTTATTGTGAAGTGTGATTTGTAATATTTCTACATGTATTCCCACTATCATACAACTTTAAATCAATGCTATGTAAGTATGAGAATTAGACTGGTTCATTAAGAAAATTTAAGATATCCGATGTTACCGTTTCTCATGTAATTTGTAGTTCTACCCATTGCATTAAATTTCACCCAATTCAAAGTGCTGTAACTTAATTATTATTAAGGGTGGTATTATATTTTGGGGGATTTAAATGTCATGAAGGAAACTAAATTTGCCAGAATAGATTATTATTTATTAAAAAAAGATAAAGGCATACACTGTAGCTGTGAGCGCTCACCTCCCGCCTTTGAGCCTGTGGTGGAAAGTAATCTGTTACACCAGAACACAGGGCCACTGTGACATTCGAGTTTCCACAGTTTACCTTCCCCCGGTTTCCCTACTCATTTATCGATCAACCCGTTCTGGGAGGATGAACAGCTGGCAGTGTTCGTTACCTAAAGGTTGCGAGTTCTTTCTTTCTTTCTTTCTTTCTTACACATATTTTGCAGGTTCTCATATGTTGTGCTGTATGGCAGTCTCTGACCCTCATGGAATTGAGATAAGATCATTAGTCACCACTAAGCAGCCATGGAGCTTAAGCCGAACATTTTTCAAGAATATACAGGAAAACATGTTGACAACTAGGGAGGAAAGGACACTGATGACTGGAAACACTAGAACCTCCTCAGTTTTTCATGAATCTGATTATGAGTCAAGTCTGAATGTGAAGACAGTAATGATAATGGATATATTGCTAGCAGTGACTGAGGTTGTCTTAAAGCTGTCTGTAGTACAATTTCTTGCTGGCAAGTCATTAAATAGTTATTTTTCACATCCTTTTGTGTGACTATTACACAATGTATCAAAATTTAGATTTCACTGTTGTGTTCTTTTTTTGCGGTTTCAAGAAAGTTCTATGAAAACAATAGCCCTCGTTTAAGGTTTAAGGTAATGAAAGATATTTCATCCAGAATATAAAACTAAATATTTTACTTGTGTTCTCACCAACTCACATTTTTGGTAAAAATATGTAATTTAAGGGTTCAATATTCCCTAACCCTAATGTAGTCTCCAGTAACCTTGATAATGATATTACAAATACTACTGCCTTTCATGTGTATGCACTTTTTCTCTAGGTCATAGTATGACTCATCTTAATATAAGACAGTACACATCTTAAAAATTCATTCAGGAACATTTTTCCTATGTATAGCTACCTTGATCACTATGTACCTATTTAGGAATAATATATTTTTACTTTTGTGTGTATGTATCGTTTATAATCTCTTCCATTTCTGTCTTACTGGTGCTTACCAAAGGGATAATTTTATTTATCCAAATTAGTAGTGTAACTTCTATTGTTTCATTTGATTCACAATGTATTTCAGTATTTGCTATAATAAAGCAAGTTATTCTACAGTATGTTTATATTTTTGTACCATGTTGGTAACATGCCATATATATATATATATATATATATATATATATATATATATATATATATATATATATATATATATATATATATATAATATATATATATATATATATATATATATATATATATATATATTTACTACTAGGTTTTGTTTAGAAGTCTATGCCTCATAGCCATGGTGGACCACCGCTGCACCACTGTGGTGCCCGACCACAGCAGTTCCTCCCCAGTAAACAGCTTAAGCATCACGGGCCCGGGTGGGGACTCATTCTGCCGACCAAGCGAATGCAAGGCCAGCGCGCTACCACTGTACTAGCCAGGAGGCTATATATTATATATATATATTATATATATATATATATATATATATATATATATATATATATATATATATAAACTTATACCTCTATAATTATTTCACTAATCTTTACTACCTTTATCTTTATGTAGAGGTACAATAATTGCTTTCTTCCATTCATCTGGTACCTTCTCTGTCTCCAAGCAAGGTCACATATCAGACGCATCCATTCCACCACTGTTTCTCGACATTTTAAAATTTCTGCAGTTATTCCATCCATGATCCAGATGATATAAAAGCAAGCATGACTAGAAGAACTTATTCCTCTTATGAACACAGTAGGCAGTCTTATGGGCTGTGCTGAATTTTTTAAATGGATTGAGAATCTGAGTGCTGGGTGTAGAGCAGAATGGTTTCCGAGTTGAACAGAAGAGCAAAAGATAGTGCACTTGTGATTGAAGGGAGAAAAAAAATATGTAGGTAAACTGCATTTCGGTTTTCCAGATGTAGAGAAAGCCTATGACCGTAAAAACAGAAATGCTTTGCAGAGTTTTAGAAAAGGTTGGGTTAAGTGAAAAAATAGTTAACATTGTTAGGAGTATGTATGTTGACTAGGGAATAGGGAATACAGAAACAGATTGGGTCAAGAGTAAGAGTTAGGAAAGGATGTATCCCCTCACCAGTCTTATTCAGTTTGCACACAGAACTAGCAGTCAGGTTGAAAAGAGTGAACGCAGGCATGAGAGTTGGGAGAGACAAGGTATGCACGCTGTTTTATGCAGATTATGTTGAAGTCAGTGACGGCTCGTAGCTAAAATTAGTGGGGGTGCTGCTTTTTACATTGAAAGGGTACTGGCTAAGGGAAAACAAAAATACGTAAAAAAAAATCCAGCGATGCCGATGATTTAGAGCGAATAATGTACAAAACAAGAAGGGTAACCTAACATGACACACACGAAAACCAGCCGTCATAAGCATTCCGAGTGAAGCCCAAGTGTTCAGTCTCCCTTATACTATACATTGGGGAAGGGAGGATACAAGTAAGCTTAGAGAGAATGGCAAGGCCGGAGGAGTGTGTACTGCAAGGGAACGTGGCGTGAACTTGGCGGCAGCAGCGGCGGTCCACACCAGTGCACTGTGGCGAGGGATTTTCTGGCGCCCTAGGCGAGAACATACAAAGGTGACACCCCCCCCCCACTCAGTGGATTTTCTATACATTCAGTAACAAAACCGTTGTTACCTAACATTGTTTGCTAAGCCTTGTCAGTGCTAGCAGCGGATTTGTTAGGTTTTATGAGACACTTTTTGCTAGCGTCTGTTAGTAAATATTGCTTGTTAAGGCCTTAATAAAAAATTACTGATTGTCGTATTACAGCTAACTGACCATGCTGTGTCGCCCCTTGTCACAACTGGCGTCCTAGGCGGGTGCCTATACCGCCTATGCCCAGGATCGCCACTGGTTCCACGTATTATGGAAGTAATTACATGGAATGAGAGTGAAACAGAGAAATTGGAAATAAAACAAAATAGAGCAGCAAGAATGGCAATGGGATGTGACATGAGATGTGGTAGTATTACTTATTGAAACAAATGAATATCACAATATCACCATGAGTTTGGAACCAATGTTTGGAATAGCGATGAAGTGCGCCTGCGTAGTTAAGTACGTCACAGCCAATGAAAAAATTCCTTAAAATAATCAGCCAATCACATCATTTTACGTGGGGTTGGAAAGGGTCACGACAGGCTTGAAATCACTCGTCGCCATGTCTACCTGCGATCAGTGTTTCTGCTCTTGCATCGAAGAAATAGCGGCATTTATTGACAAACACGATATTGCTATGGAATTCCTTACATCCCACGGCGTTATTGCTGTGAATGTCAAGTGTCCCAAGTGTCATAAAAGCGTCGTCACTGTCAACTCACTTTTCGAGAAAAGACAGCAAGGGAGAGGCTGAACCCTCTGTTCGAGAATAAGGTAAGTTTCGTTTGGTTTGAACAAGGTTCTGTTATTTGTAAAAATTGGTTAAGGTTAGGTTATGTTAATTTAGAAGATATCAAATGTTTTTTTTGCGTAAATCACCTTATTTCGTCTTCCCCCCAATAACCCCGCATTCCCACAGGTCTCCAGGCTTGTTGGGGGATGATGACAATATCTTATATGTATTTACGACGGATATGAATGTCAATATCATTCGAAATGGATCAAAATCAAAATGATGTTTATATCCATGAAGATGTAAAAATTTACCGAGCTGACTTACGAGAACTCACAAGTCAGCTATAATATAAAAGTGAGCACGATGAAGGGAGTCAAGGGAGTCTTAACTAAGACCAAGACCATGACGTAAACACAAGTTTTGTGGTTCAAATTAGGTGGCGCTCAAGATCCTACCCTGGCCTTCAAAATCTCCAAGCACACCAGAACCTTCCTCCAGAGGTCAGGTTAACTCCACATAATCTGATCCACTGACCATCATAGGGAGGTGAACTTCAATCATTGTGAACACTGCACCAAGCCTCTATAGCTGACACATCAAAGGTAGCTGTGAATTGTATTTACCTTCCCCATAGTGAGTACTTTGATTAATTTCTTGGTAAAGATTTGTAAGACGACCCATTCGATATCTCCTTACCTTTATAATGCACTGCAAATTCAACCTCAGATACTTGTTCAGATCACCTCAAACAGTTATGCCGCTGAATTACAGAAAAAAATACGATTTTTTTCATCTCTTCGAAAAGTAAAGTTTGGTTTGAACAAGGTTCTGTTATTTGTCATTATATGGTTGATTTATGTTATGCTATGTTATGTTCATTTAGAAGATATCAAATGTTTTCTATGACTAAAAGTAGGGGGGTTGTTCGAGGTGCAGATGCCATTTTCTTACGTAGCCACACGCCATTCTGGTGATGTAAAAATTTTTCGAATAAAATAGTTTTGTTAGCTTAAGCTTCCCAAAACTGCAGTTCAATAAGCCTAACCAAACTAACTAAACCCAACTAAACGTAACGAAACCTAACTAAACCTACCGTAACCTTAAAAAAATTAATAAATTGTATTTCTCTGTGTAATTCAGCGGCATAACTGTTTGAGGTGATCTGAACAAATATCTGAGGTTGACTTTGCAGTGCATTATAAAGATAAGGAGATATCGAATGGGTCGTCTTACGAATCTTTACCAACTTCTTATATGTGGGGTCAATTCTCTCACTTTCTATATATGTTTTGAGTTACTCTAAAAAGTACTGTGAAAGATTGGAAATAAAACAATATTTCTTGATATTATTATGGAAAGTGACATCTGGCATATACTAGATTCCTACTTATTTCATTGTGTAGACCTTGTCATTCTGAGTACTATTTTGAATATAGCCTCTATCGGAAACCTTTCTAGTAGGCGGGATTCTATCTTCTTCATTTGGTGGGCTACACCCTACTAAAGACCTACCAATAAAAATATACTCAAATATTCCAATAACCTTTCCTAACAAGGAGATTTTTCCGCCTTCGACCATCCATCTATCTTGGAGGCCTTCTCTGGTGATCCACTATTCCTTGGTATAAAGATCTAGACATGTTTGCTCCTTATGTGGGCCAAAAACTTGCATCAGAATTAAGGTCGAACAGTTGTTTATCATTTTACTACAAAAATATTAATCCAAAATGCAAATACGTTTGCATAAAAGAAAACATATGAAGCTATTGATAGATAGAAATTCTATTCTGTAGCTTTTGGCGATCATGTATTAAATGTATCAAATAATGCTGTAAAAATTTTTAATCTTGTAATTCAAGCTGTTGTTTGCCATTTACCTTTATTTTGTGTAATTAAGCAAGAGAGATAAATATGTATTTATCTGTGTGTAAAGTAGGCCATTATTTCTTAAAAGGTATATTGAATTGTGTTGGATTTAAAAAAAAATTATTCCTACAGCATATAGTATCAACAGGAAGAGGAAAACATGGGACAGACTTTTAGCAGAGTAACTGCTTTCTTCAGCAGTGGGTCTAAAGAGCCTCTTTCACTTCATGAAAACTCTACTGCATCCATACACCATCCAGGTCTTGCTTCGTTCACATCCTCAACATATCCTCTTGCAACTCCTCGAAGCCCCCTGTGCCGCACTAAAAGGTCATTCCGTCCCTCACCAGACTTTGCAAGAAAGCCTCAAGCAAAGCGATTGAAAAGAGATTTCCAGTACTTGAACTTTGCTTTTTTGAAAGATGATTTCACTATTAATTTTGTTCAGAAGAGTAAGGTAAAGTATTACAAGGATTTTGTTTTTAAATTAATTAAGTATGAGAAAATGTTGAAATATTTTATTTTGTCTACATACTTAGCTGATATTTCCTTTAAAGGAAGGTAGATCAAGTGTCTACATAGGGTTCAGGAAGAATTTAATTTCCCCTCCGTCTCTATGCCTTGTCTCATAGTAGTAAGGAAAAATACAGAGGAGGGGCTCCTCGTTTCCCTTGCACTTACCCTTTTAGTCATCTTATACAACATGCAGAGAATAGGGTGGAAGTATTCTTCCAACCTGGCCACTGAGGTGTGACCAGGTGGAGAGAGGAGATTGAAAGGATTACGGTATGTAAGGACATAAATAAATGGAAACCCTTTGGCCTAGGCTAATTCCTGGGGGGAGTTCTTAGGAACAGGTGTCGGATAGATAGGTAAATAGCATGAGATGCTTAAATTATTCAAAAATTACCTGAAGAGAATAAGAACAATTATAAGATATTAAGGTTCATCATGGTAATAATTGTTGAAAGCAGTACCCAAAGGGTTAATTGTAACCAGCTTTGTTCTTGATCTATTTAAATGAATGTTATATCATTCAGTTTTTGGACAATGTCGACATTATAGGAAAATAAAACATTAGTAATGAGTTAATGAATGCTGTATAGCCTAACTTTTATTAATTGAGAAGAAAAGAAAATATATACAAAGAAGTTAAAGAATATACAAATGGTGCCAAGTCTAAAGCATTTGTCATATAAGGAAAAAACTGAAATTGCCAACATTAGAAGATAGGAGAGAAAGGATGTGAACTAATTATGATGTTTAAAGCAATAAGGGGATTGGAAAGACATTTTGTTTAGGGGTAATAGAACAAAGGGACATGGATGCAAAATTTAAAAGCAGGTATTAATAGTTGAAATTGCTTGGAGATAGAAGTGGTGGGAGCAAGAAACATCCATGATTTTTAAAGTATAATTTGGATGAAAACATGAGCACGGGATTAGCTTGTCATGTATACTACAATTAGCTGAATACATGAATTTCATTGTGATTTTTATTTATATCTATAGTTTCTGACGCCTTGTTCACTCTGTAAACGTCCCCAATGTGATTTGGAGTGACATATTCTATATAAACTTGTTAGCAAAGTAATTATAAAAACATTTATCAAACATCTAATTGAATTAAGTAAATTTCCTCAAAAGTTCTTATTTTTATTTTGGTCCAGAAACATTTAATTATGAAAATAGATTACAAGTTTTATCTTATAGATTGAATTCAATGTACTAAATAGAAACTAACATGTATTTTCTTAGGTAATGTTCATCATGAAGGGAGCACCAGGATCTGGAAAATCTTTTATCAGTGAGGTGATCCAGGAGGTATATAAGGATACCTTCGTGTGTTCTGCTGATCATTACTTCATGCAACATGGTCTGTAAGTACTTTCATTTGCCTTATACCTTTAAATCCAGATTTTTTACGTAATATGGCTCATCAAATATTTTTCTTGTAATCAAACTGTCAGTCAGTGACTTGTGGTATTTTGTCATGATACTTAAATCTCCCAAACATGATTTAGATACACAGAACTTGAGTATAGACTGCATCCTTCCTCAGGCAACTTATACTATTCTATATACATCAAGAACTTTTTGCATTGATGATACCATAATTTCTGCTTGTACAGCTCCAGTACGCCAAGATCTCATTATATATGACTTCAGAATATGCAAATTTGCGTGTAATAATTCTGTATGTAAGAAAATGTTGTACCCTTGAGTTGTGCAGAAGGCAATGTGTGACATGGCATGGACCATGTGACTGGTGAGGTGGGAGCACAGAAGGAAGTTAATTTGGTAAAATACCTGGCCATGGCAGTATTTTTTAAGATTGATAAAGACAGACTGACATGGCCATGGAGTCCAGCTTAGAGAGAATATTTTTTAAAAATTAAACACAACTTTTCTTCTTTATCATTGAAAGCAATTTTTTCATATTACAGATATCAGTTTGATAGAGAAAAGTTGAAGGATGCTCATGAATATTGTCAGCAGCAAGCAGCTAATGCAGTAAGACAAAACATCCATGTTATTGTGATAGACAACACCAACTTACAGCACTGGGAGATGAAATTTTATTTGAATTTAGCAAGAAGTCACTTGTATATTCCTGTGGTGGTGGAGCCACAGACAACCTGGGCAATGAATCCCAGTAAGCTTGCTGTAAAAAATGTTCATAATATCTCTGAGGAAGTATTAACATACAAGGTGAGAATGTTCAATACAGTGCCAAAATGTCTGCTAACAAGTAGTCTTCATAGATTATTTAATTTGAAATTTCAGCCAATTCAATCTGCAGTAATATAATTTTATTATCTTTACTTTGTAAAAAGAAGAGGAACGTACACATACGAGTATTGATTGTTATTCTAGAAATTCATGTAACTTTACATCTAGATCCCTTTTGAGCTGTTTAGAATCTAACAAATATATTGTATTATGATCATGTACATTATCACCGTCTCGCTGGTATTGCAGTTAGCATGCTCAGATATATATATATATATATATATATATATATATATATATATATATATATATATATATATATATATATATATATATATATATACATATATATATATATATATATATATATATATATATATATATATATATACATATATATATATATATATATATATATATATATACATATATATATATACATATATATATATATATATATATAATATATATATATATATATATATATATATATATATATATATATATACATATATATATATATATATATATATATATATATATATATACATATATACATATATATATATATATATATATATATATATATATATTTTATTTTTTTCTATATCATTAACCGTTGGCGCCAGTAGGCTTATGGAGGCACAGATGGACTTGCCTCGCCTGTTATTTGATGTAGGTTATCAGATTTTTATAGTGACGCCTCAAATGTTTACGTTCTCTCTTGAATATGTTGAGAACGTGCGAGGCTAATTTCCTTTCTCTCTGCTGTTTTCAGATTAAATCATACCAGCCAGTGCAACCCATATATTATGGATGGTTTCTGAATAATGTGGATTCAGAAGAGATTTGTTCAATTGGCTGGTCATGGTTCAAACAAGCTCTAGGAGTACAGGATTTTGTGCAAGAGTTTTCAGAGGCTTTTAAGGTCAACTCCAATGAAGGTAAGTTGGATTAAGTTTTTGTTTTGTGCAGATTTGCTGCATTGTGAAGTGTTACTTTGTAAGGATAAGATAAAAATGTCTCATATAGCACAATATTCTTAAATTTTATTGAAAATTTATTTGGAAATACAGCATAAAGAATAAAGTAAACTGTTAATTTTCAAAACTTCCATACCTGTATTTTGTAGGATGTTGTTAAACTGAAATTTACTCTCAACAGTAGCAGCATAGAAACCTTGAACAAAATATAGTGGAAGGATCGGATATATTCAAATTAAGGGAAGGATCACTTTGTGGATTGGGTTCCTTAATCAATTACAATGCATACTAAGCTCTTGAACTTAAACTACATCCGAGATCTTTGACTTTCATTTTATGTCCATATCTCTCATGTGTATCACTAATATGTTGTAACATTATCTATCTATCGCCCTGTGGTGGGGGGATACAAGAATTCTACCACCGTAATCGCTGCAGTTTGTAAAAGGCGACAAAAGGGATCTGGAATGTAATGGTGTACAATTTTCTCACTAACAACTGCTTTTACTTTGTAAATTTTTTCTTACAAGTAGATGTAATTAGACAGGTCATTGATTTATTTTTTCTTTTCTTTTTCAGACCTTCTCAGCCTGTTTGCCCCAAATGTATTTGTTGATGGAGGCTGTATGCTTCATGTGACTTCAAAGTTCACAGCAAGGGGAAAAATAATGGGTGCTAAAGAGTATATCACCAGCACAGTTGTGAAAAGTGCTGTTAGTAAGGGGTTCAGATTGTGCATTATAGGTTTTGTAATTACGACTAGAACCATAGGAGCAAGACTCAAACTGACAGAGGAACAGCTGGAATTATGGTCAAATGATGATCATGAAGATCCTCCTGTGCCTGTTGCTAGTTCTTGGACTATGAAAGGACATCAACTGAATCATTCTAATTCAGAAGAGAACAAGGAAAAAACTTTTTCAAAGCAGAACAATTCAGTTTGTGTTTCAACTGTGACTGAGATAGAAACTACCCAGAATGAAGACAAGTTTCACCCGACATCAGGAAAAGGAAGTCGTGCTCATCTCACCCTTGCTTGTGCTCCTGGGATCAAGCCAGTAAATACAGGCTTTGATCTTATTCGGGCTGTAAAGTGTGAGCAGCGAGAACTCGAGTGTAATTATCAGAAAGCTGAAACTTACAATATTGATGGAGGTGTATTAAAGAACTATGGTGAAGGAATTTGGGTTGTGTACCCAAGTCGTGAAGTGTTAGTTTCATCACTATTTTCAGCATTTTACTAAGAATTTTACTATAAATGAGGTAACTTTTGATTTCTCTCTCTAATGTTAAGATTAAGGGGTGTCATACACTCAATGAGGTTTTAGCTATGATTTATAATTACATTTGAGTACATATACTCATGGTTACTGCAAACTTTTAAATAACATGAAAAAGTTACTGCTTGAAAATATTTGCCATGCATGTCACTCAATATGTGAACTGTGATTGTGCTGTGGCAGATTGCAAGTCCGATTCAAGAAAAAAGTAGAAAAACATCCATGTATGGCTGAAGCTAAAGGCTGGGTGAAATTTCCTTCCGCTAAGAAAGAACCAAGAACAAGAAAATGAATGGTAAAATAGATGTAGACAGAGTGGAGGATGATAGGCCACGTGTGGAAGTGGTGGCGAGGACAATGCAGTGTTCTGAGGTGTCTGGTTGTGTAGGGCACCAAGGGCAATGAGAGTCATACCCAGCTTGTGTAGGTGTGAGTTTGGGCGGCTGAGGCCAATTCTGAGTCTGGTGACGACAGTGGTGGGCCTACTCGGCTGGAGAAGTAGGTTCACCAGTGATGTGTGTCTTGTCTGATGCGTCCAAGGGAGGTGCACTGTAAGGCGTGAGTCAGGTCTGTGTCCCAGTGTATGCTGCAGGCTGTCTGGAGGTTGGTCAGGAAGTCAGTCTATGGAGAAAGGGTGGGAGTGTGCCTCTGCTACCGCTCCGTCTGTCACTATGTTGGCCATGACGCCGATGTGTGAGGGGATTTACTGAAGGTGGATTGAATAGTCAGAAGAGGACAGTCGGAGAAGAAGGTTGTGAATGGTGAAGCAGAGGGAGTGGTTTGTTCGCCGGATGAGTTGGAGGGCTGAGAGAGAGTCTGAGAAGAGGGTGATTGAGCAAGTATAAATGCAGATAGAGTTGTGGTATTAGGTGTACAGGAGGGTGTTGAAGAGAATCCTGCCCTGCACTGGACAGTGAGCCTTTGACCATTTTGTGTGTGTGTGTGTGTATGAAGTGACAAAAAAAATCAAGGAAGAGAAAGAAAACCAAGGGCCCAAAGGAGAAGTCTTCTCGAGAGTGAGAAAAGAGGGGGTGGGGTCACCCGGAGGGAGACAAAGAAGGAGAGGGAAGTGGTGGCTCTCAAGACCCTGGCCTGGCCTTCAAAATACTCAAACACACACCAGGACCTTCCTCCAGAGGACAGGTCAAGTCCACAGGATCTGATCCACTAACTCATCTGCAACTTGCACTTTGGGGACACTCAGCCTGCACAGCCCCATCAAATTCCCAAGACAAGACAAGATAATCGGCCATAAGTTTTCATGCTATCAATTCCAGACATTTCATTAACTTCATTGGAAATGGCCCATCATCTTCACATCGTGATCCAGAACTGTTTGCCTATAATGACTGGGACAAGAAACTGGCACATAAATAGTGATGATGTATTTTATTGCCTGAAGAACCTCTGGCTGGAGTCATCATCAGTGAAATGGAGATTAAGTTGGCCTGCATATTAGTATGCAAGTCTTCATCTTTAAAAGGTAAGAAATTATTGTGAATGAGGTGAAAGTATGAATTGATTAAGGGTAAACAGGTCCTTTAGCTCCACACCCTAAATGAGCATTTAATCACCTCCTTGTGGAGTAGTGCCAAGCTCAGAGTTCCTTGGGAGGAGACTGCACCCTGGAACCAGACCTGTGCTGTTCTGTCATACAAGTAGTCCCTAATCCAAATTAAAAGTCTACCTCTGACTTTCTCCATAATATCCTGATTTTCCCTGTCTTTTAAATCTATGAAGGCTCTACAGGTAGTATCCTTATTACCAAGACACTTAACAAAACAGTGGCTAGTAGAATGACCTTTCAGAAAGCCATGCAAGTCACCAGAGAGCACAGGTCCCACCTTATACAACAACCTATTTAATATTATTCGTTCCATCATCTCTAGCTTATGCTATCTGGCTACTTCAGAGTCCTGCCTGTGGAGGATGCTGAGCCAGGGCAAGAGTGTGTGCTTGTAATGCTGGTGGTGTGATGATACTGTGTTACAAAGGATTATATTGCAAGGTAATGTATGATTGTGTTTTTGTGGTGAATGTCCCTGTACCACAGTTTAAATAAATGTTATATAATCCAACACCTTTCTTCCGTCATATTATTATCTCTTCTTATTTTTCACACAGGAAGTCCTGGAGGATGCGACTCTGTGGACTCTGACGCTGGATGATATTTCATTGACAGAAGAAGCTAATTCATTAAAAAGTACCCATTTTGAAAAGATTCGGTACCAATCATTACGGCTTGATGCATCATGAGACTAGCAAAGGCTTCAGTATCTTGATGGAGGCAGGTTCAGGTTCAGCATCACCTGTTGATGAAAAGAAGAGTTGTAGCTCCGTGTAAATGTGTTTTTGTTATGACTTCTTTGAATCTCAGACACCATTCTTTTTATATATGGCTAGAAAATCACCTCTTTTCCAAAAAGGTCAGAAAGTAGTTTGACCAAACTATTCTGGACCTTAACTAGACCAAATCATTCTTAGCCTTACTTCACAGAACAACTTACCAACCTTGACCTCTTCCCTGAAAGATCACTGACAAACTTCCTGAAAGCATTACATACTAACAACACACAAACATCTTTTATGTATATATATATGTATATGTATATGTATATATGTATATATGTATATATATATATATATAGATATATATATAATATATGATATATATATATATAGTATATATATATATATATATATATATATATATATATATATATATATGATATAGTATATATATATATTATATGATATATAGAGAGAGAGAGAGAGAGAGAGAGAGCGAGCTTCGACCCACAGGATGTCCCCCACAGGATGTTTACACCACACAGCCTCCCCACGAGATATAATAAAAATAAAAAATTAAATGAATGAGTTTCTTTGGCAATCACCTTGGTAATGGAAACAGAAGGGTTTACTATGCTGTCGTGACTGAGAACTTAGCTGCCGGGTCAAGCCCATGTCACTCCTCATATCTTTACTGCTACTCTCTTTACACTTCTATCCAGCACAATCTTCTTACCTTGCACCAAAGACATTCTGCTTTATTCAATGCTTCTCTCGCTCTCTCTCTCTCTTTCCAGGAGCACATTTCGTACTTTTGTGGTCAAAGTTTCCATCAACTCTTTTCTTGGTATGGTCTTGAGGATTTCCTCACAGCCATGGTGGTCCACCGCTGCTCCCGATCCTGGCGTCCCAATCTCTGAGGTCCACTTGACTCTGTTGATGCCCCAAGACTACTTCCGCCGAGGTAATGCAGCCGCTACACGCCAGGCTGTCATTCAGGGTTATCTTGATCATAATGTAATCATGAAAGATCTCCATTGCCTCTGAAAATGTTATTGTAATTAATAATTTCAGTCTCTTCTCACTGTATATACATTACTACTCCACTAACATCTGTGTGTATCAAGAGCTGTGTGACTGAATATAACCGATGCACAAATAAAATGTGAAATTTGTATCCTTTTTTTTTTTTAAACTTTTCAAAAGGGGATGAAAACACACACGCAGCCTGTGGTCACTCTTTTTTCTTCTTTTTTTTCTCTTTCAATGAACTTTCCTTTCTCTAACACCAAAACAGTTCACCTCTTTCACAAAATTATTCAATACGTTGAACAAATTTCCCTACATAACAACAACTGCATTCACCCTTATCATCAACATTATAAATAAATGCTTTGTAGAGTTCACCATGACAGTCTAACTTCACCACCTTATTACACAACAGTTCCTAGCGTTGCTGTTGTTCACATACACTGCAACAACCCCAGACCACATCCCAGGACGAAGGGAAGGGAAAGGGGGATTAGAGGGAGGAACCACATCCATTCCCTTACAATACAAGTTCTCCGGTGCACTTCATTTTTCAGTTGATCTTTATGCAATACTCCACACATCATCCTCAAACACCTCCTCTCCATTCCATTCTTCACCATTAGCTACAAACACAAACGCTAACCTGAGAGACTGAACACACCAAACATTACATTCACTCCTTACCTGCATCAGCTCCAGCACTCCACCTGTGCCATTCCTGGAGGCACGGAGGAGCACAAGGCAGCGTAAGGATCCTTGAGTGTTATATCCCTTTGTGTGGAGGGGGCTGCCCTAGACCATCCTGCAGCACAAAGGACAGGCTGGCATTCACTGCCTCCTGCAGCGACCGACTCAGCTGACTTACGAGCAGATCAACCGAATGTTCTGATACACCAATATTGTGCTTCCCCAGCTCCTGTGGAAGTGTGGAGTGACTGACTCATCATTATGGTCATTATGACAAAACTGGCACATGTAAAATGGCTCATCAATACTTGAACTAAACAAAAAAAACTAAAACCAAAAGTATTAAGACTAGAATCAATCATCAATCCAAAGACTTAAGGTAGAGACAGTATTTAGAGGTGTGTGTGTGTGTGTGTGTGTTCTACTAACCTGGAAAAGAGGGCGGATGTGGTGAATAGCAAGCCCAGCCCTTGTAGCTGTTAAGTTGAGAACAAACTGACCACCCCATCTCTTTTCATTCTTGCTTGGCTGCAGCTAAATGTTAAACATAAATAGATGAATAGATAGTTATACAAAAATAAATATAAAATAAAATACACCAGACACATTATATGTGGCTACAGACAATGCAAGTTCACAGCTATGCAATGAACCTATTTCTATTTATACCGATTTCTCCTTAAATGCATAAAAAAAATTCACAGTTATGCAAGTGTTGATGAGACATATCAGCGCAAGGATTTAGACACCACTTAAAACATTGTAAGTCTGGTAGAAGTAGTAGTAGTAGCAGCTATAGTAGTGATGATAATAATAACAATAATATAATTCTCTCTCCCTCCCTCCCTCTCTTTATCATCCTTTCTCTCTACACAAATACACTCATTTTCTCTCATTATCTCACTCTCTCTAACCTAACTTAATAAACACCATACAAAACATACTCAATTATTTTTTTCTAACATTCTCTCAAAACTAAAACCTTTATTAATCTGATTTCGACATCCTTTAGAATCTTACTTAAATCCTATTTAAATCCTACTTATAAACATCCTTTGGTTTTAGAGTTATAAGGAAAAAAATTTATATTTTTGGTGAATTTTATTTAATTTTTCATAAGAACATAAGAACATAAGAAATGAGGAGACTGCAAGAGGCCAGTTAATGACCTACACGAGGCAGCTCCTTGCCCCCCACCCTTGGAATAATCCAATATTTAGCCATCCCACCTGTCATCCCTATCCATACTCTGATCCAACCGTCTTTTAAAGCTATCTATTGACTCAGCACTTACTACGTGTCTACCCAGCCTATTCCAATCGTTCACCACTCTGTTAGTGAACCAATATCTACCTATGTCTGTCCTGAATCTAAGTTTTTCTAGCTTGTACCCATTTCCACGTGTCCTATCCTGACTACTAAATTCTAAAACCTGATCAATGTTACCCTTATTAATTCCTTTTACCCATTTGAAAACCTCAATCAAATTCCCTCTTGCCCTCCTTCTCTCTAGGGAGTGGAGATTAAGACGTTTTAACCTATCTTTGTAGGGTAAATTTCTCAGCCCCTGAATCATCTTGGTCATTCTTCTCTGGACTGCCTCCAAGGAGCCTATATCTTTCCTATAATAAGGGGACCAAAACTGAGCTGCATAATCTAAGTGGGGTCTTACTAGCGCTAAATACAACCTCAGAATGACCTCAGAACTCCTATTTGTCACACACCTACTAATAAATCCCATTATCTTGTTGGCTCTATTTCTAGCTATAATACACTGTTCCCTGGGGTGCAAGTCACTGCTTATTTGAACTCCTAAGTCCCTCACACTATATGACTTTCCTAAGGTATTGTCATTTAATGTGTAGTCTACAGACCTATTACCTTTACCTACACTCATAATGCTACACTTGTTAACATTAAACTGCATCTGCCATTTCTCTGACCACTCGTACAGCCTATTTAAGTCATCCTGCAGCATCCTAGCATCATCTAAATTCTTTACCGGTCTTCCTATCTTTGTGTCATCGGCAAATTTACTGATATCACTGTTTATTCCTGTCTCTAAGTCATTTATATAGATTATGAATAACAATGGTCCTAGTACTGATCCTTGTGGTACCCCACTAGTGACATTACCCCATTCTGATTTCTTCCCATTAATCTGTACCCTCTGTTCCCTACTAGTAAGCCATCCCCTAATCCACTCTAGTACCTTCCCACCTATGCCATGAGCCTTGACTTTACTTAACAGTCTCCTATGGGGTACTCTGTCAAAGGCTTTACTGAAGTCCAAATAAACTATATCATACTCGTCCTTCTTATCTATGGTTTCAAATACTTTCCTATAGAAGGTTAATAAATTTGTCAGGCAGGACTTCCCCTTGCTAAAACCATGTTGACTATGTCTAATTAGCTTGTGTTCATCTAAATGTTTTCTAATTGCCCTTGCTATGATAGCTTCTAACATCTTGCCTACCACTGATGTTAAACTAATTGGGCGGTAGTTAGTAATTTCTGCCTTATCTCCTTTCTTGAATATAGGAACTACATTTGCCTGCCTCCATAGCCTAGGAACTACTCCTGTGTCTAGGGATTTTCTAAAAATCATCGCAATGGGTTCAACGAGTTCTTCTCTACATTCCCTAAGAATCCTCGGAAAAATGTCGTCCGGCCCTGGAGATTTAATCTTTTTAAGTCTATCTATTTCCTTGCTAACTACTTCCCTACTTATGACTATTTCGCTTAATTTAATTTATCAACCTCTTGTCCCCTAAAGATCTGTACTGGCTCCAGTTCCCTACCCGACTCTTCCTGAGAAAATACGGACAAGAAGTATTTATTTAATTCCTTACTAATTTCCTCACCATTTTCTATCAACCTGCCATCCATTCCTTTAAGAGGTCCTATTCTTTCCTTTGTTTTAGCCTTGTACAGCTGATAGAATCCCTTTGGATCCTTCTGGGCATCTCTAGCTATCCTAACCTCATAATTCCTCTTTGCAGTCCTAATATCCTTTTTAACTTTCCTAGCTAGGTCATTATACTGCCCTACTACCTGTACTTCTCCCCTTTTAATTCTCCTATAGAGTCCCCTTTTTAATCCAATTTCCCTTCTAATGCTGCTATTCATCCATTTTGGATCATTTCTATTTGACCTAATCCTCCTCTTAGGTATATACTGTTCCTGCCCTGTATGAATTTCCCTAACTATGCTATTATAATGTAATTCTACCTCAATGTTTTGATCCTCCTCTCTGCCTACTCCTATTCCCTCCCAATCTATACTCTGGAGGTGGTGTCTGAGGCCCTGGTAATTGGCTTTTCTAAAATCTGGTACTAAAGCAGTGTTTTGTTCTATCTCCCTCTTTGCATTAATCTTGAATCTAATTTCGTGGTGGTCACTAACATCAAATCTAGCTCCTATCTCAACCTGACTGACCAAAGTTTCATTATTCGTGAAGACCAGATCTAAAATATTTCCCTGTCGCGTTGGTTCCCTTACAAGTTGTGTGAAAAAACCATCCTGGACGACATTTAAGAATTCCTCCGAGCACCCGTCTCCTGTCATACTATCCCAGTCTATTGTCCTATAATTAAAGTCACCCATAATGCACATGTGAAAAAAATCATGGTATTATTTTACATCTTCACCAGAACGCTCTAGAGAATTCAGGGTTATATAATTGCATTACCAGATTCATTTTGAGAAGGTTTTCTTGATTACATTTCCGTCGCAAATTCTTAGTTTGTGAGATATTCAATGTTTTCTGTGAGACCTTCTCTTCGAAAAGTAAAGTTTAGTTTGGTTTGAACAAGGCTCTGCTATTTGTCAATGTAGGTTAAGGTTTGGTTAATTTAGAATCAATCAAATGTTCTCTATGACCAAAAGTAGGGAGTTGGCTAGGTGCAGACGTCATTTATTTCATAAACAGACGTCATTACGGTGAAGATGTAAAATTTTACCAAGATGTGTTCAGTAAACAATGTTTAGTATGTAGAACTTCATATCTATATCGATATCGTCCGAGCAGTAGCTATGCAGATTTACCTTACCTTTTAATGATTTGTAGTATATCAATTATGGTAGGGCTGAGAACTTCCTCCTTGTTGGGCTGTACGTCCTCCTGCTCCTTCTCCATGTTCCTGCTCTCTTCCTCAGCATCCTCCTCTTCTATTCCCTATTCTCTTGATACCTTTCCTTCACACTCACATAGCACTCATATGTTTCTCTCTTCGAAGATGATGTGGCACTTAACGTAGTTTTTTCCCTAAGCATGCCGCGTGGTACCAATCCCTACACTTATAGCATAACACACACTTGGTATTTCTGCTCGCCTCCTTACACTTCTTACCAAGGATTATAAACTCAGTATATAATCCTTGCTTCTTACAGTTACTGTCTAGGGTCATCTTGCTATAATTCAACAACAAGTATGATTAATTCTATTTCCTTAGCTGTTTATACTGGAGAGACTCCGACACCTTCGGATCGGATGTATGATCTTGATCTTGATCTTGATGTCACAGGTGACTTGAAATTTCCTCCAAGTCGGGCCTTTATATCGGCAGCTCCTGTGAGGGGAATAAGGGGGGAAAAAAAAAAAGAGGAAAATACACAGAAAAAAAAGAAACTAAATAAATCAAAGATGCATACTCTAATTACATGCCCTAATCTCTCAATCTCGCATACCACATTTTCTCCAGGAACTCTTTCACCGCATCAATCATCCGTTCACTCGTCTCCTCACACAGTCCTAGCAACAACGCCATCCATTCCCTTCCAGTTCTTTCAGTCACCTCATTCATTTCACGTCCCATTTCTGCCAGAATCACACGCATCATTTCCATTCTGTCACGGTCATACTTCTCGCATTCTAGTACTACATGCTCTACCGTCTCATCCTCTCCCATATCACACATCTGGCACACTTTGCTGCGGGACTCTGACCATCTGTAGTTCCTTGCATTCACATCCATACACTGAACCCTAGCTCGGAAGAGAAGATCACCACTCAGGCTTCCATCATACCACCTTACATACATTGGGGCCTCTTTCTCTCTGTACCATTCCAAAGTCTTCTTTCGTTCCATCTCAGTCTTCCACTTACTTAGTCCCACACCTTTCACTGTTTTGTCTATCTCGCTTTTCCACCTTTTCACATCCCACTCTAACCCTTCTCTACTTCTGTTCATCACCTTCCATTCATACAACCATTCTCTCCCTTCACAAAATTTATGCACCCACCTAACGAGCATGCCACTCCTGTCTACCATGTTCAGACATTTCTTCTCCCATTTACTCCTCCTTACATTCCACAAATACACCTTCCGTGCAATTCTTGTATTCTCCATTCGTTCCAGCCTAACTTTATATCTCAAAGTTGCCTTTATCTGTCGCTCCCTGAACGTACTCCATCCCATGTCACCTCTCAAAGCTTCTACAGCTGCATACCTTGGTGCATTCAGTGCCATTCTTGCTACTCTATTCTGCCCTACCTCCAACTTGTCTATCTCCTTTTCACTCCATGCAATCACTTCCATACCATACATTACACTCGGAACAGCCACACTCTTCCATATCTCTCGCAACACGTCATATTTACTCGCTCTCATTCTTGCTGCACTCCCTAGTCTGCCAACCCACTGATTCACCATACTAATCTTTTCATTCTTAGCCTTCTCACATCCATTTGGGCTCATCCATATCCCTAGATACTTGTACTCACATACTTGCTGCAACTCTTTCACTCCAAGTCTCCATGTAATGTCGGGGGATAGCCTTTTCTACGGCCCCCCTGATGTTGTTTTCTCACTTAGGTGTTGCTGGTCTTTTCTTTATTGCTTCCACTATATGACTTGTTCTAATTTCTTTTCTCTTATTTTCCAAAAGTTATATATTACAGTTTTTGTATTTTCAATGTCTCTTTTGTTTTCTAATTTATAAAGCACTTTTACTACTATCTCTTCTTTGTCTTGCTGGTACGGCTGCTGCAGTTTCCACATTTTCTTCCTTTCTTCTTGGTATCCTTCGCAGTACAATATAAAATGCTCCAGGTCCTCCTTCTCCCCACCACACACTGGGCATTTCGTGTTTCAACCTTCTCTCTCACACACTCATCTTCTTCATGTGACCTGTTTCGCTTAGTAGGTCCTCGTGTTCCCTCGGTATAACGGCTCCACTATACATGGAGAAGAAGGTGCAACACAACATAAGAATTTCACCGATGGCACTACAGTCCTTTCTTTTCATTATCACTTATTTTCTTTATGTTATTCCCACGCATGTACAAGAAACACTTTAGTATTTTTAATTATTTTTTCCACTTTCCACTTTGCTTCCACACGCCCCTAGAGCAGTGTTGCTGCTTACCGTTACCGTACATGTATGGTAAAATTATATTAGGAAAGTTTTCGTTTATATTTTATCTGTTAAGTATTATGTTTAGCTTTTCTCGTTAGATTTATTGATTTTCATTGGTTTTATGTATGAACTTATGCACAAAGTACTATTGTAAAAATTTTAATAAGCAATCACCTGAGGTCCAGGAACGGATTAATCCATTTTTCCATTGATTCCTATGATAAAATAGTTTCGATTTACGAACATTTCGGGTCACGAACGGCCTTCATGAATTAATTGAATTCGTGAACAATTTTCAGTATATTGTTGCGGCGACGCATTTAGCATGTAAATAGTGTTGTGTAAATAGTGTTATTGTAAGTGTAGTAGTGTGGAGGCAGGGAGCGGTGGGTCACTCAGGCCTCCCTGGGGATGTAGAGGAGTGTGAGAGTTGACATGTGTCAAGATAAGGTGACCTACGTATCGGTGTTTTCAGCGATACGCAGTCGTGGTGGGGTGTGTTTGGGGAGATGTGGCTGGTTGTTGGCTGGAGAAGGAGGCAGAAGTGAGAGAGAGACAACAGACAGAGGGACACAGCGGTGCAAGGCTGACTCCTGGGCGAGTGGAGGGCAGGACCTTGGAGGGAAGCGGACAGGGTGGCCGGAGAAATGGCACCCTGGCTTCCTTAGGTCCCTGCCCTCACTAAGGGAGTGGCTGACTGGCTGTGTGGAGGTTGTTGCCTGACTCCTGGACGCGTGAAGGGCGTGGTACCTTGGAGGGAAGTGGAGAGGGTGGCCGGAGAAATGGCGCCCTGGCTTCCTTAGGGCCTGCCCTCGCTAAGGGAGTGCATGGCTGTGTGGAGGTTGCTGTGTGTGGACTAGTGGAGGCTGTGTGTTCTGGGTGAACCTCTTGTGGGGAACTCTGTGCCCTGAGGCTGTACTGTTGTGCTGTACCCTGTAAGCGTGCTGTTTGTAAATATACCAGGAAAGGAGAAGTGTTGTTGTCTGTGTGTGATTTGTTTTAAGACTCCCCCTTTTCCCGTCCCGCCAACCCCCGCTACACGAGTCCCAGGAGGGCGTTACCTCAGGTAAAGGAGAGGTAACGTGTTTGGCGACATCCTGCCTTGGAGGGAAGTGAAAAAGGGGGGTGTGCCGTAACAATGGTGTCAAGAAGTGAGATCCTAGCTGTTCTGTGACTCAGAACAGTGTTGTAGCGGTCCGTGGTTGAGCCTGACGGGAGAGGAAGAACACACAGTGAAATGGACGCACAGGGACAAAGCACGAGGGCCTCTGTGATGAGCTGGCCAGTCTCTCACAGAGGTAAAGGCGGAGACCGAGGAGCGCGTGGAAAGAGCTGTGAGTGGAGCGGGAGAGTTTTGCAGCAGGCAACACTTTGGTGGCCCCAGGCAGCCTAAGCGGCCGCCAGTCCGCCACACTGGAGCCATGGCAGTCGAGGGACGGCGCCGTGGAGGGGAATCCATGCCGGGAGGTCTTCTTGGGAGGCACTGGGCACAGTGAGAACCTCAAGGGGCCAGTGGATGAGCCATGTCTGCTATGCCTGACTCCTGGACCCGTGAAGGGCGTGGTACCTTGGAGGGAAGTGGAGAGGGTGGCCGGAGAAATGGCGCCCTTGCTTCCTTAGGTTTCGCCTTCGCGAGGGGGGGTGGGTGGCCAGCAGGCACCTTTCCTCCCCTTGAGCGGAAACCGGTTGTCCAGGGCAGCTCAAGAGGAAGACGGGCGAAGAGGACGGCGCCACCGCCTGACTGATGGTGTAGCAGTGTGGCGAGGAAGATTGTATTTTTATTTCATTTCATGTGTTATGTTTTTTTTGTTCTGTGGTTGTGGTGGTGGAGTTATAGGCGGGTCGCCTATGTTGTAAATGGGGGGATAGTGTTGCGGCGACGCATTTAGCATGTAAATAGTGTTATTGTAAGTGTAGTAGTGTGGAGGCAGGGAGCGGTGGGTCACTCAGGCCTCCCTGGGGATGTAGAGGAGTGTGAGAGTTGACATGTGTCAAGATAAGGTGACCTACGTATCGGTGTTTTCAGCGATACGCAGTCGTGGTGGGGTGTGTTTGGGGAGATGTGGCTGGTTGTTGACTGGAGAAGGAGGCAGAAGTGAGAGAGAGACAACAGACAGAGGGACACAGCGGTGCAAGGCTGACTCCTGGGCGAGTGGAGGGCAGGACCTTGGAGGGAAGCGGACAGGGTGGCCGGAGAAATGGCACCCTGGCTTCCTTAGGTCCCTGCCCTCACTAAGGGAGTGGCTGACTGGCTGTGTGGAGGTTGTTGCCTGACTCCTGGACGCGTGAAGGGCGTGGTACCTTGGAGGGAAGTGGAGAGGGTGGCCGGAGAAATGGCGCCCTGGCTTCCTTAGGGCCTGCCCTCGCTAAGGGAGTGCATGGCTGTGTGGAGGTTGCTGTGTGTGGACTAGTGGAGGCTGTGTGTTCTGGGTGAACCTCTTGTGGGGAACTCTGTGCCCTGAGGCTGTACTATTGTGCTGTACCCTGTAAGCGTAAGTGTTTGTAAATATACCAGGAAAGGAGAAGTGTTGTCTGTGTGTGATTTGTGTTAAAAACCCCTTTTCCCGTCTCGCCAACCCCCGCTACACGAGTCCCAGGAGGGCGTTACCTCAGGTAAAGGAGAGGTAACGTGTTTGGCGACACCCTGCCTTGGAGGGAAGTGAAAAAGGGGGGTGTGCCGTAACAGTATTAATGAACCAGTTTTTCATAGCATTGGTTAAATCCTTGCAATGTTCTTCCAATTTTGGATCCTAATTAAGTAGCGGAGATATAAAAATAAAGTTCTTGTTCCAAATCCTTTATTAGATAACAGGTGTATATTACAGGCGAGATGATATTAAAAATGGTTTAAAGCATAATAATGGGAAAAAAAGTTATAATCGGGGAAAGACAAGGCAAGCCATGTGTACTGGATACCCCAACAGACACCCATCACCATGTTAACCTTTATATTTTGACAGCAAGAGTGATTTTTTTACTTTCTTCCTTTTAGGTCCCATCACCAGTAATTCACAGTATCTAAGAATACAACTATGGAAAAATAAAATTCCCACGAGTCAAACAAAGGCATATTGGCATTAAAGCGAGCACCGAGGCACAGATCACAGTACAGGTATAACAAGTGAAGAAATATGCCTTTGTTGAAGTCGACTTAGGTATGTTATATACAGAATGTCACAACTGGCTTGCCTTGTTCCTATGTTAAAGAGAAAAAAGGAGGGAAATGGCATAACTTTTATGGCTGAAATATAATAGTTTGAGCTACTTAACATCAGGGTTATTATCAAAATACTAATATGTTCTTCAAAAGTGTTGAACTTAGTAGCTCCATTATGAAATTTTCTTTAACAGCCATCAAGATCTGGGGGAGATTTGTGGGACAGTGGCACTAGTAGGTTTCAAGCTTGGCTAACAATAAGAAATTTTCTGTACTACAATGTAAAGCCTTGCTATAGAGCAATGTCAAACCTTTAAGCCAGCTTTCACCACTGTATTTACTTAATCATCCGTAATTCTGACACGGTTCCTGCCTGTTTTCAGGTTGACTGATGAAATATACTGTGTCAGAAGCACCTTCGTGCACAAGATATAACAAAGTACAATTTAATTGTCTATGAGGTACTGTCAAGTAGATAGGGGGAGATCAACCCATTGTGCATCTGTAAATATTACTTTGGATATCACTAACCTCTAACACAGCACTTCTTGCTGTCATGAACCATCTGTGACTCCCCATAGCCGCCATGACAGACCAACTTTATACATTGTAATATGATGAGTTGTTTGGACTCCACCTTATGATAGTTATGGCATGCACACATATATACTCATATATAATGAGTATGCATGTATACACACACATATACACACACACACACACACACACACACACACACACACACACACACAGCCAAACACAAACTCTTCATATTACCTTTGACACATGAGGAAGCTGAACAGAACAGGGACATGTCCAGGAGCACTAGCCTGTTATAACCTATGCATTACATAATTGTTCCTAGAATAAAATACAAACTTGAGTCTTTGGAATATTGATGAGCTGATCAAGAGTTAGCTTTTGAAGGCTACCACACTCAGGCCTCCACTTAGGTCAATGGGGACTACATGCCTCCGTTTGGTCCGGCTAAAAATGATGCCCAAGATGCCTCATTTAACATAATTTCATGGACATTAATGAGTAAAATACATAATGCTTTGTACAACAAACAGAAAAGACAATGTCCATTATTCTTTAAATATCACACAGACACACAGACACACACACACACACACACACACACACATACACTGTGTGACTAGGTAGCATCCTTAAGTGTTCATCCCCTAAGTGATTTCTGCTAAACTTAGGACAAGGTTGTGTTAAGGGAACATACACCTTGGGTACTCTCTTGCCACACTGTATCTCTTAGCTCAAATCAGTGTGTATTTGTATATACACACACATACGCATACACACACACATATATATGATTCACAAAATATTAATCTGAAGAAGACACAATGCTCATTTGTGTATGAAAAAAAAATCACAGCAATGTAATAGCTAGTCTCCAGCTTCTCAAGAAAGGTAGTCTGGAGAGGGTTCTGCTAGGGGCTCAGGTGTGGTAAAGAGAGGGTTGGGAAACTCTGGTGGGTGAGGCAGTGGTCCACCATGTTTTGGGCGACGCCTATATGCCATTAACCAGCATGAAACTGCCACTGCTACTGCCACCAAGGCTAGAAGTGCTGTGATGATGAGGGCAATGATGAAGCCCCACTTGCTAACACACACCTCTTCAGGGACGAGGACCTCTGTGAACACAGAATAATGCAGGTAAGTACAATGTGTGTGTGTATATATATGTATATGTATATATATATATATATATATATATATATATATATATATATATATATATATATAGATATATATATATATATATATATATATATATATATATATATATATATATATATATAGTATGTATAGGCTTTATATATCCTATATAGTAAATATTATATATATATATATATATATATATATATATATATATATATATATATATAGTATATAGTATATATATATATATATATAGTATATAGTATATATATATATATATATATATATATATATATATATATATATATATTATATAGTATATATATATATATATATATATATATATATATATATATATATAGTATATAGTATATATATATATATATATATATATATATATATAGTATATAGTATATATATATATATATATATATATATATATATATATATATATATATATATATATATATATATATATATATATATATATATGTATGTATGTGTATATATATATATATATATATATATATATATATATATATATATATATATATATATATATATATATATATATACATATGTATGTATGTATGTGTATATATGTGTGTGTGTTTATATGTGTATGTATTTACCAAGTAGTAGTATACTGGGCCTGAGCTACACTCATGTGGTCCTGTCTCTGTATCTATCTTTGTCCAGCTTTTCCTTCAGTTGATGTACATTCTTTGCCATTACAGTTATTCAGTATGGAATATGTTCTAAGGGAAGTTGCTTTTATTGATTTAGCACTAAACGTCAGTGTCATTTAAGTGGGAAAACCTGTAGTTCCTAATATAGAAAGTTATTAAGAAATTGCTAACATTAACCAATTTTACATAATTTAGTCTTGTTTCTGATAAGCTCAGTAAAAAAAATCATTGTTGCTTACCTTGAGGTGCAGTGAATCTCTCGGTCCTAGTTTCTACTGTAAAGATGGATTGTGAGGAGACTTCAATTTCCCTTAACTGGCCATCATATATGGCTTCAGGTTGGTATAATACCTCAGCATCACTATTAGCCTCTCGACGACGACGCTTGCCAAAGGCATCATAACCATTGCAATTGACAGGATGACATCGCCCAAAGCAGACTCTGACATTGCACTGGAAGCGTATAGAATTGGATGCTGGGAATTTGAATGCACTGAAAATGGCAACAAGTACTTTTCCATCATCATCTAGTTCCCATTCACCAAAGATGGATGGGTCTGTTGCACACCCATTCTCATCAGTCACAAGATGTTCATTGTCAGTTCCATCAGTATTTGCAGTCAGGGCGATGCAGTTTCGTGCAAATCCACCATAGATACCTGAAAGGAGATACACAATCAATATCTATCTATTTATATACCAGGCTGTCATCCATGCTCTACTATTCACTTAGAAGCCACACATCTGCCAACGATCATATACAATCATAGGACATTCCACAAGCCATCCTTATCAATCCTCTCATATGCTTTTTTTAAGTCCATAAAATCCCAACCCTTTTTCTTTTGCCAAAAACTTTTCACACCTGTCTCACAGCAAACCCTTGATACACAGATAATCTCTCTTCTAAAGCCAAGTTGCTCCTCACAGGTAACATCTTCTGAACCCTCTCTGATCTTCTTTATCAGTACCATACCATACACCTTACCTACTACATTCAACAAACTTATACCCCTAGAACTAGGACACTCACACTTATTGCCTTTACCTTTATGCAAAAGAACTACACGTGCACTTACTTACCCAGTCAACTGGTACCATACTGGTCACAAAACACATATTTAGCCCAAGTCTATTTTGTTCTAGATTAACAGAGACTATAGCATTAAAGAAGACAAGGCTGGGAATTTCAGTCCCAGACCTTTTGGTTGTGAATCATAACAACTATGTGTACATAAAAGGATTCTCCTATGTTACTGATCCAATGTATAACTTACTAGATGGCTCAACTTGAACTCTAAGCATAAGTAGATCGCCAATCTCTGCCTTGTCAATGCTGTCTCCACTGGGGTCTGTAATCTTCATGAGGCAGGTGGGAGGAGGGCCAGTGTTGGCAATTGTTCCAGCAGTCGTCAGCATTGATACATTGAAGCCAATGGTGATGGTTTTCTCTCCAGTATTATAGGTACACTTGACATGGTATGCTTGGGCGTTATATGTTACTAGTTTAGGATGTTTTTGCAACACCAAGATAAATCTGGCCAGACCCTGCAAGAGAAAAATAAAATTTTAAGTACTTCATATGTTTGCTGTGGTCTATCTAATAAGAAACTGTATTGTGAAAGACATCCTAATTTTGGAAGAGCAATTCTAAAAAAGCAAGTGTTTGAACCCAAACATCACAGAACCTTTATGCTTAATACAAGTCTTATCATATGTGTAGATATCTTTCAACTCAGTATTGTTAGTTCTGTTATTTTCAATGAGAACTGTTGTGAATTCAAAAGCATAGCCTTAGATTTCTCCACATATATATATTTGTTTGCATCATTCAATTTAAAGGCCGATTGTACTTTAAAATGTTATTGATATCCATGTATAATCTTTGATACAATTGTGGTAATACATACTTATATTTGTATATGCAAAAGTAAGGAATATAAAATTTGTACTAATGAAAATAATTTAAGCTTTAGTCTATACAGTAGTACATATTTTGTCTACCCATATGCGTGTAATACATTACTAATAACATTGTAATACTGTAATAATATGAGGTAAACTTTAGTCATAAAAATATCATAGAAGACTTACATTTTCATGTACCAAGCCACAGGTGTTGAATTTGACCTTGAAATCAATGGTTCCTGTGTCAACATCAGACTTCATCACCCTGCGACACTCTTCATTCTTGGAATAACCCTTGACATACATGACACCATTGAATCCTGAGCCAATGTTGATGTCAACCTGTACACCATCAGCCAGGCAATTGACCAACATCCCTGGAGGAGGGAAGTCTGTTCTCCAGAGGGATACCTCTTCTGTGAGGAAAATTATATAAATTAGTGAAAATTTTGGCTAGCACAGATAACAATATAACATTTTTTTCAATTCTTTCAATAATTTTCTTTATTTAAGAGACACTTACTACACCCATCCTCCTTGTAGGGGTCCCCTGAGTAACCAGCAATGCAGGTGCAGTTGGCACGGTGGTCAATGTTGGTGCACTTAGCAGCCTTGGCACATGGATCAAAACCACACGGATACACACAGTTGCCTCGGTCACAGGATTTATCAATTGGGCAATTATCATCACTGGTACACCCAATAGGTGGTGGTGGCTCTGTACGGACTGTAAAAATAAACAAGATTAAAATGAAGGTGCAGCATGAGGAAGAAAACTAGTAAAAATATACCTTAGTACAGATATATAGAGTACAAAGTAGGAGGTAAGAGTGAGGTATTTAGCTTTTCTGAGAAAGGATACTAGGAGAATGTGTTTAATTTGCACAGTCATTGAAGAGAAATGTGATAAAGGACTTGGGTAAGCAATA
>JAPQNM010000006.1:12409779-12424779 GCA_029783475.1 Metacarcinus magister | reverse complement strand
ATGTGCCAGGAGGACAGCGACAGAGAGTTTGGTGGTTCTTATGAATACATTCTGCTTTAGGTGCACAGGGATTATCAAATACACAAGGATCAATGCATTTCTTATTTATGCAGGCTCGATCACTAGGACATTCTGAGTTAGCTTTGCACCCAACGACAAAGCATTCATTGTGGCCATCACCCAGTAATCCTGAAGGACAGCGACAATGGGCTCGATGTCTCTCTGCATAGCACTCGGCATTGGTGGCACAGGGATCATTGACCAAACAAGGGTTAGCACACACTCCATCATAACAGGCGTGATGGTCTTCACAGTCAGAATCCTGTTGGCATCCTATTGGGAAGCAGTTAATATCAGGATTGCCCTGGAATCCAACTAGACAAGTGCATACTGGATGGTGATTGATAACTTGACAGTCTGCATTTGGTCCACAATCACACGGTATGCGGCACATACGATTAATGCAGGCCTCCTCTACGGGGCAATCAGAATCATCTCGGCAACCAGCCGGAATGGAAATCTCTATCATTTTACATGATCCATCATCATTTCTCACATAACCCTCAACACATATGCAGATCATGGTTCGCACTGGTACTGTATCAGTGACATCACATAGTGAAGTCTCATCACATGGGTCTAGCCTATAACATGGATTGATGCAATGCTGATCTATACATGCTCTCTTGCTAGGACAGTCAGCATCCACTTGACACTCAGGTTTTGGGAGGTCAGCTATTGGTGGGTAATCTTCACACATAACCAGAGCATTGCCATATGGCACATCCAGGGGGCAACGACAACTAGTGATATGCTGGAACACATGGCATTCAGCATTAGGAGCACATTCATTGTTATAAAGACAGGGATCAACACATTTGCGGTTGATGCAAGACTTAGTTGTGGGACATTCTGAGTTGCTCCTACATCCTATTAATCGACACTCCAGGAAAGGATCACCCTCCATTCCAAGTGGACAGCGACACTTGGCACGATGTTCCTCTGAATAGCATTCAGCACTGATGGCACAATGGTCATTCACATAGCATGGATCAATACAAATACTATTGTGACACATCTTATCATGTGGGCATTCTTCATCCAGGGTGCAACCAGCTGAAATACAGTTCTCATTAATGTGTTGCTCAGCAAAATGACATGTGTATATATGTGAATAATAAATTTGATAACTTACTGATGCACAATTTAAGAGCTCACACCTTTATAGCAGCCAATGTTGGGGTTGCCTTGGTAACCCGGAAGACAGGTACAAATTGGGCGGTGGTTGAGAACATGGCACTCGCTGTGTTTGCCACAGTCACATGGAGTGATGCAATGTGTGTTGAGACAAGCAGCATCACTTGGACACTCACTGTTTGCACGGCACCCCACACTCAAGGGTGTCTTCACTGTACCATAAAAGATGAAAAATATTAGCACTGCTCAATTTTCACAATCCATCCATACAAATGTTAAAATAATGTTAAATCAAATATATTATGATCTGGCCAGATGTTAGATAGTATTTTTGTTTATTAGTTAACTTGTTTGGTTAAAGTATTAATACATATTTTAATCATGGAAGGAAACAGACATAATAACAATGACCAATGTTGGAAGTTCTTGGAGGGCATATCTGCAGGCTGCAAGTAAAAATAAGTTATGCTTACAGTCAACACACTGTCCCTGGATTGAGGTGACCATGTGGGTTGGGCAGGTGCATGTCATACTCTTCAATGGATGTGTGGTGACCAGCTGACACACTGTTGGCTTCTGGCATGGGTCTAATACCTGGCATGATTTTTGGCACAGCCCCTCCATGCAGGCATAATCTACATCACAGTCATAATCTGAGTGACAGACTGGTAGTAACTTCTCTATGCAAGCGATAGTTGGATCTCCTGTCAAACCAGCAGGACAGTGACACTCAATTTGATGGTTTATTCTGCGGCACTGTGCTTCAGGGGCACATTTGTTGTTGTATATACACTGGTCAAGGCAACGACCATTGAGACACATGCGGTCAGGTGGGCAATCACTGTTTGTGGCACAACCAATGACAATACATTGCTTGAGAGGGTCACCATGTGAACCAGAAGGACACAGACATACAGCTTTGTGACCAGCAGCATGGCATTCAGCTTGTGGAGCACACGGATTGTCAAGCAGGCATGGGCTGACACAGTTGTTGTCATAACACAGACGATCATCTGAACACTGGGAATCGCTGATGCACCCAGCTGAGGTAAAAAAGTGTAAGTGTGAGTGTAGGAATTATTTTAGATTTGGAGTGAATGAAAGTTATCTCTACAAGCATTACTGAATAAATTTGATTGGGTTAATCATGTGATATTAAGCATTGAAGCAATTCTACAATGACTATTAGACTGAATATGTAGAAATTAAAATTTCATAAATGTAAATAAATGTTAGTAATCTTACTAGGTGTACAAGCAATATCTGGATCTCCCTCATAACCTGGCTGGCAGGTACAGATGGGCCTGTGCTTGATGACAGTGCAGAAGGCATTTTCCCCACATTTGCAGGGGTCCTGGCATTTGCCTCCCACACATGCCAAGTCAAAGGTACAGTCTGCATCACGTACACAAAAGGCCTCCACTGGAACTGTATATTGATATCATTAGTTAAAGGTTTTGTTATAGTCAACTGTAAAACCATGAAAGTAATTTAATAAGCTCTGACATGAATAGTTATTAAGGTTAGATAGTAAAATATAGTTAAGTCTCATTTCATTATGAGAATATCCACGAAAAAACAGAACTCATTATGCCCTTGATTCTTACTTTGTCTGCATTGTATATTAGCATCACCCTGGTAACCAGGTAAACACTTGCAGACCATGCTCTTGAAAGGCACTGACTCAACAACCTGGCAGTCAGTGTTGTTTCCACACGCATGTGAGATACAGGGATCCTGGCATTGATAATTGGAGCAGATCAGTCCCACTTCACACTCCTTGTCCCTTGTGCAGGCTGGCTCTTCTGTTTGTTCACACTTTAGAGCAGGGTCACCTTGATATCCTGCTGGGCACTTACACATCCCTTGATGGCTTTTGGGTATACATAGGGCTCCAAGAGCACACTTGGTATGTGCACATGGATCAATACATTTATTCTCCAAACAAGTATGATCTTGTGGACAGTAACTGTCATCCTCACACTTGCGAATTTCACAATTGATGTAGGGATCTCCTTCCAATCCAGGTGGACACCGACACTCGGCTTTGTGTTTATCAGAAAAGCAGAGTGCATTACTAGCACACGGGTTGTTAACAAAGCAGGGATCCTTACATTGTCCACTGATACAGGTGAGGGAGGGTGGGCAGCCCTCATTGGGCCCACAGTCAATTACTGAAGAGCAGAAAGGCGGCTATTAGTTTTTACCTTTGAGTTTGTCACTAGACATCCTTGTATCAAGAGATGTTAAAATGTTACAGCACTAAACATTAAAATGTGAGAAACAGCCAGATGGTTATATACTAACGTTAGATCGTTATTATAGGCATGATGCAGCATCAACTTAACCATATACAAGAATTAATATGTAATTGTGTGTTGGATGTGTCTTACGAGGGTAACAAGAGGTGTAGGGATCTCCTGCATAGTCTGAGGCACAGGAGCACACTGCCCGGTGGTTAACAATGTGACAAATGGCGTTCTCTCCACAGGCACAAGGGTCCAAACAGTGCTCGTTCAAGCAAGCCAACAGCTCTGGGCACTGGCTGTCATCTGAACATCCCACTGGGGGCTGATCAGATACTAAGAAGTATAATAGATTAGTTCAGGGTTGTTTTATAGTGGGGTGCTATTATGAAACATGTTCACATTAAACCTGTAGAAAAAAATATAAATATTATTTAGAAAGCATATATCAGGGAGAATAACACATATAATGCTGGCATAATCCTGACTGTGATGGTATATGAAATTAATGAAAATGTGTAATTTCATACTTCTGCGGCACTGAACTTGAGCGTCTCCTTTGAACCCAGGAGGACAAGTGCAAGTCACAGATTTGATGGGTCGTGTCTCTTGAATGGTGCATTTGGCATTTAATGCACAAGGCCTTTCTTCTTTACATGGGTCAGTGCACATGCCATGCATGCACACTAAACCTATTCCACATTCCTGGTCCACTACACATGCAGTAATCTGGGAAAGGCAAGCCACAGTAGGGTGGCCATGGTGCCCCAGAGGACATGAGCATGTGAAGTTGTGGTCCTGGTTGATGCAGTGGGCTCCTAGGCCACAAGGATTAGCCTTGCAAAGATCCTGGCATTTCTGGTTTATGCAAGCACGTTCTGGGGGACATTCATCATTGCTGGAGCAGCCTATGGTAACACATGCCTCCTTAGGATCACCACGTTCACCAGAAGGACAAGAACACTGAACTTCATGTTTATCCACTGAACATTTTGCAGAGGATGCACATGGTGAGTTTTGAGAGCATGGGTCTACACACTTTTGTGATACACATGCTTTGTCATTTGGACAATCCACATGGTTGACACAATCCACTGAAAGCAGAAAATGCAAGAACATATAAGTATTAGACATTTCATTATTACAAGTTTGTAGTGAATCAACAGTGTTTCACTTCTACAACACAAAACTGTGGACAAAACCGTTCGTTGGTGCAGTTTGAATGTAGGGATTGCAGTCTGAATGCAGTGAGTGTAACTGTTTTAATTTATTACAATGAAGGTAGTTTATAATGAAGAATGAATAAAATGTGTTACCCTTGTGGCTATTCTATAAAGGGCAGAGTTAGAACGATTGAAATTAACTAAATGAAATTAGTCTTTAGAGTGGTGAGATAACTTCCTCTTAAACGATACACATTATAGGGAGAAAGAAAACATACTATAACATTCTGTTCCAGAAATTACCAGTAAAGTGGACATGGAAGTGAATATACTGGCTGAGTTTTGCATTGCAAAAATAGATAAAACAGGTGTTACTATTCCTGCAGCCCTCCATATATACCTTCCGGGAAGTAAATTTCAACCTACCTCTGTAGCATGCCACACTGGGCTCGCCTATGTAGGACGGTGGGCAGGTGCAGTAAGGTCGATGCTGTGACACATAACATTCAGCATTGACACCACAATGACAGGGATCACTACATTGACCTTCAACACATGCCTCACTTAACAGGCAGTCTGAGTGTTGGGTGCAGCCTCCTTGTGATGGTACTGATCGAAAGAAGATAAGAAAATAGGTAAGTTGGCTGTGATATCTATCATGAATCATATTTTGACTTTAACATTGAATAATGGAGCAGGTAGTACTAGTACTCACTTGCACGACACTCAATCTTAGCATCGCCATGATAGCCTGGCGGGCAAGCACAGCTCATTGATCTGCGTGGAGTGGAGTCTATTACAGAACAAATTGCATTTGGTCCACAAGGCTTGTAATTCCGGCATAGGTCACGGCATGAAGCACTAGAGCTGGTGTCATCTTGGCTGTATACTGCAGAAATCTTGTCATGGTAGCGAGTTATCAGCGAATCCAGGATGCATCCATGAGTGGGTATACAATCTTGGTCCACTACACAAGAACTTGGGTCCTTGGGTTCTTCACAGCTGAATCGTGGATCACCACTGAGGCCAGGTAAGCAGTGACATTCATACTTGTGATCAATTACGCGACAGGAGGCATCCTTAGCACAAGGATTATAATAAGTGCATGGATCCTTGCACTCTCCATTAACACATGCCTCAAAGTTTCTACAGTCACTATGGTTGATACATTCAACTATTTGGCATGATAAGTGGGGATTTCCTGTGGTCCCTGGGGGACACTCACAATGTGCTTGGTGGTTGGTACTCACACACATAGCACTTGGAGGGCATATATCATTCACAAGACAGGGATTGATGCATACATGGTGCTGGCACATTTCAGAATCTGGACAATTGGAATCTTCTTCACAATCAACTGTTGAGAAAAATATAAATATGTACCTATTAAAAAATATTCTATTGCCCTTCATAGTTTCATCCATTATAATTCAGTGAACCCATTTCTTAATAATGTAGAAGTAACAACAACAAATGAATAGACAAAGTGTGGCAACTGTCAATCTAAAATACTGAGGGAACTGGACAAATAGAATATTAACTTACTTTTAGTACAACCTAATTGAGGGTCTCCAGCATAACCAGGCTGGCAGTGACATACAGGGCGGTGGTTTTGAGCTGAACAGAAGGCTCCAGTGCCACATCCAGCAGGGCATGGATTGCGACATGTTCCATTCTCACATGCTAGTACCAGTGGGCAGTCTAAGTCACTCTCGCAGCCTCCTTCTCTGTCTAATTTATCTGTAAAATAAAGTAACTGATGTTGAGCCATATGAAAAAATTTCATACAAAATTATTGATGAATATGAATTATAATAAAGGTAGAGTTTGAGATTTAATACTTTAAAAAACATAATTAATCTTCAGTATATACATATTAAAATATTTGCCTAACATGATCTAGTTTGCTTTCGTTATTTCTATGAATCATTAAAAAAGATAAATGATAAACTGGGCTTTTCTTTTCTTTCATTGAAATAGTAAAACAGATGTATGACTGAAACTTGTCTGACGAATGTACTTTCACAAGTTCAATAATCAATATTTCAGCAACTTATACTTATGGCATTATGGCACACATATAAAGTTGTACTTTCAGGCTGCTACTATACCACAGTAATCTCTTAAGCTCTAAACATGTGTATGAATAGAAAGAATGAAAGCTGTGAATATTCAAAGATACTCCTATAAAGTAGTACAAAACTAAAAAACACATACCTGGGATACAAGTAAACTGAGGGTCTCCACTGTAGCCAGCAGGGCAAACACATGACATTGCTTTTACAGGCTTGGTGTTAAGAACCTGGCACACTGCACCAGAAGTGCATGGTTGTAATTCTTCACATAAGTCCACACATTGTCCATCCAGACATCCTTGGAAGACTAAACAGTCTTGATCGAACTGGCAACTAGGCACTGAGATCGGTGAGCAGTAGTAATCAGAATTGCCCTCATAACCTGCTCGACAGAAACACTTGGCCACATGATCTGTGACAAGACACTCAGCATTGGTGACACACTTAATCTGGCTACAAGAATCTTGGCACTGCTGATTTAAGCATTGTTGATTGCTTGGGCACTCTGAATCTTGAGAGCACCCTGTTGGTTGACACTTTATATAGGGATCACCAGTAAAGCCTTCAGGACACGTGCATACAGGACCTTGATTTGTTGAATCACACTTGGCAGCAGGCCCACAAGGATTATTATTCTCACATGAATCCTTACAGCGACCATTGACGCATGCAAGCTCAGCTGGACAATCTCCATCCTGCCGGCACCCAACTGCAAAACCAATTGCTCAGCTTATTAACTGAAATAATACACTTTTGCAACATAGTCAAAACATACATAAAAAAATGTGCAAAGTAGAGTGTAATGACAATTCAGTACAATTCATGAAAAATTACTTACCTGGAGTACATAGAAGATGTGGGTCTCCTTGGAATCCTGCAGCACATGTGCAGATGGCACGATGTCCTATGGTGCGGCAGGTAGCTCCTGGACTACAGGGGTTATTCCTACAGGCATCTCTGCATTGACCCTCCAAACACATTTGGTTCCAAGGGCAGTCTTGATGGGAGGTACAGCCTGGACTGGGAATTGCAATGCATTCCTTGAAGGGATCTCCTGTCATGCTGGGGCCACATTGGCAAGTAAGGGTTGTAAGGCTGTGCCGTAGTTCAGCCTTACAAGTAGCTTGATTTCCACATGGGGTTTTCTTACAAAGGTCTTGACAGGTACCATCAAGGCAAGCTTCTCCAAGCTGACAATTTGGATCAGAGGTGCAGGATGGAGGGGACACAGGAGGTACACAGCCTCCTGCCGTGGGTGTGTGGCCCTTAGGACAGGAGCACTTGACCTGATGTTCTATAATAGTGCAGGTCTGAGCGATATTGCAAGGGTTGTTGATGTGGCATTGGTCAACACAAATGTTATCAGTGCAGGATTGGGTTGGTGGGCAACTTGAGTCTTCTAAACACTCTATTGCATGACATGCAATATGAGGATTTCCGGTGAATCCAGGTTCACAAATACATTTTGTAGTGTGCTCAGTGGTATGACACTTAGCATTTGCTACACAAGGGTTTGCCACTGCACAAATATCTGTACACTTGTTTTTCAGACACACATTTTCTTTCAAACATTCACTGTCATTTGTACACTCCAGAGGTAAACACTGATCATAACCATTTCCAGCGTGGCCTGGAGGGCAGTAACAGATGGGACGGTGGTTGATGGTCTGGCACTCCGCACCAGTAGCACAACTTTTTTCACAAGGATCACCGCAATGGTTTCCAATGCAAGCATGGAAAACTGGACAGTCAGCATCATACTGACATCCTATTCTTTCTTTTTCTTCTTTAACGCACTCATAGTGAGCATTTTCAGTGTAGCCCGGGGGACACTCGCATACCACAGCACGGAGCTGAGCCACATCCACCACTCGGCAAACAGCTCCTACTCCACATGGGTGCATGTATGAGCACAAATCTTTGCATTCTTTACCAACACAGCCATGTCCTTCAGCACATTCTAGATCAGTGAGGCACTCATGTATAAATGGTCTTGAACAGTTGGTGTATGGATCACCTACCAAGGGTGGGGCACATATACAGGTGTGGTCTTGGGTGAGACAGGAAGGTCCATTCCTGCAGTTAGGTGCCAGTATGCAGGGATCTATACATGCCCCACGGTAACATGCCTGATCGGAGGGGCATTCCTTGTTGGAGATGCAGTGAAGGCTTTGACACAGTAATGTGGGGTCACCTGTATGTCCTGGCCTACAAGAACACTCTGCAGTGTGACTGACTGTGGTGCATGTGGCTGTTGGGGCACAAGGTCGACCCACCTGACATGGATCACGGCATGTGCCACTATAGCATTTTTCATTGTAGGTGCAGTCAGAGTCTGTCTCACATCCAACTGGGGCAAGAAGGGACAGGTTAGATAAGAAGGCCATGCATTCTATAAGACAAATTATTATTGTTATGTAGATGTTAATGAAAATATATTAGACAAGTCTCATACTAGGCCTAGTGAGGCATTAAAGAAATTAGTTAATTGATAGGTAAATAAGAAAACCATCTAGGTGAATTATTGGTGGCTTACTTGGAGAGCAGGAGATGTAGGGGTCACCTTGAGTATTTGCGGGACAAGAACATACTGCCCGCTGTTGCAACACCCGACACTGGGCAGTTGGGGGACAAGAATATGGGCAGAGTAGAGAGCATCTACCTCCTTGGCACCAGTGGGTAGGACTACAATCTGAGTGGGAGCCGCAGACTTGGCCCTTTCCACCTATTGTCCAGTTAGCTCCAGCCACCACAACAGGCCCAGCTGGTATGCACACATTGGTGTTAGTTAATACCTCAACACAGACCTACGCTCATGGTCCTTCATGGTATTCAATTAATAACTAGTTCAAGCAAGCTATTATAAGTTATTTTTGTTTACTAGTACTGCTAGATTAGTAATATGATTATTATATTAGCTAGCAGTGTAATTAAATTCATGACTAGGGAAGAAAATTATTCCAATGTTCAAAGGATGTCTTGATCAGTCTGTCATTAAAGTCTACAAGTATAAGAGTATGAATGTCATGCAGAGGTTCCATCTCCTCCAGTCATCATTTCAAACACTTGTGCAGGATGCTTTAAGTAAGGTCGATGGCAACACCCCATTACTACCACAAAAATGGTGACTCATGTGTTTGCCACTGCATTACTGCAATTCATTTTCTGATGTACTTGTCATACTTCATAAACAACACATACTATGTCAGCATAAGGCATTGTTTCCAAGAGTTACAAAAGAGAGGAGGTCACAGGATTACAAGGCATCTTTATATTACAAGTATTGTTCCTTTTCATCAGTAAAAGGCAACAAGCTTGTATTTTTTCAACCATTAGTGAAAACTTACCCATATCAATGGTAATGAGATGGTGAATAAAATTTCAATTTGATAATAAGACCAGCATTATACATGTGAATATGTTGTGAGAGTAGTAGTTAAATTGGCCAGATATTAGTTAAAAAAACTTTTCAGGTGGATGAGCAGTCTCCATCTAGAGACCTGGCTCTACTAGCCAGGTGTTGGAACTGCTCTGCTGAATAGCCTTCATAATCCTGCACCCTATTAAACCATCATCATTGCACACAAACATTAAAAATTGAGTTCCAAATATACATTACAGGAAATCTTCCTGGTTTGACAGTTCATAGAAAGCAGAAATTGACTTATCTAAATTAAGGCTGTGGGTGTGCATGATGAATGCTAATAGAGGACGAGAATTAAGGTGAAGAGGAGAGAAACTGTCCTTGATTCAGTGAGGGATGGAGATGAGGCAACTCTGCCCCAATCCACACCTAGCTGAGTATCATGCTGGGTCATTCCAGTTAAAACAAAGATCAGGTTTGAATGAATACGTATCTGAAGATACACCAAATCCCTGCTTGTTTCTTGAATTTTTATCATCCACATCAGATTCAGTTGATATAAAATGAAGTAGAGTGCCCAGCATGTCAAGAACCAGTGGTAATGTGACTGTACTCACCCAGCTGACACTGTACTCTTGGGTCTCCAGTGAAACCCTCTGGGCACCTACACACTGCCTGGTGTTTGTGGACATGGCAGAAAGCATTGGGTCCACATGGATCATAGATGCATGGACTCATGCAACGTCCATCATTACAGGACTGAGTGTCATCACAATCATCATCAGTTATGCATTTTGGATCAACAGCTAGGGGTCCTAAGGGAGGGAATCAAGAGGATGAGTAATTAGTAAGGTAGAAAAGGTTGTATATGAAAGATGACACAAAACTTCAGATCCTTGCATAAGTACATCAAGAATAAAAAATTACATACAAATAAGTGTGGTTGTACTCACTTCGATGGCAGTGTATTTCAGGGTTACCAATAAAGCCACTGATACAATTGCACTGGAACCTGTGGTTGACTCCCGTACAAATGGCATTAAAGCCACAGGGATGAGGACGGCACACATCAATACAAATTTCATCCTTGCAAGCTTCATGTGTAGCACAGTCTTCATCTACATCACATTCTGGTTTCAAACCTGTCAAGACAACTATGATAGTTATTCATTATAATTACCTATATTCTAAAGAATGGATGAAGGAAACCTGTTGAATAAACTATTTATGAGTAAAATATGGGTTGGAAATGAGAGAAAGACCTTTTTAAGATGGAATAAGATATTGAAACAATATGGATGGGAGTGGATTGGGAAGAGGTATGCTAAAGCACACACAAGAAAGTTGTCCATGCATGATATTCTGAAGTCATTTCTGCCATTCTAGCAAGCGGGTCCCTAAAAGGAAAAAAAGCATCAAAGATAATGGTGATGATATATTCCACCAAACCTTGATATATACTAAATATGTCAAATGAAAAAAACTATCTCCTTACAAACACCAATATTACCTGGCTTTATGCAAATGCCATCTGCCATTAGTATCTGGTCCAGTGGGCACTGACACACTATTGTTTTTAATGGCACAACATCTATCACTTGACAATCCTGGGATGGTGGGCAAGGGGAACTGACCACACATGGATTCTGGCACAAGGCATTAATACAGGTGTGGGCTGATGGACAGTCTGAGTCACGTCGACAGTCTGGATCCAATGGTGGGTCAGTGACAGGTACCACACGATCTGGAAAGCAAAGGAGTTTACCTCAATGTCAGACCTTACTTGAAAACATTCACATATAAAAATTTTCATTTAAAATCCAAAACACATGTGACATTATTATTCATTGCATAAAAGAGAAAAAGATTATCACCTTCATAACACTGGAGGTAAGGATTGCCTTTGAAGAGAGGAGGACACACACACATAGCTGCATGATTGCCAGCACGACATTCAGCTAGTGGAGCGCAGGTGGTTGCGTCACACACAGAGATGCAGACACGGTTCTGGTAGTCACAAGCCTTGTCATCAGCACAGTCATCATTAGAGGTGCAACCAACAGTGATGCAAGCCAAGGTGGGATTACCTTGCATGCCTGGGGGACAGTAACACTGGGCCCGATGCAAGATGGCCCGGCACTCTGCATTGGTGCCACAGACAGGGCCTCTATAGGAGCAAGGGTTCACACAGTTCTGGTTGACACATGTTCTATCCACTGGACAGTCATCGTCAATCACACATTGAGCTGTGAGAAATGTATGATTATTTCTTGAACTTACCTGTTGGATGGTTGTTAGGTAAGCTAATAGCAGCAAATCTGAGGTATATGTCCAGAAGCAGGTTATGCGATGGCTGGGAAGCTGGTTAGGTCTCTTCAAGCACATACACACTTCAGAGGATGCTAAAGTCACCTCAACTGGCAGCACAGGTGTCATATCTGCAGTATAGCTCAAAATCTGAAAAGAAATCCTAGTATTTCCCCATGCATACAATGTTGCAGAAATGCCTGCAGTGCTACTCACGTTTAAAGCACTCAATCTGTGGGTTGCCTGCCCATCCCTCAGGACAGTAACAAACTGGGCGATGCTGCTGAGTGCGACAAAGAGCCATCTCACCACAAGGTTCTTCAACCACGCAAGGATCTGCACAGTCTTCATTTATGCAGGCTTCACTGCTCGGACAATCAGAGTCAACGACACACTCTGGTTCTTCTTTAACTGTTGTAGATAAAGGATATCATGAGTAGGGGTGTGCCTCTAAATCTTAAAAGACATAATGTTCTTTTTGGTAAACAGTGCATATTGTGAAAAATCTGCTGAAATGAATTGGTGTGGCCTATGGCTTTGATGGGAATACTAATAATAACTTGAGAGTCAGCAGTAATTCAGGATATAAATGCAAACGCAACTCACCTTGATAACAATTTAATTGGGGATTTCCTGTGTAGTCTGGTGGACAGGAGCACTGATGTTGTCGGTTGATTACCTGTAGGAACAAGTCAAGGATTGTTAATGCATAGTTGGTGGTATAAGCTTATATTTGGTGTATTGAAGTACACTACCAAAATAAAAATACTTCAATTATCAATAAACAACTAAGAAATCAGTGCATAATTAGATTGTTGTATCACAGAACTATAAAAGGCAGTTATTGAACTATCTGTGATGAGACAAAGTGTAGAATATAGTCAAAAATATCATAAAAGAAAAATACAAGTGGATGATTAATAATTCTGCAATACATGTATAAGATATCATTAATCTATTTATATTTATTCTTGTGTATGAGTGCCTTGTCTTGGCTACTTCCCTGCCACATTCTTTTACAGCATTTTCCTATATGCTTTCCCCTTCCTTTCTATAGCTTCCTTTATCTCATATGTTTGCCATGCATTTCCTTACCTCTGGATCCTCAAAGGTCTATACCCAACCACTTAACCACTTCTGCTGCTACTGTAGTTGCTGCATCTTTGAACACTCTAAATACCTCACTAACACTTACTCCTTCAGCTATCAACCCAGCTTCTGTCAGTCTCTGGCATACCTTCCTTTTATACTCCTATTTAACCTCTTTCCTATCTATCCTTTCACTAACTAGCACCTTACTCACCTTCCCCTTGCCATTTCTCCTGTCATGCCCCTATCAACCTGTGGATCAATTTATGCTAAAAAAGTTGGTTGCTAAAAAGAACTCCACCATGTATTTACCATTTTCATTCATTCCATCCATATTCCATTATTCCTACCTTACCAAATGCCCACTCTATCTTGGACCTCTTCCATCCACATACCTCTATGCCTTTCCATAAAAATACATTATTAGACATTATGAGTCCACATCCTTCCTTTCTCCTTCCTTGCTTTTGTTATCTACACCCACCACTCCCCCTTTCATTCCCTACCATCTTTACTCGTGCTCCTTATCATGCATTCCATCACTCCCCATTCCTTTGTATGGGTTTCTTGTATCCCCATAACATCCAACTTTCCTCTCCTAAATCTTTCAACTAATTCTCCCCTTTTCCCTAAAGCATTCAGGCCATTCACAATAACTGAACCAACTCTCAGACGTGCTCTTTCCCTCCCAGGACCAGTAGCTATATTATCCTCCCACAATGGGGCACTAACAGACAGCAATGTTAGCACAGTGCTCTTTCCGGAGGGACACAGGCTCCAAGAACTGTCAAAATAAATAACTAAAAACACTGCTGATATTGTGCAGCACCCTCCCCGTTAGTTTTACACCTTGGAGTATAATAATGGTGTGCACCCATGTGAGGATGGGGATGGGCTGCTCTACCACTTCAGTAGTGGTAGACGTGATTGCTTTTGCCTTTAACTTTTCCCAATAATCAAATTTTGCTTTACACAGTGGCAATCTTCGCACATTGGTTAAACCTCATTGGTTGCAATACTGCCACTTTTTCTTCATAAAAATCATTCATAACTCAAGAGAGTATGTTATCCGGCAAGTCACTGGCAATATCTTGTCAACTTGAAGGCATAACATATATGAGTTATTCGGTGAATCACTGTGAGCTGTGACCACCAAGGAGAGGTTCAAAGGGAAGCCGTTAGTCCTATAAGATTAAATAATCCCACCGAACTAGGTAACTATAGACCATATAGTTCTGTTAGGCTTATAAAGAGGGCTACTGCTCTCACCAAAAAGCTGCTGTGAGATAGGATTGAACTTGCAACACTTAGACCACGAGTTGAGCACTGTAACACAGAGCCATCTGGCCCCATTAGTCCTATTACAATTATAAAGGTGGAAAGGGCATTACAAGATGGGTAATGGGTGCATGGCAACTTAAGAGAGGTAGGTGATGGTGAAAAAGAAAAAACTGTATAAGCTGCATGATGTACATACCTGACATTCAGCATTTCGTGCACATGGATTGAGCTCAGTGCAAGGATTCAGACACTGTCTATTGCGACACACCTCTCTTGGT
>JAPQNM010000006.1:12399779-12407279 GCA_029783475.1 Metacarcinus magister | reverse complement strand
GATATGATCCAAGGGTCACATCAAATGCGTGAGAGCCTCCTCCAAGGGTCATCAAGGCCATGTCATTAATCATGCATTTACCACTGCTGTCCATTCTCTTCTATCACGCACAATCATCCTTCTTTGCTCCCTAGACATTCCTCTTTCATTCAATGCTCTTTTCACACCATCCATCCATCATATTCTTGGCCTTCCTCTCAATCTGACACCTCTTCCATCGGATCTTACTAGTATTCTCTTCACCAATCAGTCCTCTTCCATTCCCTCCATGTTTCCAAACCACCTCAACACACTCTGCTCTGCTCGACTGACAACAACAGCTCCACAGACATTCCATCCACACCTACAGCTCTATCAATTTCCTCAGGTGCTTCTGCCTCCTTAATCTTTCTTCATCCTTTCCACTCATCAAACATGCAGCTAACAATAATTAAATATGTGCATATTTTATTTCCTGTTGGGTAGGTACTTACTAATGGTACATTCAATATTAGCATCTCCTTCATATCCTGGAGGACATGTACACACAGGCCGGTGGTTGATAACTCTGCAGTCAGCTTGAAGACCACAATTGCAAGGGTCTTGACATTCCTGTCTGATACAAGCTAGCCATGAAGGGCAGTCAGGGTCTTTGATGCAATCGGGATACTCACAACGTACATATGGGTCACCCTGGAACACAAAATGTTATGACCAATTGTTTATACTTTCATTCAGCAAACATGCTTGAATATTAATGTTTCAGTATAGATTGCATCACTGCTCTTAACAATTGTAGCTAAACACAATAAATAAATAGATCAAATACAAATTAGATTTCTGAAAAGGTTTAGTTTCCTGTTGCTGTGAGTACCAGTGGCAGTGATAAAGGAGAATCTGAGTTCTTCTGCTTTCCCATGGTTTCACTCAGCCCTTTTAAGCACTTGTGGATTGAAAAATTACTCAGTAGTGCCAAGCGTATCTATCTCACTCTGACATAATGCTCTTCCTGTATTGAAAATATGATATCACCATTTCTGAGGATTTATACTGACTCCTACTGCGGAAGTTTTTCATTGAAAAAAAATACAGCTTTCCCAAGAGAGGTATAGGTACTGTACTTAGAATGTACTGAAAGAAGAAGTGATAATGGTAAGGAATGTACAACTAAAGGAATGACTGGACAAATATAGATACAGAGACAGGACCACAATATATAAATATATATATATAAATATATATATATATATATATATATATATATATATATATATATATATATATATATATAAAAATATATATATATATGTATATATATATATATATATATATATATATATATATATATATATATATATATGTATATATATATATATATATATATATATATATATATATATATATATGTATATATATATATATATATATATATATATATATATATATATATATGTATATATATATACATATATATATGTATATATATATACATATATATATATATATATATATATATATATATATATATATATATATATATATATATATATATGTATATATGTATGTATATATTATACCCAGCTAATATCCACCACGCACCATGAAATGTTCAGGACAGAAGCACTGAGCACGTTGATTCACAACCCGACACTCTGCATTGGTGCCACAATTTTCATATTCACATGGATCTTCACACTTCCTGTTGATGCAGGCTTGCAGGACGGGGCACATAGAGTTTGCTCGACACCCAGCTGTCATAAATACAATAATTAACTTGCATGATCTATTTCATCTATTTTGGAGTGCTGGAGATTGGATGGTTTTATTCAACATATGAATGTAGGAAAAAGATTTGGTGAAGCATAAAATGTGAAAATTTCAGTTTTCATTCTAAGCAGAGGACTGGCTGATAATGAAACTTAAGCTTAAGATTAATAGTTTGAAAGGTCATAAGTCAGCTGTCTTTAAAAGGCATATTTATATCTAATTGAAACATTTTCAAGGAAAGGGAAAGATGTAGAGAAAAAAAGACAGGTTTATCATGTAGGAGCTTCGCAAAGGTGTACAATGTTTAACATAAGGACAGTATCATGATTAAAATGTTTTATGATGCTTAGCAGAAAAGTAATTTTTTTAATGATGGACATAATTAAGTTAGGAGATGAAGGAAACTGATAAAATGAACCAGAATCATCAGAGGTCTAATTTTTTGCAAAGGTTTGAAGTTTCAAAAGAGAAATGATGACAACAATGCCACTTTTAATATAAAAAAAAATGGAATAATGAGGTAAATAATTAGTCTTAATATCTAATATAGTTGCAGGAAGTCACACTCCCCAAAATTCAGATGTTTACTGTTCATGAAAATATTGAGTGTCAAATCAAGAAGCTGGATTCAGTACAGACTATGAAGAACATGCATCTGAAGTGATAATGTACCTTTGTTGAGACACATCTAAATTTGATATATTAAAGACAAGATTATATAAAATGTAGCTACATTTACACATCATTATGTAAAAGATATATGTTATGACAGGGCAAGCAGGTGGGAAGCTGTCTGCATGGTCATGAATGAGATGGTGGACTTACCAAAATATACAATAAAATGAGATATATCAGAGTAGGTAGTAGAAACTTTAAGAGATAAACTTACCAATAACACACTGAATGTTGGGGTTTCCCACATAACCATCTGGACAAGAGCACACTGCCCTATGCTGGATGACATGACACTCTGCGTTAGAAGCACAGTTGTCATAGAGAATACATGGATCTTGACATTGTTGCTCTATACAGGCCAGTTTGTCACTGCACTCATCATCCACTACACATAGTGGCTCAGGTGTGGTTACCTCCACTGATGGAGGGGCAGCAACACAAGAGGAAAAGAGACTGAATTAGATGGGGTTACCAGCATGCACTCCTTCACCATTTAACTATCCTCGATGTTATTTGCTCTACAAAATATTGACATGGTAATCAAACAATATTTGATGTAAAGCAATTTTTCACGATATGTCAAAGTGATCAGGAGCTTATTCATATTCTTGAATTATTTTACTTATGTTTTTCACAAAAAATTGCTGTCATATGAATAGTCATTGATTTCAAAATTAAAATAATCAAAAGTTTCAGGTATATACAAGAAATAGCAGATTCAGAAAAAAAAAGCTGAGGAAAGTTTATCAATGCTGAACGATGCAAAAACTGACAATGCAAATAGTTTGATGCAGTTTATATAGTGGATGATGCAGTATATACGATGCAGGCTTCATGGTGCAGGACTTCAGAATGCAGGCTCCTGGATGCAAATTGAAACATTGCAGTCTTATAAACAATGCAAAAGCTCATACTATTTCAATGATAGGCACAACAGAAACATGCATCGTGCTCTGACATGCGTGAAGAAGAAAAGACAGACTGGAAAAGAGGTTGTTCATTATCTTACTGGTGATACACTGAAGGTAGGGGTCGCCAGACAAAGGTGCAGGACAAGAGCACACTGCTCGATGTTGCACAGGATCACACACTGCTGTGGGGGAACATGGGTTGGCGACCACACAAGGATTCCTACAGTTGTGGTTGTAGCATGCACGGTCATAGGGGCAATCTTCATTTCGTATACACTGTGGTTTGAGGTCAGGCAAAGATGTAGTGGGGACAGGAGTGAAAGGTTCATTGCATTGCACATATGGGTTGCCAGTATAACCCAGAAGGCAAACACATCTTGGTGTGTGGATTGTCACCATACATTCTGCATTTGTGCCACATTCTTGTCTTTTGAGGCAAGGATCGAGGCAGCGTTGGTTGATACAGGCGAGATGATAGTCACAGTCACCATCTACAAGGCATTGTGGACGAGGTGTGGGCTGAGGAGGTGGTGTGGGTGGTTCCGGAAGACGACAAGATATAAATGGGTTACCAATGTATCCAGGAGGGCAGTTGCACTGGGGCCGATGGTTTTCGCCACTGCACACAGCCATTGGTGCACAATCGTTACTGATCATGCAAACTTCTCGACATACATTGGTAATGCACATCTGATAAGTGAAACAATCTTGGTCTATTATGCATTCAGGTAATTCAACAATAGGTGTAAGGGTACATATTGCTTCATGCATCTGTGCATAGCAATTAGGGTCTCTGTCACATGGGGAGAGACTGCACACCTTTACACACAAAGAATTGCGGCATTTTTCATCAAAAGGACAATCTGTAGTCTTAGTGCAGCCAATAGGCAATGGAGCATCCGTGACTGGTGGTGGTGGACGGCGGGTTGGTGGCTCCTTCACTTGGGGTGGGACAGTCTCTATAACAGGGGGAGCCATAGATGTGGTTGACCCTGATATTGGAAGAATGGGATGGGCTGAGTGCTCAGTGATAACTCCCATGGGTGGAGGGTGAGTAGTAGGTATATCCACCTTGATTGCTGAGCAACGTATTTGTGGGTCTCCAGAAGTACCTGGTGGACAAATGCACACAGGCTGATGTCCACCAGTCTTACAGTCAGCATTCTCTCCGCAGATTCCCAGGGCACATACATTATAACAGAGAAGATTTATACAAGAATTGTCAGTATCACAGTCATCATTATTCCTGCAGGCAACAGATACTGATGGAATGATGGGGGGAGGAAGAGTGGTGGTGGGAATTGAGGTTGGGCGGGTGGTCGGCGTCTCACCTAATGGAAACAGGGTAGTAGATGGTGGAAGAGGTACAGGCTGCAGAGGTTTGTCAGTAGGATGTGGCTGATCTTCAACAAGAGGTGGTGGAGGAGAAGGAGAATCTAATGCTGCAAGAGCTGAGCATTTTAAAGTTGGATTTCCTGATGTTCCTGGAGGACATGTGCAGACAACTTTATGGTGTTTAGTGCTGCACTCAGCATTTTTTCCACAGAGTCCTGGATGACAAATATCCATGCATAGCCGGTTGATGCAAGAATTGTCATAAGGGCAATTACTTGAACTCTCACATCCAATTGGCTGAGGTGGAGCAGTGGGTGGAGGTTGTGGTCTGGAGACAGGGGTTGGAGATGGACGAGAGGTGGGGTAAATTGGAGTTGGAGGTGTAATTGTGGGGGGCTGTAGCGAGACAGGTATCAAGGGGTCATCTGGTGATGGAGGTGAAGTACCTATCAGTGGTGTAGTTGGAGTAGTTGTAGCTCCAAGGAGTGCATAGCATTTTACTACTGGGTCGCCAGTGGTACCTGGGGGACAGTTGCACACAGGGCGGTGAATGGCAATCTTGCAGTCAGCCTCCTCACCACATATACCCAAGCCACACACATCATTGCATATGTGATTAAGGCAAGAGTTATCCACAGGGCAATCATCATTATTTTCACAAGCTATGATGACAGGAGCAGTAATAGGAGGAATTGTTGGCCGGGAAGGTAAAGTCCCTGGAGGTCTTGTAGTGGGCAGTTCAGTGAGTGGAGGAGGAGGAGATGGTGATGCTCCTATGCCAGCAACAATGGGTGGATCAGGAGGGTGAGGTGTTGATTGTGCAATCGGAGGAAGGGATGTAACAGGAGATTCTGTAGCCATTGCACTGCACTTTAGTGTTGGATTCCCAGTGGTGCCCGGAGGACATATACAAGCAGGACGATGTCCAAATGTCTGACAATCAGCATCAGTGCCACAAAGTCCTAGATAGCATATATCAAAGCACAGTGAATTGACACAGGTATTTTCAAGAGGGCATTCATTATTTACTGTGCAACCAATTGGTATTGGTGGGGGAGTTGGCACAGTGACTGGTTGAGTGATAGGGAAATCAGTAGGTCTCAAGGTTGGTTTTGATGCTACAGGTGCAAGGGTTGATGAAATGGGTCCATAACCTCCAACAATAGGCTCATCATCTGGTAGTAATACAGATTCTGTAATTGGAGATACAGTTTCTGGCGTTGAGGTTAGGAGGGACATACATCCCACCTGTGGGTCCCCAGTTGTTCCATAGGGACACAGACAAACAGGTGAATGTTCCACTTGCTTGCACTCAGAGTTATCAGCACAGGTACCAAAGGCACAAACATCAATACACAGCATATTGACACATGACATATCAAATTCACAGTCGTCATTATTTTCACATGCTGCTGCCAACTCTGCAATAATTGGTGGAGGAGGTGGTCGAGGTGTTGTTGGCTGTAGAGGTGGACGAGTTGCGTGTTCTGCCAGAGGAGGTGATGTTGGGGTTGTAGGACCTACAATGGGACCAATGGGCACCTCGTCTACTGAAGGAGTGTCCCCTATGATTGGAGGGTGAGGTGTTGATGGTGTTTCCACTGCCATTGCAGAACACTTAATGGTAGGGTTGCCCGTAGTTCCTGGAGGACATTTACATACTGGACGATGACCAATGGTCTGGCAGTCAGCATTCTTACCACAATAGTCTGGATGACAAACATCTATACAAAGTTTGTTCACACAAGAGTTTTCCCTAGGGCAGTCATTTGTGGCCTCACAGCCAATTGGCAGAGGCTTCGGGGTGGATGGTGGCTGTGGTTTTGTAACTGGAGGCTGTATTGGTCGAGGCGTAGGATGTACTGCTATTGGAGGAGGACCTGGACTCGTTGAATCTACCGTGGGACGGATTGGGTCACCTGGTGGGAGTGGCGAAACATCTGACATGGGTGGCATATGTGTGGTGGGTCGCTCAGTGAGTGTTGCAAAACATTGTGTAGTTGGATTTCCCTCAGTTCCAGGGGGACAGGTACATACAGGTCGATGGTCCTTTACTCTGCAGTCTGCATTGGTTCCACAATGACCAAGGGTGCATACATCGTAACACAGCTTATTGATACATGAGTTATCCACTGTGCAACTGTCATGATTCTCACAGGCTATGGGAAATGGTGGGTCGATTGGAGGAAGCGTTGGCCGTGGAGAGGTAGGTTGTGGTGTTTTGGTTGTTCCTATTTCAAGAAGAGGTGGGGGGAATGGAGTGCTTCCTCCCTGTTCAGGAACAATTGGCTGATCAACAGGCAGACCTGGTTTACCAATGACTGGTGAAATAGTTGTTGGTCTATCAGTTGCAACAGCAATACATTTATCGGTTGGGTTTCCAGATGTGCCTGGAGGACATATGCATACGGGTCTGTGGGCCACTGTCTGGCAGTTTGCATTATCGCCACAAGGTGTGAAGTGACAGATATCTACACAAACTTTGTTGATGCAACTGTTATCGTAGGGACATATGTCTGTGCTTTCACAGCCAATTGCCACTGGTGAAACGCTCATCACAGAAGGTGGTTGTGTTGGTGGAGGTAAAGTTGGTCGAGGCTTTGATAATTCACCTTCTGGAGGTGGTGGTAATGTAGTAATTCCAGAAATAGGGAAGACAGGATCATCAATGACAACTGTTTCTTCGGTAACTGGACTTGGAACAGAAGTAGGTTTCACTGTTGACATGGCAATGCATTCAATCTGTGGGTCGCCAGTTGTTCCATAGGGACACAGACATACAGGTGCATGTTCCACTTGCTTGCACTCAGAGTTATCAGCACAGGTACCAAAG
>JAPQNM010000006.1:12339176-12399769 GCA_029783475.1 Metacarcinus magister | reverse complement strand
GTCTCACCTAATGGAAACAGGGTAGTAGATGGTGGAAGAGGTACAGGCTGCAGAGGTTTGTCAGTAGGATGTGGCTGATCTTCAACAAGAGGTGGTGGAGGAGAAGGAGAATCTAATGCTGCAAGAGCTGAGCATTTTAAAGTTGGATTTCCTGATGTTCCTGGAGGACATGTGCAGACAACTTTATGGTGTTTAGTGCTGCACTCAGCATTTTTTCCACAGAGTCCTGGATGACAAATATCCATGCATAGCCGGTTGATGCAAGAATTGTCATAAGGGCAATTACTTGAACTCTCACATCCAATTGGCTGAGGTGGAGCAGTGGGTGGAGGTTGTGGTCTGGAGACAGGGGTTGGAGATGGACGAGAGGTGGGGTAAATTGGAGTTGGAGGTGTAATTGTGGGGGGCTGTAGCGAGACAGGTATCAAGGGGTCATCTGGTGATGGAGGTGAAGTACCTATCAGTGGTGTAGTTGGAGTAGTTGTAGCTCCAAGGAGTGCATAGCATTTTACTACTGGGTCGCCAGTGGTACCTGGGGGACAGTTGCACACAGGGCGGTGAATGGCAATCTTGCAGTCAGCCTCCTCACCACATATACCCAAGCCACACACATCATTGCATATGTGATTAAGGCAAGAGTTATCCACAGGGCAATCATCATTATTTTCACAAGCTATGATGACAGGAGCAGTAATAGGAGGAATTGTTGGCCGGGAAGGTAAAGTCCCTGGAGGTCTTGTAGTGGGCAGTTCAGTGAGTGGAGGAGGAGGAGATGGTGATGCTCCTATGCCAGCAACAATGGGTGGATCAGGAGGGTGAGGTGTTGATTGTGCAATCGGAGGAAGGGATGTAACAGGAGATTCTGTAGCCATTGCACTGCACTTTAGTGTTGGATTCCCAGTGGTGCCCGGAGGACATATACAAGCAGGACGATGTCCAAATGTCTGACAATCAGCATCAGTGCCACAAAGTCCTAGATAGCATATATCAAAGCACAGTGAATTGACACAGGTATTTTCAAGAGGGCATTCATTATTTACTGTGCAACCAATTGGTATTGGTGGGGGAGTTGGCACAGTGACTGGTTGAGTGATAGGGAAATCAGTAGGTCTCAAGGTTGGTTTTGATGCTACAGGTGCAAGGGTTGATGAAATGGGTCCATAACCTCCAACAATAGGCTCATCATCTGGTAGTAATACAGATTCTGTAATTGGAGATACAGTTTCTGGCGTTGAGGTTAGGAGGGACATACATCCCACCTGTGGGTCCCCAGTTGTTCCATAGGGACACAGACAAACAGGTGAATGTTCCACTTGCTTGCACTCAGAGTTATCAGCACAGGTACCAAAGGCACAAACATCAATACACAGCATATTGACACATGACATATCAAATTCACAGTCGTCATTATTTTCACATGCTGCTGCCAACTCTGCAATAATTGGTGGAGGAGGTGGTCGAGGTGTTGTTGGCTGTAGAGGTGGACGAGTTGCGTGTTCTGCCAGAGGAGGTGATGTTGGGGTTGTAGGACCTACAATGGGACCAATGGGCACCTCGTCTACTGAAGGAGTGTCCCCTATGATTGGAGGGTGAGGTGTTGATGGTGTTTCCACTGCCATTGCAGAACACTTAATGGTAGGGTTGCCCGTAGTTCCTGGAGGACATTTACATACTGGACGATGACCAATGGTCTGGCAGTCAGCATTCTTACCACAATAGTCTGGATGACAAACATCTATACAAAGTTTGTTCACACAAGAGTTTTCCCTAGGGCAGTCATTTGTGGCCTCACAGCCAATTGGCAGAGGCTTCGGGGTGGATGGTGGCTGTGGTTTTGTAACTGGAGGCTGTATTGGTCGAGGCGTAGGATGTACTGCTATTGGAGGAGGACCTGGACTCGTTGAATCTACCGTGGGACGGATTGGGTCACCTGGTGGGAGTGGCGAAACATCTGACATGGGTGGCATATGTGTGGTGGGTCGCTCAGTGAGTGTTGCAAAACATTGTGTAGTTGGATTTCCCTCAGTTCCAGGGGGACAGGTACATACAGGTCGATGGTCCTTTACTCTGCAGTCTGCATTGGTTCCACAATGACCAAGGGTGCATACATCGTAACACAGCTTATTGATACATGAGTTATCCACTGTGCAACTGTCATGATTCTCACAGGCTATGGGAAATGGTGGGTCGATTGGAGGAAGCGTTGGCCGTGGAGAGGTAGGTTGTGGTGTTTTGGTTGTTCCTATTTCAAGAAGAGGTGGGGGGAATGGAGTGCTTCCTCCCTGTTCAGGAACAATTGGCTGATCAACAGGCAGACCTGGTTTACCAATGACTGGTGAAATAGTTGTTGGTCTATCAGTTGCAACAGCAATACATTTATCGGTTGGGTTTCCAGATGTGCCTGGAGGACATATGCATACGGGTCTGTGGGCCACTGTCTGGCAGTTTGCATTATCGCCACAAGGTGTGAAGTGACAGATATCTACACAAACTTTGTTGATGCAACTGTTATCGTAGGGACATATGTCTGTGCTTTCACAGCCAATTGCCACTGGTGAAACGCTCATCACAGAAGGTGGTTGTGTTGGTGGAGGTAAAGTTGGTCGAGGCTTTGATAATTCACCTTCTGGAGGTGGTGGTAATGTAGTAATTCCAGAAATAGGGAAGACAGGATCATCAATGACAACTGTTTCTTCGGTAACTGGACTTGGAACAGAAGTAGGTTTCACTGTTGACATGGCAATGCATTCAATCTGTGGGTCGCCAGTTGTTCCATAGGGACACAGACAAACAGGTGCATGTTCCACTTGCTTGCACTCAGAGTTATCAGCACAGGTACCAAAGGCACAAGCATCAATACACAGCATATTGACACAAGACATATCAAATTCACAGTCGTCATTATTTTCACATGCTGCTGGCAACTTTGGAGTAATTGGTGGAGGAGGTGGTCGAGGTGTTGTTGGCTGTAGAGGTGGACGAGTCGTGTGTTCTGCCAGAGGAGGTGATGTTGGGGTTGTAGGACCTACAATGGGACCAATGGGCACCTCGTCTACTGAAGGAGTGTCTCCTATGATTGGAGGGTGTGGTGTTGATGGTGTTTCCACTGCCATTGCAGAACACTTAATGGTAGGGTTGCCCGTAGTTCCTGGAGGACATTTACATACTGGACGATGACCAATGGTCTGGCAGTCAGCATTCTTACCACAATAGTCTGGATGACAAACATCTATACAAAGTTTGTTCACACAAGAGTTTTCCCTAGGGCAGTCATTTGTGGCCTCACAGCCAATTGGCAGAGGCTTCGGGGTGGATGGTGGCTGTGGTTTTGTAACTGGAGGCTGTATTGGTCGAGGCGTAGGATGTACTGCTATTGGAGGAGGACCTGGACTCGTTGAATCTACCGTGGGACGGATTGGGTCACCTGGTGGGAGTGGCGAAACATCTGACATGGGTGGCATATGTGTGGTGGGTCGCTCAGTGAGTGTTGCAAAACATTGTGTAGTTGGATTTCCCTCAGTTCCAGGGGGACAGGTACATACAGGTCGATGGTCCTTTACTCTGCAGTCTGCATTGGTTCCACAATGACCAAGGGTGCATACATCGTAACACAGCTTATTGATACATGAGTTATCCACTGTGCAACTGTCATGATTCTCACAGGCTATGGGAAATGGTGGGTCGATTGGAGGAAGCGTTGGCCGTGGAGAGGTAGGTTGTGGTGTTTTGGTTGTTCCTATTTCAAGAAGAGGTGGGGGGAATGGAGTGCTTCCTCCCTGTTCAGGAACAATTGGCTGATCAACAGGCAGACCTGGTTTACCAATGACTGGTGAAATAGTTGTTGGTCTATCAGTTGCAACAGCAATACATTTATCGGTTGGGTTTCCAGATGTGCCTGGAGGACATATGCATACGGGTCTGTGGGCCACTGTCTGGCAGTTTGCATTATCGCCACAAGGTGTGAAGTGACAGATATCTACACAAACTTTGTTGATGCAACTGTTATCGTAGGGACATATGTCTGTGCTTTCACAGCCAATTGCCACTGGTGAAACGCTCATCACAGAAGGTGGTTGTGTTGGTGGAGGTAAAGTTGGTCGAGGCTTTGATAATTCACCTTCTGGAGGTGGTGGTAATGTAGTAATTCCAGAAATAGGGAAGACAGGATCATCAATGACAACTGTTTCTTCGGTAACTGGACTTGGAACAGAAGTAGGTTTCACTGTTGACATGGCAATGCATTCAATCTGTGGGTCGCCAGTTGTTCCATAGGGACACAGACATACAGGTGCATGTTCCACTTGCTTGCACTCAGAGTTATCAGCACAGGTACCAAAGGCACAAGCATCAATACACAGCATATTGACACAAGACATATCAAATTCACAGTCGTCATTATTTTCACATGCTGCTGGCAACTTTGGAGTAATTGGTGGAGGAGGTGGTCGAGGTGTTGTTGGCTGTAGAGGTGGACGAGTCGTGTGTTCTGCCAGAGGAGGTGATGTTGGGGTTGTAGGACCTACAATGGGACCAATGGGCACCTCGTCTACTGAAGGAGTGTCTCCTATGATTGGAGGGTGAGGTGTTGATGGTGTTTCCACTGCCATTGCAGAACACTTAATGGTAGGGTTGCCCGTAGTTCCTGGAGGACATTTACATACTGGACGATGACCAATGGTCTGGCAGTCAGCATTCTTACCACAATAGTCTGGATGACAAACATCTATACAAAGTTTGTTCACACAAGAGTTTTCCCTAGGGCAGTCATTTGTGGCCTCACAGCCAATTGGCAGAGGCTTCGGGGTGGATGGTGGCTGTGGTTTTGTAACTGGAGGCTGTATTGGTCGAGGCGTAGGATGTACTGCTATTGGAGGAGGACCTGGACTCGTTGAATCTACCGTGGGACGGATTGGGTCACCTGGTGGGAGTGGCGAAACATCTGACATGGGTGGCATATGTGTGGTGGGTCGCTCAGTGAGTGTTGCAAAACATTGTGTAGTTGGATTTCCCTCAGTTCCAGGGGGACAGGTACATACAGGTCGATGGTCCTTTACTCTGCAGTCTGCATTGGTTCCACAATGACCAAGGGTGCATACATCGTAACACAGCTTATTGATACATGAGTTATCCACTGTGCAACTGTCATGATTCTCACAGGCTATGGGAAATGGTGGGTCGATTGGAGGAAGCGTTGGCCGTGGAGAGGTAGGTTGTGGTGTTTTGGTTGTTCCTATTTCAAGAAGAGGTGGGGGGAATGGAGTGCTTCCTCCCTGTTCAGGAACAATTGGCTGATCAACAGGCAGACCTGGTTTACCAATGACTGGTGAAATAGTTGTTGGTCTATCAGTTGCAACAGCAATACATTTATCGGTTGGGTTTCCAGATGTGCCTGGAGGACATATGCATACGGGTCTGTGGGCCACTGTCTGGCAGTTTGCATTATCGCCACAAGGTGTGAAGTGACAGATATCTACACAAACTTTGTTGATGCAACTGTTATCGTAGGGACATATGTCTGTGCTTTCACAGCCAATTGCCACTGGTGAAACGCTCATCACAGAAGGTGGTTGTGTTGGTGGAGGTAAAGTTGGTCGAGGCTTTGATAATTCACCTTCTGGAGGTGGTGGTAATGTAGTAATTCCAGAAATAGGGAAGACAGGATCATCAATGACAACTGTTTCTTCGGTAACTGGACTTGGAACAGAAGTAGGTTTCACTGTTGACATGGCAATGCATTCAATCTGTGGGTCGCCAGTTGTTCCATAGGGACACAGACATACAGGTGCATGTTCCACTTGCTTGCACTCAGAGTTATCAGCACAGGTACCAAAGGCACAAGCATCAATACACAGCATATTGACACAAGACATATCAAATTCACAGTCGTCATTATTTTCACATGCTGCTGGCAACTTTGGAGTAATTGGTGGAGGAGGTGGTCGAGGTGTTGTTGGCTGTAGAGGTGGACGAGTCGTGTGTTCTGCCAGAGGAGGTGATGTTGGGGTTGTAGGACCTACAATGGGACCAATGGGCACCTCGTCTACTGAAGGAGTGTCTCCTATGATTGGAGGGTGTGGTGTTGATGGTGTTTCCACTGCCATTGCAGAACACTTAATGGTAGGGTTGCCCGTAGTTCCTGGAGGACATTTACATACTGGACGATGACCAATGGTCTGGCAGTCAGCATTCTTACCACAATAGTCTGGATGACAAACATCTATACAAAGTTTGTTCACACAAGAGTTTTCCCTAGGGCAGTCATTTGTGGCCTCACAGCCAATTGGCAGAGGCTTCGGGGTGGATGGTGGCTGTGGTTTTGTAACTGGAGGCTGTATTGGTCGAGGCGTAGGATGTACTGCTATTGGAGGAGGACCTGGACTCGTTGAATCTACCGTGGGACGGATTGGGTCACCTGGTGGGAGTGGCGAAACATCTGACATGGGTGGCATATGTGTGGTGGGTCGCTCAGTGAGTGTTGCAAAACATTGTGTAGTTGGATTTCCCTCAGTTCCAGGGGGACAGGTACATACAGGTCGATGGTCCTTTACTCTGCAGTCTGCATTGGTTCCACAATGACCAAGGGTGCATACATCGTAACACAGCTTATTGATACATGAGTTATCCACTGTGCAACTGTCATGATTCTCACAGGCTATGGGAAATGGTGGGTCGATTGGAGGAAGCGTTGGCCGTGGAGAGGTAGGTTGTGGTGTTTTGGTTGTTCCTATTTCAAGAAGAGGTGGGGGGAATGGAGTGCTTCCTCCCTGTTCAGGAACAATTGGCTGATCAACAGGCAGACCTGGTTTACCAATGACTGGTGAAATAGTTGTTGGTCTATCAGTTGCAACAGCAATACATTTATCGGTTGGGTTTCCAGATGTGCCTGGAGGACATATGCATACGGGTCTGTGGGCCACTGTCTGGCAGTTTGCATTATCGCCACAAGGTGTGAAGTGACAGATATCTACACAAACTTTGTTGATGCAACTGTTATCGTAGGGACATATGTCTGTGCTTTCACAGCCAATTGCCACTGGTGAAACGCTCATCACAGAAGGTGGTTGTGTTGGTGGAGGTAAAGTTGGTCGAGGCTTTGATAATTCACCTTCTGGAGGTGGTGGTAATGTAGTAATTCCAGAAATAGGGAAGACAGGATCATCAATGACAACTGTTTCTTCGGTAACTGGACTTGGAACAGAAGTAGGTTTCACTGTTGACATGGCAATGCATTCAATCTGTGGATCGCCAGTTGTTCCATAGGGACACAGACATACAGGTGCATGTTCCAATTGCTTGCACTCAGAGTTATCAGCACAGGTACCAAAGGCACAAGCATCAATACACAGCATATTGACACAAGACATATCAAATTCACAGTCGTCATTATTTTCACATGCTGCTGGCAACTTTGGAATAATTGGTGGAGGAGGTGGTCGAGGTGTTGTTGGCTGTAGAGGTGGACGAGTTGTGTGTTCTGCCAGAGGAGGTGATGTTGGGGTTGTAGGACCTACAATGGGACCAATGGGCACCTCATCTACTGAAGGAGTGTCCCCTATGATTGGAGGGTGAGGTGTTGATGGTGTTTCCACTGCCATTGCAGAACACTTAATGGTAGGGTTGCCCGTAGTTCCTGGAGGACATTTACATACTGGACGATGACCAATGGTCTGGCAGTCAGCATTCTTACCACAATAGTCTGGATGACAAACATCTATACAAAGTTTGTTCACACAAGAGTTTTCCCTAGGGCAGTCATTTGTGGCCTCACAGCCAATTGGCAGAGGCTTCGGGGTGGATGGTGGCTGTGGTTTTGTAACTGGAGGCTGTATTGGTCGAGGCGTAGGATGTACTGCTATTGGAGGAGGACCTGGACTCGTTGAATCTACCGTGGGACGGATTGGGTCACCTGGTGGGAGTGGCGAAACATCTGACATGGGTGGCATATGTGTGGTGGGTCGCTCCGTGAGTGTTGCAAAACATTGTGTAGTTGGATTTCCCTCAGTTCCGGGGGGACAGGTACATACAGGTCGATGGTCCTTTACTCTGCAGTCGGCGTTGGTTCCACAATGACCAAGGGTGCATACATCGTAACACAGCTTATTGATACATGAGTTATCCACTGTGCAACTGTCATGATTCTCACAGGCTATGGGAAATGGTGGGTCGATTGGAGGAAGCGTTGGCCGTGGAGAGGTAGGTTGTGGTGTTTTGGTTGTTCCTATTTCAAGAAGAGGTGGGGGGAATGGAGTGCTTCCTCCCTGTTCAGGAACAATTGGCTGATCAACAGGCAGACCTGGTTTACCAATGACTGGTGAAATAGTTGTTGGTCTATCAGTTGCAATAGCAATACATTTATCGGTTGGGTTTCCAGATGTGCCTGGAGGACATATGCATACGGGTCTGTGGGCCACTGTCTGGCAGTTTGCATTATCGCCACAAGGTGTGAAGTGACAGATATCTACACAAACTTTGTTGATGCAACTGTTATCGTAGGGACATATGTCTGTGCTTTCACAGCCAATTGCCACTGGTGAAACGCTCATCACAGAAGGTGGTTGTGTTGGTGGAGGTAAAGTTGGTCGAGGCTTTGATAATTCACCTTCTGGAGGTGGTGGTAATGTAGTAATTCCAGAAATAGGGAAGACAGGATCATCAATGACAACTGTTTCTTCGGTAACTGGACTTGGAACAGAAGTAGGTTTCACTGTTGACATGGCAATGCATTCAATCTGTGGGTCGCCAGTTGTTCCATAGGGACACAGACATACAGGTGCATGTTCCACTTGCCTACATTCAGAGTTATCAGCACAGGTATCGAAGGCACAAGCATCAATACACAGCATATTGACACATGACATATCAAATTCACAGTCGTCATTATTTTCACATGCTGCTGGCAACTTTGGAGTAATTGGTGGAGGAGGTGGTCGAGGTGTTGTTGGCTGTAGAGGTGGACGAGTCGTGTGTTCTGCCAGAGGAGGTGATGTTGGGGTTGTAGGACCTACAATGGGACCAATGGGCACCTCGTCTACTGAAGGAGTGTCCCCTATGATTGGAGGGTGAGGTGTTGATGGTGTTTCCACTGCCATTGCAGAACACCTAATGGTAGGGTTGCCCGTAGTTCCTGGAGGACATTTACATACTGGACGATGACCAATGGTCTGGCAGTCAGCATTCTTACCACAATAGTCTGGATGACAAACATCTATACAAAGTTTGTTCACACAAGAGTTTTCCCTAGGGCAGTCATTTGTGGCCTCACAGCCAATTGGCAGAGGCTTCGGGGTGGATGGTGGCTGTGGTTTTGTAACTGGAGGCTGTATTGGTCGAGGCGTAGGATGTACTGCTATTGGAGGAGGACCTGGACTTGTTGAATCTACTGTGGGACGGATTGGGTCACCTGGTGGGAGTGGCGAAACATCTGACATGGGTGGCATATGTGTGGTGGGTCGCTCAGTGAGTGTTGCCAAACATTGTGTAGTTGGATTTCCCTCAGTTCCAGGGGGACAGGTACATACAGGTCGATGGTCCTTTATTCTGCAGTCTGATTCCTTTCCACAGATACCAAGACTGCACACATCGTAGCATAGGTTATTGATACATGAGTTGTCTGATGTGCAGTCATCATTGTTTGTGCATGCTATAGCTACTTGCAGAATTATAGGCTTTGGTTTTGGTGTCTCAATGGTAAAAGGTGTTGTTGGTTCTGGATACTCAACTAGTGGTGGCTGCATGGTAGGGGTTTTGCCTGCGATAGGAATCAATAGCTCATCTTCATAAGGAGCTGGTGTTTCTGCTATTGGTGGGAAGATAGATGGCATTTCTGTTGATAAAGCTAAGCAACTCTCTGTTGGATTGCCAGTGGTTCCAGGGGGACATAAACACTGAGGCCGATGTCCAATGGTGTGACATACTGCAGATTTTCCACAAAGATTTTGTTTACATATATCCAAACACATGCGATTAATGCACGTGGTTTCAAATCCACAATGGTCATTGCTTTCACATCCAATGCTGATTGGTGGTAGGGATGGAGCAGTTGTTGGTTGTTGTATTGGAGGTAGAGATGGTCTAGGTTTAGGAGTTTCTGCTATAGGTGGAGGTCGAGAAGTTGCATCTGAAATTGGACGAATTGGATCTTGAGGCATCTGGAATACGTCGGTTAAAGGAGTCTCTGTTGTTGTATTTTCAGAAAATAAAGAATTGCATTTGACTTGAGGATCTCCAGTAGTACCAGGAGGACAGAGACAAACAGGCCTATGACTAAGTGTTCTACAATTAGCAGAGGTACCACATACACCAAGACTGCATGCATCATAGCACAATAAATTAATGCAAGTGTTATGAAAATCACATTCATCATTATTTTTACATGCTATAGACACAGGAGGAAGTAATGGAGGTAGTGGGGGTCTAGTCAAAGGAAGATCTGGTGAAGGTTTTGGTGGGTATTTAGCTAAAGGATCAGGTAGTGGGCTTGAAGAATCTGTTATGGGTATAATGGTCACTTCGTTCACTGAGGGTGTGTGTCCTGTTACTGGAGGGTATGGTGTTGATGATGTCTCCACTGCCAGTGCAGAACACTTTATGGTTGGGTTTCCTGTAGTTCCTGGGGGACACACACAAAATGGACGATGGCGATGAGTTTGACAGTCAGAATTCTCACCACACAATCCTGGGTGACAAACATCCAGGCAAAGTTTGTTCACACAAGAGTTATCTAAAGGACACTCATCTGAGGCCTCACACCCAATTGGCAGAGGCCCTGGTGTGGGAGGTGGCTGTGGTTCCGTAACTGGAAACTGTGGTTGCTTAGTTATTGGGTCTTCTGCAAGTGGTGGAAGAACTGAACTAGTTGGACCAATAATAGCAAGGATTGGGTCTCCTGGTGGAAGTGATGAAACATCTGATATGGGCGGCATATGTGTGGTAGGTTGTTCAGTTAGTATTGCTGAACAATATTCAGTTCCATCTCCCACAGTTCCAGGGGGGCAGCTACATACAGGTCGATGTTCCTCTATCATGCAATTGGCATTTGCTCCACAAATTCCAAGACTACACACATCGTAACACAGCTTATTGATACAGGAATTATCTGAGGAACAATCATGCATGGTCTCACAACCAATAGCAATTTCAGGTAATATTGGCTCCACAAATGGAGGGAACACAGGAAGCTCTATAGGTCTGGTGGTGGGGTACTCCACTCCTGGGGACAATGGACGGGCTGTTGATCCCAGTATAGGAATTATGTCTTCATATTCCAGCTCATCCAAAACCTCAACAAGTGGTTTAACAGTGGTAAGTGTCTCTGTCAATAAAGCAATGCAGTGCTCTGTGGGGTTACCTGTAGTACCAGGTGGACATACACAAGATGGTTTATGACCAATTGTCTGACAGTCAGCATTTTCACCACAAAGACCAGGATAACAAATATTCAAACAAAATCTGTTTACACACGTGTTATCAAAGGGACAATTACCACTACTTTCACAACCAATAAAAATAGCAGGAAGAATGGGTAAGTCAAGTAGAGGTTTGGATGTTGGTTTTATGGGTCGACTGGTGGGATACACAGCAATAACAGGAGGTGGCTCTGGGGATGTACCAATGACAGGTCTTACTGGGTCATCTACGTGCTGGAAGGGCACGTCAGTTACTGGAGAAAGAGTTGTGATCTTTTCTGTGGAAGTGGCTTGACACTTGACTAGTGGGTCTCCCCTTGTTCCTGGGGGACACACACAAACTGGCCGATGTTCTACTGTTTGGCAATCAGCATGATCTCCACACATATTTAGGCCACAGGCATCATAACACAACATATTGATACAGGACTTCTCTGCATCGCAGTCATCATTATTTTCACATGCTGCTGGCAAGGCTGCAACAATTGTCGGGGGAGGTGGTCGAGGTTTTGGTGTTGGTGCAGGAGGACGTATTCCATGTTCTGATAGCGGAGGAGATTTTGGTGTTGTAGAGCCAGGCATAGGGCTAATTGATGGATCATCTACAGACGGGGTGACCCCTGCAATTGGAGGATGGGGTGTTGTTGGTGTCTCAACTGCCAGTGCAGAACACTTAATGGTTGGGTTGCCAGTCGTTCCTGGTGGACATAAACAGACTGGACGATGGCCAAGGGTCTGGCAGTCCGCATTCTCACCACATAATCCAGGATAACAAATATCCAGACAAAGTCTGTTCACACAGGAGTTGTCTAAAGGACACTCATCTGAGGCCTCACAGCCCACTGGCAGAGGTCCAGGTGTGGGAGGTAGCTGTGCCTGTGTAACTGGAGGCTCTATTGGTCGAAGGGTTGGGTATTCTGGTAGTGGGGGAGGACCCGGACTGGTTGGATCTGCCACAGGATGGATCGGGTGTCCGGGTGGGATAGGCAACTCATCCGATATGGGTGGTTTCTGTGTAGTGGGTTTCTCAGTTACTAAAGAGGAACACTGTTGCGTTGGATCTCCAATGGTTCCCGGTGGACAGTCACATACTGGTCGATGGTCTTGTATTTTACACTCAGCATATGGTCCACAGATGCCAAGGACACACACATCATAGCAGAGCTTATTGATACAAGAGTTATCTGTGGCACAGTCGTCATTATTTTCACAAGAAATGATTATCGGCGGAGATATTGGCACAGGCTTGGGCAAAGGCAGGGGAGGCCTAGTGGGCCTGGTGGGGTACTCTATTGATGGAGCCAAAGGACTGAATGTTGTTCCCAGTATGGGAATTATGTCTTCATCTTGAGGTTGTTCTGCATCCTCAACAAGAGGCTTAACTGTAGTAGTTGTTAGTGTCAAAAGAGCAATGCAGTTCTTTGTGGGGTTACCCGTTGTTCCAGGTGGACATATGCAAGAGGGACGGTGGTCAATTGTTATACAATCAGCGTCTTCTCCACAAAGGCCAGGATAACAGATGTTCAAGCACAGTTTATTAACACAGGAGTTATCCAGTGGGCATTCATCCACACTCTCACATCCAATGGGAAGTGATGGAGGTAATGGAATCTCAGCTGGAGGTTTGGGTGTTGGTTTTATGGGTCGACTGGTGGGATACACAGCAGTAACAGGAGGAGGCTCTGGGGATGTACCAATGACAGGTCTTACTGGGTCATCTATGAGCTGGAAGGGCACGTCAGTTACTGGAGAAAGAGTTGTGATCTTTTCTGTAGAAGTGGCTTGACACTTGACTAGTGGGTCTCCTCTTGTTCCTGGGGGACACACACAAACTGGCCGATGTTCTACTGTTTGGCAATCAGCATCGTCTCCACATATATTTAGACCACAGGCATCATAACACAACATATTGATACAGGACTTCTCTGCATCACAGTCATCATTATTTTCACATGCTGCTGGCAAGGCTGCAACAATTGTCGGGGGAGGTGGTCGAGGTTTTGGTGTTGGTGCAGGAGGACGTATTCCATGTTCTGATAGCGGAGGAGATTTTGGTGTTGTAGAGCCAGGCATAGGACTAATTGATGGATCATCTACAGACAGGGTGTCCCCTGCAATTGGAGGATGGGGTGTTGTTGGTGTCTCAACTGCCAGTGCAGAACACTTAATGGTTGGGTTGCCAGTCGTTCCTGGTGGACATAAACAGACTGGACGATGGCCAAGGGTCTGGCAGTCCGCATTCTCACCACATAATCCAGGATAACAAATATCCAGACAAAGTCTGTTCACACAGGAGTTGTCTAAAGGACACTCATCTGAGGCCTCACAGCCCACTGGCAGAGGTCCAGGTGTGGGAGGTAGCTGTGCCTGTGTAACTGGAGGCTCTATTGGTCGAAGGGTTGGGTATTCTGGTAGTGGGGGAGGACCCGGACTGGTTGGATCTGCCACAGGATGGATCGGGTGTCCGGGTGGGATGGGCAACTCATCCGATATGGGTGGTTTCTGTATAGTGGGTTTCTCAGTTACTAAAGAGGAACACTGTTGCGTTGGATCTCCAATGGTTCCCGGTGGACAGTCACATACTGGTCGATGGTCTTGTATTTTACACTCAGCATATGGTCCACAGATGCCAAGGACACACACATCATAGCAGAGCTTATTGATACAAGAATTATCTGTGGCACAGTCGTCATTATTTTCACAAGAAATGATTATCGGCGGAGATATTGGCACAGGCTTGGGCAAAGGCAGGGGAGGCCTAGTGGGCCTGGTGGTGGGGTACTCTACCGATGGAGCCAGAGGACTGAATGTTGTTCCCAGTATGGGAATTATGTCTTCATCTTGAGGTTGTTCTGCATCCTCAACAAGAGGCTTAACTGTAGTAGTTGTTAGTGTCAAAAGAGCAATGCAGTTCTTTGTGGGGTTACCCGTTGTTCCAGGTGGACATATGCAAGAGGGACGGTGGTCAATTGTTATACAATCAGCGTCTTCTCCACAAAGGCCAGGATAACAGATGTTCAAGCACAGTTTATTAACACAGGAGTTATCCAGTGGGCATTCATCCACACTCTCACATCCAATGGGAAGTGATGGAGGTAATGGAATATCAGCTGGAGGTTTGGGTGTTGGTTTTATGGGTCGACTGGTGGGGTACACAGCAGTAACAGGTGGCTCTGGGGAGGTACCAATGACAGGTCTTACTGGGTCATCTACGGGCTGGAAGGGCACGTCAGTTACTGGAGAAAGAGTTGTGATCTTTTCTGTGGAAGTGGCTTGACACTTGACTAGTGGGTCTCCTCTTGTTCCTGGGGGACACACACAAACTGGCCGATGTTCTACTGTTTGGCAATCAGCATCGTCTCCACATATATTTAGACCACAGGCATCATAACACAACATATTGATACAGGACTTCTCTGCATCACAGTCATCATTATTTTCACATGCTGCTGGCAAGGCTGCAACAATTGTCGGGGGAGGTGGTCGAGGTTTTGGTGTTGGTGCAGGAGGACGTATTCCATGTTCTGATAGCGGAGGAGATTTTGGTGTTGTAGAGCCAGGCATAGGACTAATTGATGGATCATCTACAGACGGGGTGTCCCCTGCAATTGGAGGATGGGGTGCTGTTGGTGTCTCAACTGCCAGTGCAGAACACTTAATGGTTGGGTTGCCAGTCGTTCCTGGTGGACATAAACAGACTGGACGATGGCCAAGGGTCTGGCAGTCCGCATTCTCACCACATAATCCAGGATAACAAATATCCAGACAAAGTCTGTTCACACAGGAGTTGTCTAAAGGACACTCATCTGAGGCCTCACAGCCCACTGGCAGAGGTCCAGGTGTGGGAGGTAGCTGTGCCTGTGTAACTGGAGGCTCTATTGGTCGAAGGGTTGGGTATTCTGGTAGTGGGGGAGGACCCGGACTGGTTGGATCTGCCACAGGATGGATCGGGTGTCCGGGTGGGATGGGCAACTCATCCGATATGGGTGGTTTCTGTGTAGTGGGTTTCTCAGTTACTAAAGAGGAACACTGTTGCGTTGGATCTCCAATGGTTCCCGGTGGACAGTCACATACTGGTCGATGGTCTTGTATTTTACACTCAGCATATGGTCCACAGATGCCAAGGACACACACATCATAGCAGAGCTTATTGATACAAGAGTTATCTGTGGCACAGTCGTCATTATTTTCACAAGAAATGATTATCGGCGGAGATATTGGCACAGGCTTGGGCAAAGGCAGGGGAGGCCTAGTGGGCCTGGTGGTGGGGTATTCTACTGATGGAGCCAAAGGACTGAATGTTGTTCCCAGTATGGGAATTATGTCTTCATCTTGAGGTTGTTCTGCATCCTCAACCAGAGGCTTAACTGTAGTAGTTGTTAGTGTCAAAAGAGCAATGCAGTTCTTTGTGGGGTTACCTGTTGTTCCAGGTGGACATATGCAAGAGGGACGGTGGTCAATTGTTATACAATCAGCGTCTTCTCCACAAAGGCCAGGATAACAGATGTTCAAGCACAGTTTATTAACACAGGAGTTATCCAGTGGGCATTCATCCACACTCTCACATCCAATGGGAAGTGATGGAGGTAATGGAATATCAGCTGGAGGTTTGGGTGTTGGTTTTATGGGTCGACTGGTGGGGTACACAGCAGTAACAGGAGGTGGCTCTGGGGATGTACCAATGACAGGTCTTACTGGGTCATCTACGGGCTGGAAGGGCACGTCAGTTACTGGAGAAAGAGTTGTGATCTTTTCTGTGGAAGTGGCTTGACACTTGACTAGTGGGTCTCCTCTTGTTCCTGGGGGACACACACAAACTGGCCGATGTTCTACTGTTTGGCAATCAGCATCGTCTCCACATATATTTAGGCCACAGGAATCATAACACAACATATTGATACAGGACTTCTCTGCATCGCAGTCATCATTATTTTCACATGCTGCTGGCAAGGCTGCAACAATTGTCGGGGGAGGTGGTCGAGGTTTTGGTGTTGGTGCAGGAGGACGTATCCCATGTTCTGATAGCGGAGGAGATTTTGGTGTTGTAGAGCCAGGCATAGGACTAATTGATGGATCATCTACAGACGGGGTGTCCCCTGCAATTGGAGGATGGGGTGTTGTTGGTGTCTCAACTGCCAGTGCAGAACACTTAATGGTTGGGTTGCCAGTCGTTCCTGGTGGACATAAACAGACTGGACGATGGCCAAGGGTCTGGCAGTCCGCATTCTCACCACATAATCCAGGATAACAAATATCCAGACAAAGTCTGTTCACACAGGAGTTGTCTAAAGGACACTCATCTGAGGCCTCACAGCCCACTGGCAGAGGTCCAGGTGTGGGAGGTAGCTGTGCCTGTGTAACTGGAGGCTCTATTGGTCGAAGGGTTGGGTATTCTGGTAGTGGGGGAGGACCCGGACTGGTTGGATCTGCCACAGGATGGATCGGGTGTCCGGGTGGGATGGGCAACTCATCCGATATGGGTGGTTTCTGTGTAGTGGGTTTCTCAGTTACTAAAGAGGAACACTGTTGCGTTGGATCTCCAATGGTTCCCGGTGGACAGTCACATACTGGTCGATGGTCTTGTATTTTACACTCAGCATATGGTCCACAGATGCCAAGGACACACACATCATAGCAGAGCTTATTGATACAAGAATTATCTGTAGCACAGTCGTCATTATTTTCACAAGAAATGATTATCGGCGGAGATATTGGCACAGGCTTGGGCAAAGGCAGGGGAGGCCTAGTGGGCCTGGTGGTGGGGTACTCTACTGATGGAGCCAAAGGACTGAATGTTGTTCCCAGTATGGGAATTATGTCTTCATCTTGAGGTTGTTCTGCATCCTCAACAAGAGGCTTAACTGTAGTAGTTGTTAGTGTCAAAAGAGCAATGCAGTTCTTTGTGGGGTTACCTGTTGTTCCAGGTGGACATATGCAAGAGGGACGGTGGTCAATTGTTATACAATCAGCGTCTTCTCCACAAAGGCCAGGATAACAGATGTTCAAGCACAGTTTATTAACACAGGAGTTATCCAGTGGGCATTCATCCACACTCTCACATCCAATGGGAAGTGATGGAGGTAATGGAATATCAGCTGGAGGTTTGGGTGTTGGTTTTATGGGTCGACTGGTGGGGTACACAGCAGTAACAGGAGGTGGCTCTGGGGATGTACCAATGACAGGTCTTACTGGGTCATCTACGGGCTGGAAGGGCACGTCAGTTACTGGAGAAAGAGTTGTGATCTTTTCTGTGGAAGTGGCTTGACACTTGACTAGTGGGTCTCCTCTTGTTCCTGGGGGACACACACAAACTGGCCGATGTTCTACTGTTTGGCAATCAGCATCGTCTCCACATATATTTAGGCCACAGGCATCATAACACAACATATTGATACAGGACTTCTCTGCATCACAGTCATCATTATTTTCACATGCTGCTGGCAAGGCTGCAACAATTGTCGGGGGAGGTGGTCGAGGTTTTGGTGTTGGTGCAGGAGGACGTATTCCATGTTCTGATAGCGGAGGAGATTTTGGTGTTGTAGAGCCAGGCATAGGACTAATTGATGGATCATCTACAGACGGGGTGTCCCCTGCAATTGGAGGATGGGGTGTTGTTGGTGTCTCAACTGCCAGTGCAGAACACTTAATGGTTGGGTTGCCAGTCGTTCCTGGTGGACATAAACAGACTGGACGATGGCCAAGGGTCTGGCAGTCCGCATTCTCACCACATAATCCAGGATAACAAATATCCAGACAAAGTCTGTTCACACAGGAGTTGTCTAAAGGACACTCATCTGAGGCCTCACAGCCCACTGGCAGAGGTCCAGGTGTGGGAGGTAGCTGTGCCTGTGTAACTGGAGGCTCTATTGGTCGAAGAGTTGGGTATTCTGGTAGTGGGGGAGGACCCGGACTGGTTGGATCTGCCACAGGATGGATCGGATGTCCGGGTGGGATGGGCAACTCATCCGATATGGGTGGTTTCTGTGTAGTGGGTTTCTCAGTTACTAAAGAGGAACACTGTTGCGTTGGATCTCCAATGGTTCCCGGTGGACAGTCACATACTGGTCGATGGTCTTGTATTTTACACTCAGCATATGGTTCACAGATGCCAAGGACACACACATCATAGCAGAGCTTATTGATACAAGAATTATCTGTAGCACAGTCGTCATTATTTTCACAAGAAATGATTATCGGCGGAGATATTGGCACAGGCTTGGGCAAAGGCAGGGGAGGCCTAGTGGGCCTGGTGGTGGGGTACTCTACTGATGGAGCCAAAGGACTGAATGTTGTTCCCAGTATGGGAATTATGTCTTCATCTTGAGGTTGTTCTGCATCCTCTACAAGAGGCTTAACTGTAGTAGTTGTTAGTGTCAAAAGAGCAATGCAGTTCTTTGTGGGGTTACCTGTTGTTCCAGGTGGACATATGCAAGAGGGACGGTGGTCAATTGTTATACAATCAGCGTCTTCTCCACAAAGGCCAGGATAACAGATGTTCAAGCACAGTTTATTAACACAGGAGTTATCCAGTGGGCATTCATCCACACTCTCACATCCAATGGGAAGTGATGGAGGTAATGGAATATCAGCTGGAGGTTTGGGTGTTGGTTTTATGGGTCGACTGGTGGGGTACACAGCAGTAACAGGAGGTGGCTCTGGGGATGTACCAATGACAGGTCTTACTGGGTCATCTACGGGCTGGAAGGGCACGTCAGTTACTGGAGAAAGAGTTGTGATCTTTTCTGTGGAAGTGGCTTGACACTTGACTAGTGGGTCTCCTCTTGTTCCTGGGGGACACACACAAACTGGCCGATGTTCTACTGTTTGGCAATCAGCATCGTCTCCACATATATTTAGGCCACAGGCATCATAACACAACATATTGATACAGGACTTCTCTGCATCGCAGTCATCATTATTTTCACATGCTGCTGGCAAGGCTGCAACAATTGTCGGGGGAGGTGGACGAGGTTTTGGTGTTGGTGCAGGAGGACGTATCACATGTTCTGATAGCGGAGGAGATTTTGATGTTGTAGAGCCAGGCATAGGACTAATTGATGGATCATCTACAGACGGGGTGACCCCTGCAATTGGAGGATGGGGTGTTGTTGGTGTCTCAACTGCCAATGCAGAACACTTAATGGTTGGGTTGCCAGTCGTTCCTGGTGGACATAAACAGACTGGACGATGGCCAAGGGTCTGGCAGTCCGCATTCTCACCACATAATCCAGGATAACAAATATCCAGACAAAGTCTGTTCACACAGGAGTTGTCTAAAGGACACTCATCTGAGGCCTCACAGCCCACTGGCAGAGGTCCAGGTGTGGGAGGTAGCTGTGCCTGTGTAACTGGAGGCTCTATTGGTCGAGGAGTTGGGTATTCTGGTAGTGGGGGAGGACCTGGACTGGTTGGATCTGCCACAGGATGGATCGGGTGTCCGGGTGGGATGGGCAACTCATCCGATATGGGTGGTTTCTGTGTAGTGGGTTTCTCAGTTACTAAAGAGGAACACTGTTGCGTTGGATCTCCAATGGTTCCTGGTGGACAGTCACATACTGGTCGATGGTCTTGTATTTTACACTCAGCATATGGTCCACAGATGCCAAGGACACACACATCATAGCAGAGCTTATTGATACAAGAATTATCTGTGGCACAGTCGTCATTATTTTCACAAGAAATGATTATCGGCGGAGATATTGGCACAGGCTTGGGCAAAGGCAGGGGAGGCCTAGTGGGCCTGGTGGTGGGGTACTCTACTGATGGAGCCAAAGGACTGAATGTTGTTCCCAGTATGGGAATTATGTCTTCATCTTGAGGTTGTTCTGCATCCTCAACAAGAGGCTTAACTGTAGTAGTTGTTAGTGTCAAAAGAGCAATGCAGTTCTTTGTGGGGTTACCCGTTGTTCCAGGTGGACATATGCAAGAGGGACGGTGGTCAATTGTTATACAATCAGCGTCTTCTCCACAAAGGCCAGGATAACAGATGTTCAAGCACAGTTTATTAACACAGGAGTTATCCAGTGGGCATTCATCCACACTCTCACATCCAATGGGAAGTGATGGAGGTAATGGAATCTCAGCTGGAGGTTTGGGTGTTGGTTTTATGGGTCGACTGGTGGGGTACACAGCAGTAACAGGAGGTGGCTCTGGGGATGTACCAATGACAGGTCTTACTGGGTCATCTACGTGCTGGAAGGGCACGTCAGTTACTGGAGAAAGAGTTGTGATCTTTTCTGTGGAAGTGGCTTGACACTTGACTAGTGGGTCTCCTCTTGTTCCTGGGGGACACACACAAACTGGCCGATGTTCTACTGTTTGGCAATCAGCATCGTCTCCACATATATTTAGGCCACAGGCATCATAACACAACATATTGATACAGGACTTCTCTGCATCGCAGTCATCATTATTTTCACATGCTGCTGGCAAGGCTGCAACAATTGTCGGGGGAGGTGGACGAGGTTTTGGTGTTGGTGCAGGAGGACGTGTTCCATGTTCTGATAGCGGAGGAGATTTTGGTGTTGTAGAGCCAGGCATAGGACTAATTGATGGATCATCTACAGACGGGGTGTCCCCTGCAATTGGAGGATGGGGTGTTGTTGGTGTCTCAACTGCCAGTGCAGAACACTTAATGGTTGGGTTGCCAGTCGTTCCTGGTGGACATAAACAGACTGGACGATGGCCAAGGGTCTGGCAGTCCGCATTCTTACCACATAATCCAGGATAACAAATATCCAGACAAAGTCTGTTCACACAGGAGTTGTCTAAAGGACACTCATCTGAGGCCTCACAGCCCACTGGCAGAGGTCCAGGTGTGGGAGGTAGCTGTGCCTGTGTAACTGGAGGCTCTATTGGTCGAGGAGTTGGGTATTCTGGTAGTGGGGGAGGACCCGGACTGGTTGGATCTGCCACAGGATGGATCGGGTGTCCGGGTGGGATGGGCAACTCATCCGATATGGGTGGTTTCTGTGTAGTGGGTTTCTCAGTTACTAAAGAGGAACACTGTTGCGTTGGATCTCCAATGGTTCCCGGTGGACAGTCACATACTGGTCGATGGTCTTGTATTTTACACTCAGCATATGGTTCACAGATGCCAAGGACACACACATCATAGCAGAGCTTATTGATACAAGAATTATCTGTGGCACAGTCGTCATTATTTTCACAAGAAATGATTATCGGCGGAGATATTGGCACAGGCTTGGGCAAAGGCAGGGGAGGCCTAGTGGGCCTGGTGGTGGGGTACTCTACTGATGGAGCCAAAGGACTGAATGTTGTTCCCAGTATGGGAATTATGTCTTCATCTTGAGGTTGTTCTGCATCCTCAACAAGAGGCTTAACTGTAGTAGTTGTTAGTGTCAAAAGAGCAATGCAGTTCTTTGTGGGGTTACCCGTTGTTCCAGGTGGACATATGCAAGAGGGACGGTGGTCAATTGTTATACAATCAGCGTCTTCTCCACAAAGGCCAGGATAACAGATGTTCAAGCACAGTTTATTAACACAGGAGTTATCCAGTGGGCATTCATCCACACTCTCACATCCAATGGGAAGTGATGGAGGTAATGGAATCTCAGCTGGAGGTTTGGGTGTTGGTTTTATGGGTCGACTGGTGGGATACACAGCAGTAACAGGAGGTGGCTCTGGGGATGTACCAATGACAGGTCTTACTGGGTCATCTACCTGCTGGAAGGGCACGTCAGTTACTGGAGAAAGAGTTGTGATCTTTTCTGTGGAAGTGGCTTGACACTTGACTAGTGGGTCTCCTCTTGTTCCTGGGGGACACACACAAACTGGCCGATGTTCTACTGTTTGGCAATCAGAATCGTCTCCACATATATTTAGGCCACAGGCATCATAACACAACATATTGATACAGGACTTCTCTGCATCGCAGTCATCATTATTTTCACATGCTGCTGGCAAGGCTGCAACAATTGTCGGGGGAGGTGGTCGAGGTTTTGGTGTTGGTGCAGGAGGACGTGTTCCATGTTCTGATAGCGGAGGAGATTTTGGTGTTGTAGAGCCAGGCATAGGACTAATTGATGGATCATCTACAGACGGGGTGTCCCCTGCAATTGGAGGATGGGGTGTTGTTGGTGTCTCAACTGCCAGTGCAGAACACTTAATGGTTGGGTTGCCAGTCGTTCCTGGTGGACATAAACAGACTGGACGATGGCCAAGGGTCTGGCAGTCCGCATTCTCACCACATAATCCAGGATAACAAATATCCAGACAAAGTCTGTTCACACAGGAGTTGTCTAAAGGACACTCATCTGAGGCCTCACAGCCCACTGGCAGAGGTCCAGGTGTGGGAGGTAGCTGTGCCTGTGTAACTGGAGGCTCTATTGGTCGAGGAGTTGGGTATTCTGGTAGTGGGGGAGGACCCGGACTGGTTGGATCTGCCACAGGATGGATCGGGTGTCCGGGTGGGATGGGCAACTCATCCGATATGGGTGGTTTCTGTGTAGTGGGTTTCTCAGTTACTAAAGAGGAACACTGTTGCGTTGGATCTCCAATGGTTCCCGGTGGACAGTCACATACTGGTCGATGGTCTTGTATTTTACACTCAGCATATGGTTCACAGATGCCAAGGACACACACATCATAGCAGAGCTTATTGATACAAGAATTATCTGTGGCACAGTCGTCATTATTTTCACAAGAAATGATTATCGGTGGAGATATTGGCACAGGCTTGGGCAAAGGCAGGGGAGGCCTAGTGGGCCTGGTGGTGGGGTATTCTACTGATGGAGCCAAAGGACTGAATGTTGTTCCCAGTATGGGAATTATGTCTTCATCTTGAGGTTGTTCTGCATCCTCAACAAGAGGCTTAACTGTAGTAGTTGTTAGTGTCAAAAGAGCAATGCAGTTCTTTGTGGGGTTACCCGTTGTTCCAGGTGGACATATGCAAGAGGGACGGTGGTCAATTGTTATACAATCAGCGTCTTCTCCACAAAGGCCAGGATAACAGATGTTCAAGCACAGTTTATTAACACAGGAGTTATCCAGTGGGCATTCATCCACACTCTCACATCCAATGGGAAGTGATGGAGGTAATGGAATCTCAGCTGGAGGTTTGGGTGTTGGTTTTATGGGTCGACTGGTGGGGTACACAGCAGTAACAGGAGGAGGCTCTGGGGATGTACCAATGACAGGTCTTACTGGGTCATCTACCTGCTGGAAGGGCACGTCAGTTACTGGAGAAAGAGTTGTGATCTTTTCTGTGGATGTGGCTTGACACTTGACTAGTGGGTCTCCTCTTGTTCCTGGGGGACACACACAAACCGGCCGGTGACCTACTGTTTGGCAATCAGAATCATCTCCACATATATTTAGGCCACAGGCATCATAACACAACATATTGATACAGGACTTCTCTGCATCACAGTCATCATTATTTTCACATGCTGCTGGCAAGGCTGCAGCAATTGTCGGGGGAGGTGGTCGAGGTTTTGGTGTTGGTGCAGGAGGACGTGTTCCATGTTCTGATAGCGGAGGAGACTTTGGTGTTGTAGAGCCAGGAATAGGACTAATTGATGGATCATCTACAGACGGGGTGTCCCCTGCAATTGGAGGATGGGGTGCTGTTGGTGTCTCAACTGCCAGTGCAGAACACTTAATGGTTGGGTTGCCAGTCGTTCCTGGTGGACATAAACAGACTGGACGATGGCCAAGGGTCTGGCAGTCCGCATTCTCACCACATAATCCAGGATAACAAATATCCAGACAAAGTCTGTTCACACAGGAGTTGTCTAAAGGACACTCATCTGAGGCCTCACAGCCCACTGGCAGAGGTCCAGGTGTGGGAGGTAGCTGTGCCTGTGTAGCTGGAGGCTCTATTGGTCGAGGCGTTGTGTGTTTAGCTATTGCAGGCAGTATTGATACACTGTCTTCAGTTATTGCAATAATTATTTCATCACTTGTTGGTAATATTTCTGTTATTGGTTCTTTAGTAATTTCATCTAACAATAATGCAACACATTTTTCAGTCGGATCCCCAGTTGTACCAAATGGGCAAGTGCATACTGGACGATGATGTGTTACTCTACAGTCAGCATGCTCTCCACATATTCCTAATGTACAAACATCATAGCAAAGTTTGTTGTAGCATGTGTTGTCCATAGCACAGTCATCATTTGCTGCACATGCAATAACAATTGGTGGGATGATGGGAGGTCGAGGTTTTGGTGGTAGCTGATAAGGTAATCTTGTTGTAGGAATAGCAGCTATTGGTTGGGTAGTCACTGAAGGGTGAGTAATTGGATGCACTGGATCAAGTTGTACTACAGGTGTTTTGGAGGTAAGTGGTGGAGCCTGCATATGGGGCTTCTCAGTTAAGTGCGCAACACATTTCACGGTTGGATTTCCTGTTGTGCCTGGTGGACACTGGCAAGATGGATGGTTGAAAACTGTGAGACACTCTGCATCCTCTCCACAGAGGGAAGGGCTGCATATATCACCACATAGCTGGTTGATACATGTGTTGTCATATGGACATTCATCATTGCTTTTGCAACCCACATTCATTGGAGGGATTGGGTAGTGAGGAACTGGTGGCCTCTGTGTTAATGGCTTCTGTGGTCTTGGTAAACTGGTTGCAACTATTGGGGGAGGTAATGTGTGGAAAGGCCCTTCTATAGGAGTAATATGTTGATGTTCAATAGGCTGTTGAGTTATTATAAGAGGACCAAGTGTTGAGGGAGGTTCCTGTGTAAGTAAAGCATAACAGGTCTTGAAAGCATCTCCAGTAGTTCCAGGTGGACATGAACATACTGGTATATCGTACTGAATCCGACAATCAGCATTATTTCCACAGTAGCCCTGATGACATACATCTATACACAATCTATTAATGCAAGAGGTACTGAAGGGACAGTCACCATTTCTCTCACATCCAATTGTAATGGGTGGAGGTGTGGGAAGTAGCGGTGGAGGAGGTTTGGGAGTAAGTGGTCTCTCATGTTCTGTAGATGGGTATTTAGCTATTGGAAGAGGAGTAGTGGTGGTGAGAAAAACTGGTGAAGGATAAGCATCAAGGGAGACTGGTGGCCTTTCAGTAATAGGTGGGAGATATGTGCAATGATATCCTGACCCTGTATACCCCCTAATGCAGGAACACATCGGGAAATGGTTCACTGTTCTACACTCAGCATAGGGCGAACAAGGATTTGAAATTATGCAAGGACTGATACATTCACGCTGAGAACAGGCCTTATTCAGAGGACAATCCCGATCATAAATACACTCAGGCAAGGGCGTGGTTGGCTTTAAGGATTTACACTCAATAAATGGATTACCAACAAGCCCTGGCAGACACCTGCATCGAGGCCGGTGGTTAGCACCAAAACACTCTACGCCAACATTAGGACAAGGGTTGATTACACTGCACACTGATCTACACTTATTGTCGTGGCACAACTCATCATCATCACAGTGTGAATCTTGAGTACACTCATAGGCAACTGGATCGGCAGGCTTTACTGTCCCAGGTCTGACAGTGGTGTGTGTCGGGAGGAGAGTTATGGGAGGAGGCTTTGTGGTCGTAGTCTTTTGTTCACAGTAATAACCATTGCCCAAGTAGCCATGAATGCAAGTGCACCGTGGAAAGTGAGAGATGACTGTGCACTCAGCCATAGGAGAACAAGGGTTGGCCACACGACATGGGTTGATGCACCGTTGTTCTGCACAAGCCTTATTCTGTGGGCACTCTGCATCTGACAAACAGTCTGGCTTGACCATTATGGACAGAGGGATGCAGGCATTCTGTGGATTGCCCTTGAAGCCAGGTGGACACTTGCAGACAGGGTGATGGTAGATGACAGTGCACTCGGCCCCAGTAGCACAAGGATGAGTGGCAGCACAGGGATCCACACACCACCGATTGATACAAGCGTGAATTGGGGAACAATGTGAGTTGGCCGTACACTCCAAAGATAAGAGAGGAGGAGAGGTTTGGGTAGGGGGGTGAGGGAAAGGATCTGAGGGTGGGGTAGGAAGGATATCTACAAGCGGGGGTTGGGGAATGGTGGTAGGTGAGCACCCTTGGTCAGGGTTGCCCGTATACCCAGGGAGGCAGTAACAAATAGGAATATTGTTAGTTATACGACATTCAGTGTTAAAGCCGCATGCATTCGGAGAACACTGAAGGGTCGGCGATGGTGCTGAAAAGAGTTATGCATCATGCAATTAAGACATGCATAAGATATTCTTTATAATTTGTACATTATGATACATGCTAACGATTTGATATGACTTGCTCAGGATCTTAAATATAATATAATAGTAAACAAGGAAACAGCTGAGGTAGGATATGCCATGCATTATAACATGCTTCATGAGGCTGCAAGGTACAATCATGCTTTATCAATTCTCTTTCTCTCTCTCTCTCTCTCTCTCTCTCTCTCTCTCTCTCTCTCTCTCTCTCTCTCTCTCTCTCTCTCTCTCTCTCTCTCCCCCCCACACACACACAAAACTTCATGCAAAAATAATTATGAACATGCTTAACACAACCATGCTTTCCCTCCAACACATCACTAAGAGTACTCACCACGTCGACATTCGATCTGTGGGTTGCCTGTGAATCCTCGGGAGCAAGTGCACTTCGCCTTATGGTTAATGACATAACATATGGCATTTACTCCACATGAGCCTGGGCATGTATCCACACATTTCTGGCGCACACATGCCAGGTATTGTGGACAGTCTGAGTTGATGATGCACTCAGGTTTACATTCAACATATGGATTGCCATAGTAATCTGGAGAACATGTGCATTCTGCTCGATTGTTGATGACTCTACAATTGGCATTGATGCCACAACGGTTGGGATTACAGGGATCATCAGCTACCACCACTGGAAGAAGCATCACATGTTATTAAATTTTTTCTTTAGATGGCAATGTTTAAGGGCAAGTAAACAAAACAAGGATCATGAAAAGTAAAATGTTGGTCTGTTTACCTGGCTTAGGACGACAAGATGTTAGAGGGTCACCAGTGAAATCATCTGGGCAAAAGCAGCGGGGTGTGTGGCCCACGACAGTGCATATAGCTTGATCCCCACATGAGCCAATGCAGGGATCCTTGCACTTAATGTTGATGCATGCCTTGCTCAGGGGGCAGTCAGAGTTAATAGTGCATTGAGGTCTACAACCATAGTCAGGGTCTCCAAAGTAATCTGGGAGGCAGGAACACACTGCCCGGTCTGCTACCACCCTGCAGTTGGTGTAGGCACCACATATTGTTGGGATGCATGGGTTGGATGGCTCTCGAACTGCGTAAATTGACAATTATTATTAGTCATATGTTTGTATGTCATCAAAATATACTTTATAAATTACAAACTATGAACTAAGTTCAGGGGTGTGCCTGAGGCTAATAACTACAGAACATTTTTCAGCATGTGCTATTCAGTGTATAGCAACAAGCTATAATAAAAAAAAAAAACTTACTTGGTTCGCAGCGGTCAAAGGGATCCCCTGTCATGCTATTGGGACAGCTGCATACAGGATTGTGGTTATTCACATCACAGTAAGCATCTATTCCACAGGTGCCAGGACACGGGTCCACACATTTTTGATTTATGCAAGCCAAGTACTTTGGACATTCTGAATTGATGACACATTCAGGCCCACACTGTTGGTAAGGATTACCAAAGTAGTCCTCCTTGCAAGTACAAATACCACGAGTTCCTTCTACATGACATTCAGCATTTACACCACAAGCTCCTTCATGACAGGGGTCATCGCGAAGTGGTGTTGTGGGTGTAACTGCAAATAAAAAATAAATGTATATCAGACATTTGCATCAAAGGAAAATTTTAATGGCCCATCTTAAAGTTCTTTAATCATACAGGAGAGAACAGTCATTTCACCACTTGGGACTCTCCTTAGTATACAAGAAGGTCCTCTTTTTAGTTGAAAATAGAAGTAATACAAGGGCACTTGAAAGGTTCGAGTAACACCCCTGGCTACTGCATACTTTTAAAAAATCACATAAAAAAGTTATTGCTTAATTATTGTTTAATTATCATGTATTTATTTGGTGAAATTTCAATAAATTAAATGTGACTAATAATTGAGTTGCTACAAAATTGCACTTCTGAATTGCAGACCCAATTTTCTAGAAATTTTCATCATGTAGATACAAGATTTTGTCTGAATCATGTAAAGGAATTTCCATATCAGACATTATAACGTTTTTTTGGTTAAAGTTATTATTAGAAGTGTGAAGTACATCCCATCATGAATTTTATCCTTTTTTTACTTTTCAAGAATTTTTATGATCAAAAAATTGCACTCAGGTTTACATTCAACATATGGATTGCCATAGTAATCTGGAGAACATGTGCATTCTGCTCGATTGTTGATGACTCTACAATTGGCATTGATTCAAAGATAACGAAATTCTATTATGTTCACTGTATCTTATAACTTCCTGTTAACTTGGAAAAAAAATCATGGTAATAGGATATATTTTACTATGGAAAAAGGAAAAAATTTCTCAAAGGCCAAAAAACATGTTTCAAGAAAAGAGAATTTGAAAGTTTACTTACCTGAAACCACCAGTCAATGAAAAGATATATAGATATATAGAATCTAAGAAATAAAAACATTTTCTCAGTGGTAGCATCATAACCAATGAGGTTTAACCAAGGTGTGTGAAGATTGCTAATGTGCAAAGAAAAATTTCAGTATTGGGAAAGGTGAAACATACAAGCAATCATGTCTACCACTACTGAAGTGGTAGAGCAGCCCATCCCCATCCTCACGTGGTGCACACTGTTATTATACTCCATGGAATAGAACTTGGACCAGATGAAGAAGAAAAAAAAAAAACTGGTGAAGCATATTAGACTTTTTCTAGTGAAAGGTAGAACTGCCACTGGGTAGACCAAAGAACAGATGAGATGAGGTCCTAAGGTAGGGCCTAGAAAACAAAGGCTTTAATAAACAAGCTCCATATAAGCGTATGGGTTAGTGAGCTACTGTTAACTTTTCCTGTAAACATGAAACCTACCTTTCAAGAAGAAATGAATAGAAACAATGAAATGAGCTCATTAGGAGAATGTTGTTTATGATGAAATAAGGCAACCTGAGGCATACTTACTGGGATGAGGAAAGCATCGACTGAAGGGATCACCAGTAAGGTGTTCAGGGCAGTAGCACACAGGATTGTGTTTTTTCACCTCACACAGGGCATTAGTGCCACATGCCTCCACACATGGGTCACTGCACTGACGATTGATACAAGCCAGAATAATAGGGCAGTCAGAGTTGCTGATGCACTGAGGGCGGCAATTAGGTGGCTTGTCATAGTAATTTGGAAGACACTCACACACTGGACGTGTCTGAACTATCCGGCAATTGGAGTTTGGTCCACAGGGGCTTGGATTACATGGGTCTTCAGGTTGGGATGGCAGGGCTGAGGGGAGCTCTCATTAGTATCTAGTTTTAGGTAGTAACAATAGAATATTTACAGATTTTTCACATTTTTCTGCTACTTGATTAATAACATGGATGTAGTAAGTTGTTGAATAACCCTTCTGGAATCCTGCTTGCTCTTTTGGTTGATTTGAGTCAAGTTTTGCATTAATCCTATTCATGAGAACTTTTATAAAAAGTTTGCCTACAACACAGTAAACTTATTGGCCAATAGTTCATAAGGACTAATACGTACACAAATACATCATGAAACATTATATACCATCAGTGTCATAAAATGAGAAAAGACAATGTGGAATCAGTTTATAGCGTTTGCACCTTTATAGCCAGCTGATCAGACAGATGAACACATTAAACTGATCACTTTTCTATGAAATATTTATTTTTTCTATAACAATATGCATTCCAATATTTTGCTTTTATAATATCAGTATAGTCTTTCTAAAGTCATATTGTGTATTGCATCTCATCTGTATACATTAGTTTTGAGGGAGGGAGGGAGAGAGGGGGAGAGAGAGAGAGAGAGAGAGAGAGAGAGAGAGAGAGAGAGAGAGAGAGAGGGAGAGAGAGAGAGGGAGAGAGAGAGAGGGAGAGAGAGAGAGAGAGAGAGAGAGAGAGAGAGAGAGAGAGGGAGAGAGGGAGAGAGAGGGAGGGAGGGAGGGAGGGAGGGAGGGAGAGAGAGAGAGAGAGAGAGAGAGAGAGAGAGAGAGAGAGAGAGAGAGAGAGAGAGAGAGAGAGAGAGAGAGAGAGAGAGAGAGAGAGGGAGGGAGGAGAGAGGAGAGAGAGAGAGAGAGAGAGAGAGAGAGAGAGAGAGAGAGAGAGAGAGAGAGAGAGAGAGAGAGAGAGAGAGAGAGAGAGAGAGAGAGAGAGAGAGAGAGAGAGAGAGAGAGAGAGAGAGAAGAGGGAGGGGGGGGCGGTATTCCCAGTTGAGGTCACCTACTTGGTAAGATGTGACATCCCCGGTAAGGGTCCCCTGTGTATCCAGGGTCACAGTAACATACAGGAGTATGGTTCACCACTTTGCAGTTGGCCTTCACACCGCAGCTGCTTCGACAGGGGTCAATACACTTCATATTTGAACAGGCCAGATGTGAAGCACAGTCCATGTCAACAGAGCATTCTGGGCTGCACTTATCAAACGGATTGCCAAAGTAGTCTGGCAGACAGCGGCAGTCTGCTTGGTAACCAGCAATTATACATTCAGCATTCACGCCACATGGGTTGCGGTCACAGGGCTGTGCTGGGACTGGTGCTACAGTAGTGACTGAAAAAAACAATGTAATATTTAATGTAAAAAAAACAAGTAGTCATGTTAAGAAAGTAACTGTGAAAAATTTATCTATCTACCCATATTTCTAACGCCTAGTCCCCCTCCATAGACTTTCCTTGAAAGGAGTGGTCATGGTAGACAAATCTGCACCTTTCCCTGGCTTCTGTGTTCACACAAAGAATAAGTTAAAAATCTTTGGTTTATATCATGCCTGTGTTAGTAGGCAGTTCAATACACGATAAAAATTTACATCCTCTACTTTTCCTTACACATGCTATGGGCTCTAGCACTTGCAGTGGGGCTTCCTAATATATTTTGTGCACTAAAAAATAAACAAAAATGAATAAACACATAAGTAAATATGGAAATTTTGAGCTTCAATTTGTAAACCATCACATTAGTTTACATGACACTCACATGATGGATATTCTGGAATGGGTATGATAGCACATTTTTGTCTTGGATCTCCGGTGTAGCCTTCGGGACAGAAGCATCTGGCATTGTGGTTGATCATACTGCATTCGGCATTGGATGCACAGGCTCCAGGACAAAGGTCAACACATTTTTGCTTCACACAGGCTAATTTTCTATCACAGTCAGTATTAAGCACACACTCAGGACCACATCCCAACTCAGGATTCCCATAATATCCAGAAAGACATTCACACACATGTTGATTCCCTTGTCGGTGGCAAAGAGCATTTCCTCCACAGGGGTTTGGAGAACAAGGGTTGTAAGGTGAGGTGGGCAGCTGGGGAACCTTTGCAATGGGTTTTGGAGTGATGGATGGCTTCCCAGTTTGCGGGCTGATAGGCTGGTCAATACTGAATGGGGTTGTTTCAGCAATCGGTGGAAGGGGTGGTGGTGTAGCAGGTGTTGGGGGTCCAGTTACAGGTGCAATTACAGGTGGTCTTGGGGTGACTGCGATTGGGGCAGGAGTACAGCGGATGAAAGGATCTCCAGTAAAGTCTGGGAGACAACTGCAGATTGGATTGTGGTTGATAACTTGACACTGGGCTTGGACACCACATGTACCCCGGCAAGGATCAACACAGCGGTTCTTCAGACAGGCAAGGAGTGGAGGGCAGTCACTTGGTACCACACACTCAGGGCGACAGAACGGGGGTTTGTTAATGAACCCAGACTGACAGGAGCATCTACGCTTGCCACCCACTTCCCGACAGATAGCATTGGGCCCACATGGATATCCCTCACATACACGCTGTGATGGTTCAGTTGTATCTGTTGAACAGAAAAAAGCACTTACAATCACATGGTGAATACAAAGCGAATTTACCAAAATAATATATATATTCATGCATATATATCAATAAGTAATTAATGTTTACTCTTTTTGCTTCAAGGTGTAATATAAAGTAACAAAAAGAATAATGATGGGTAACTCACAACACCAACTCTAGAGACTCTACAGAATAAGAGCAACAATCTACTACTGGAGGTGCCATGTGACGGCTGGTTCATATTGGCACCATACCAGATTTTACTTTGTGGCACGTGACTTAAAATTTTGTGACAAAAAGTTGTCTTGCAATCTGGTGCTTGAACAGTTTTGTAAGTGACTCTCAGCTCATGGGTTAATACATTTGTCAGATTAATCAAAATGAGCAGAAGAGTCCTTGAGATGTTGTTAGTGTGACAATATACAAATGTGTTAACCCAGGATTACATACACACCATAGAATCACTGTACATCTACAGATGGTCATATGAGTGTTTGTGTGTCTCTCATGTCAAGGTGGTCCTTGATTTTGAAGACTTTAGTTTCGTTGTGTAGGTGGTCTGTAGGTGTGGCAACTGTGCATCCGGTGATGACTTTTCGGGCTTTGTTCTGTATAGTCTGCAGGGTATTGTGATGTGTCTCAGTAAGGTTAGAGGCCCAGGAAAGGCTTGCATAATCCAGCACTGATTGTAAATATTGTTTGTATACAGTGGTTGTTGTTTCTATATTGTATCCAAGTGTGTCATGGGTATGTTGTTTATGATGAGGTGTGGGGTGTAGTGGTATTCAGCTGTCCAGTTAGTGAGGAGAATGACTGTAGGTAACTGCAGTTAATCTGTCTAATGAGGTCTGACAACTCAATCGTCTTGGTCTTGGTTTGCATGAGTCACGGAATAGCAAGTTGTTGCATTTTTATTCTAAAGAATCTCTAACCATCACTTATAACCTTTAGCCATAAAAGAGTCTCTAACTAACACTTATACCAATACCTATCACAAGCTGTCAATTTTCCTGTGGGTATAAGAGTAAGTCCAAAGAAGGACTGCATAATATTATACTAGCAATCCTCCAACAAAAGTATATCACTTACCTTTTACACAGCGTTCAAATGGATCACCAGTCAAGTGTTTGGGGCAGAAACAGATAGGGTTGTGGTTGGATACTTCACAGAGTGCATCTTCACCACATACACCTGGACATGGGTCAACACATTTCTTCTTTATGCAAGCCATGTCCATGTCGCAGTCACTGTTCAGCAGGCACTCGGGGCGGCATCTGGAACCAAAAGAACATGACAGGAAATTATTCTCTCTGGAAATTAAAATGAAGAAAGGGTGAAGGCAGAAGATGGTACAATGTTGGTTGAAAAGAAAGCAGTTAAGGAGAGATGGGCTGAATATTTTGAAGGAGTAAATGTATGAAATAGTTGTTGATAGAGGGGGATGGATTGAACTAGCATAGCAAGGAGTGTGTTTATAGGTAATTAGAAAAAACATAACAGGATTAATGGGGATGGCTTGTAGCATGTCCTACGATTGTATAGGCTAGATGGCAGACTGCTAAGAGGTGTGGAAAATTTCTATGTGAATAGTAGAGTATGTGTAAGAGTGGAAAATTGCGTGAGTGGTTTTCTGCTATGAGTAAGACTACATCGGGGATGTGTGATGTCACCATGGTTGTTTGATATTTATATGGATGGTGTGGTAATGTAATGCGAGAATCTTAGGTAGAGGTCCAGTTTGATGATAGAGTGGAAGATAAAATCAGCTACTGTTTGCAGATGATACAGCTTTAGTGATGGATTCGGAGGAGAAATTGTATCAGTTAGTGGAAGAATTTGGTTGAGTGTGTAGGAAGAGGAATTAAGTGATGAAATGCACAACGGGGTTTGGCGGTAGAAGGATGAATGTTGCATTGAATGGTGAACCACTTGAGGTGGTGGAATGTTTGAAATATTTTGGTTCCAAATTTACTGTAGAATTACTGCAGAATCCATGAATGTTGGAGGATGATACAAACAAGGAATGCATTCTGAGTAGGTATGTATAATGTGAATTTCACATATTTCAAATAGCAATTAAAAATTTCAAAATGCAACAGAAATTATTAAAATAATTCTAAGAAATGTTTTGTTTGGGGTTTCAGTGCACACACACTATCAAAAATTTCACATATATTTCTGATGTCGTTAGTTTAATTTGAGATCCGCATTATTTTAAATTCATGTATTCTAAACATGTATAAATCAGGAATCAACTGTACATATTATGTTTTGGTCTTCTATTCTGAGTTGTCATTGTCATTCATTAATGTTAATAATCTTCATTTGAATCAAAATTTTGATTAATTGGTGACTGTAGAGTATGTGACCACTATATCAACACACTGACCTTGGGGGTTCTCCTAAGTAAGATGGGAAGCAGGAACACACAGCCTTGAAATCTTGCACCCGACACTTAGCACTGGGTCCACATGGGCTGGGCTCACATGGATTAGATAACTTATCTGGTCTCTCAGCTGTGAAGGGAGGAAACAACATTGAGTAAGAAAGGGAACTTGCAGAAAGAGGAAGGAAATAACAGGTGAGGAATGAAAAGTGTTAACCAGGTTGAATTAGAAAGGATATGTCTAGGAAGTCTGAAGGAGGATAATACATAGTCTGTAGATGAGAAAGTAGTTCTTGTCAGACAAATTGTACTTGTAATTGTACTGTTGCATAAGTAGTACTGAAGAGTGCAGTCACAACTTGTAGGCTATCACAGATATAGTCTGTGGTAGTCAAGTCCTACCGTACCTTCCTGAAATGACATTGTTACACCACCAAAAGTTTCAAGTCAGTTTTCCTAAATTAATAAACTTCATTTTTGTCAAGGTGGTATAACTAAAGAGGAGGCCAACTACATTCCTTTATTTTTTCTTTGTCATCTTTGTTGTCTATTTTATCACATATACTTTCTTCAGAAACTCTTCACTCTTATTTCTTTCCTTATGACCAAATCACCTCAACATTTTTTTTTACCCATTCTACTATACCACACTCCACTCCATTTACACGAGTTCCCATGCCGCATCTTTCATACAAACTTTCACTGCTCTCACCTTCCCATCTTGTCAAGCCACATGTTCCTCTCAGATAACTATCTATCTATCTATATCTATATACCTGACTTATATCCCCATTAAAATCGGGTAGTCAAGATAAGGCATTTAGGGTTCAGGGAGACTTTACTCCCCTATTCCCCTCTGCAGCCTGTTTTTTTTATAGGAGAAAATACAGAGGAGGGGCTTCCAAGATTCCTCACTCCGTTCCTTTCTGTTGCCTTTTACTATCTATATACCTGGCTTATATCCCCATTAAAAAGGGGTAGCCAAGATAAAGACAAATACAGAGAAAAATATCATCTTTAAAAGGCAATGTTGATGTAGTTCACCATTAATTATGGTTACAAAAACAGTTCATGGTTCTAGCATAAGTTAAAGAAGCAGAAAGTATACACTGCTGATGAAAGATCAGGTTTGCAGTGTGCAATATAGCAAACTATCTTTGAAGCTACAAGGAGACTTACGTGACTGAGGGAAGCATCGTGAGTAGGGATCCCCAGTGTATCCTGGTGGGCAGGAGCAGTCTGGCTGGTGACTCAGAACATAGCACTCAGCATTGATACCACAGGTGCCTGGGCAGGGGTCTATACAACGCTGATTGATACAGGCAAGATTCAGGGTACAATCAGAATCAATTGTACACTCTGGTCTGCATTCAATATAAGGGTTGCCAACATAGCCAACAGGGCAGGAGCAGGTTTCTCGGCCATCTTCCATAGGTGAGCATAGGGCAAATGGACCACAAGCAGCGCATGGGACCACACCCTCTATATCCACTTCAGGCACCGGTTCTATAATCACATGGTTACCAATTAATAAATTAACAGCATATATACATAAACACATATACATTTTCATGTTTTAAGCTTTTAACCAGAATATCATCTTTCTGCAAGTAAAATTCCCTCAAATCCATTACAAAAAATAAAAGTCTTACTGGGACTACATCTGTAAGCAGGGTCACCAATAAATCCAGTAGGACAGCGACAATTGGGGTTGTGATTCGTCACATCACAAAGAGCTATATGGCCACAAGCATCAATGCAGGGGTCTTGGCAACGACGTTTGATACAAGCCTCTTTCACTTTACACTGTGAGTTGGTAACACACTCAGGAACACATCCTATTGGGATGTAGGGATCACCGAAAGTTCCTGGGAGACACTGACACACTGCAACCTGATCTTCATTTCGGCATTTGGTGTTTGGTCCACAGGGATGACTGTCACATGGTTTTACTACTGCCTCGGGTTCCACAGCTTAATAGAGAAGAACATAGAACATTGAGATGAAAGGGGTAAAAAAAAATAGCAATTTATAATGCAAAGATAGATAGACCTAGACATAATTAATTATTACCCAAAGACTTAAAACTACACAGATTCCATAACTCCATTAAACATGACGGTGTGGTCTTACGTGTGACAATAGGCCGAGGATGACATTTGGTGTAGGGGTCACCAAAGTATCCTTCTGGACAGAAACACTTTGGGTTGTGGCTGATGACGTTGCAAATAGCAGTGGAATCACAAGTACCTGGACAAGGATCGCGGCACCTTTGGCTAATGCAAGCTAATGTCAGTGGACAGTCACTGCTCACAATACATTCAGGCCGGCACTGTGTGTATGGATTGCCTCTATACCCTTCAAGACATGTGCATACAGCACTGCTGCCCGATGGTGTGCACCGAGCATTGCTACCACATGGGTTGGGTTGGCATGGCAACTTTGGGGTTGGTGGAGCTGGAAAAGTACATAATTCATTATTGCAACTACTTTTGAATGTGAAAGTAATGAAATAATACATAAAATTCAATATCAACGAAGAGCAGTATTATGAAAAGGAGCTGTGAAACCTACCAGGTGGTGCAGGTTGGCAGATTCTAAAGGGGTCACCAATCATGTTGTCAGGGCAAGAGCAGATTGGGTTGTGGTTCAAGACTTGACAATTGGCTAAAATGCCACACGAATTACCACAGGGGTTAATACAACGCTGGTTGATGCAGGCATAGTCAGAATCACAGTCTAAGTTGGTCAAGCACTCTGGTATGCAACCCAGTTCAGGCTGACCATAGAATCCACTCAGACACATACATGTTCCTTTGTTTTGCACAACCTTACACACACTATTAGCCCCACATGAGGGCACACACGTAGTAGGAGGTGGGGCAGGTGGCTGTGGCACTGGCTCTTGGATTTCTAGTACACACAAACAACATAAATTATTAAACTTTGTAGAAGTCATTATCTAATATAATTTCTTGTCAATCAGAACTCTCAATAGAGAACTGAGAAGTTTAGCAATCTGAAGAATATGAATGATGAATAAAAACATTGATTGAATTAATTTTCTAAAAACAAAACAAGACAAAATACAAAAAAAGAAAAATGATCACCTACCCCTTTCATAGCATTGGCTATATGGGTTTCCAATGAGATCATCTGGACAGCTGCAAGACGGCCTATGAGATACCACTGTGCACACAGCATTGGCTCCACATGACCCTTCACAAGGATCAACACAATTATTGTTGACACATGCCCTGTTCAAGGGACAGTCAGAATTGATGATGCAATCTGGTCTACAAGGCTTCCCAAAATATCCAGGAAGACAGGAGCATATGGCATTGCTACCTGGACCTTGACGACATTCCGAATAAGGTCCACAAGGGTTAGGCTGACATGGAGACTTAGGCGGCAGGACCGCTGAAAAAAAAGTAACAAAATGTACCTAATTTTCAAGACATTTGTATTATATAAAAATAATTTAGCAGCAATGAAAAGCAACATATTCCAAATGCATTACACTGTCAGAAAATAAGATACTCACGCCTGGATACACAGAACCTGAAGGGGTCTCCAGTTAAGTCCTTGGGACAATAGCAGATAGGGTTGTGGTTGTCTACCTCACAAAGAGCATTGGTGCCACACATGCCAACACAGGGATCACGACATTTTTGGTCAATACAAGCTTCATTTTCCTTGCAGTCAATATTAGTGACACAGTCTGGACGACAGGAGGTGTTAGGGTCTCCAATATAGCCTGGGATGCAGGAACACACAGGTTTGTTTGCCACCACTCTGCACTCTGTGTTAATACCACAAGGAGAAGGAACACAAGGACGGACTGGAAGCTCCGGTGTGACCTTCCCAGGTGGTATAGGTTTAGTAGACACTGGATCACACCGGGTGTATGGGTTGCCTGTAAAGCTTAGTGGACAAGCACAGACAGGTCGGTGAGTAACTACCTCACAATAAGAGGCAATTCCACAGGCACCAAGGCATGGGTCAATGCAGCGACTGTTGACACAGGCTAAGTATTCCTCACAGTCATCATGAGTTATACACTCAGGTGAACAGCCAACAGCTGAATCTGCATCTCCAGAGAAATGAGAGAGGCAGGTACACACAGCAAAGTTCCTATCACTGACTGTACACTGAGTGTTATGTCCACATGGAGATGGTTCACATGGGTTGTCGGGCTGAGCTATACACAGCACATTAGCATCTCCCTTATACCCTTGACGGCAACGGCATTCAAGGCTGCTACCACGAATGTAACATTCTGCATTCTGACCACACACACCATGGCTGCATGTTGGAGGGGGCTCTGTGTGAAGAAAAAAATAATATATATATATGAATATGTAAAGGAAATATAGCAATTGAGAGAGAGAGAGAGAGAGAGAGAGAGAGAGAGAGAGAGAGAGAGAGAGAGAGAGAGAGAGAGAGAGAGAGAGAGAGAGAGAGAGAGAGAGAGAGAGAGAGAGAGAGAGAGAGAGAGAGAGAGAGAGATGTAGGGTATACATATATGAAAATGTAAGAATAATAAAGTCAAATTTTATGGTGTATACACTATCAACTACTTTACCTTTACAGCCCGTGTAGGGGTCACCAACAAGGCCAGGTCGACAATAGCAGAAGGGACTCCTGCTTGCATCACAGAGAGCACCTTTCCCACATGGTGAGGGGACACAAGGATTGACAGGCGGCATGCATCCTCGAATTGTGTTGGGCCGACCAACATAACCTGGCAGACACGTACACCGGTGAAAGCCGTTAACCACGTTACACTGAGTGTTGGCACCACATGGTGATGGCTCACAAGCGTTGGCTGGTGGGCTGCATGGCACAGTTGGTGGGTTGCCCACAAATTCCGGAAGACAGAAACAAATAGGGCTGCCATTCACCAACCGGCATCCTGAGTTAGGACCACACACATTGGACTGGCATTCCTTACCCTCAGGGACTGTTGGTGGACAAAGTTTCATATCAGTGACATAAGATGCTTAGGAGGCATAGTTAAATATTTCAGACACAAAATCACTGCATCATAGGTAATGACAACAAAAGGTGAAGAGTTCCAGTTTGTACAAGCATACATTGACCAGTTCATGTCATACTAGTCAGTCAACACTTGCATTACTGTGAGTTTTGGATATATGTAAGCAGCAATTGGTAGAAATAAGCTCATTACACAACTGTGAATTCACATTGTCTAAAGATGCAAATAGCAAGGATATATATATATATATATATATATATACTCCTGAATAACACATGACCAAATTGAATGATTTGCAAGTAGCACGAACTCCAAAAATTATGTACAGTATCTACCTAAACCTCATTATAAGAGTCTTTAAACAATCCAAATTCACAGCTAGTAAGAGGAGTAGTAGTAGTTGAACTAAAAGTAGTAAAACTAGTAGCACACACCACATCATTATGCATACTTACTGCACTTTTCAAAGGGGTTGCCAGTCATGCCACGAGGACATACACAAATAGGATTGCCATTGTCCAGCTCACAAAGGGCACCATCACCACAAGGGTCATTATCACAGGGGTTGGTGGGAACCCTGCACCCAGTCATTGGGTCACCCAGATAGCCAGGTGGACATCTACAAGTGGCTCTGTGGTTAGATACTTCACAGATGGCATTGCGGCCACACTGGCATGGATCTTGGCACCGACTGTTGATACAAGCCAGGGTGGGTGGGCAAACATTGTTGTCCTGGCACCCTATTGCTGGAAGAAAACAGAGCAGCGTAAAAAAAATTTTGCCTCAAGTGCAGCAGTCAGCAAGTCAGCAGCTCAATAACATGTAATGGACCAAGGCATGCTGAGGTTATTCAATGGTATCAAAAACCTGAGCTACAAGTATGTATTCATGTAAATGGACTTCAAAGTAACAGATATAGTTCTTATAAACCCAAAATGAAAAATGTAAAGGATGATGAAATGTTGGGGAAGCCACAAGAATAAATTTGAAGTTGAGGCACTTTCTCATTCCCTACAGAACCTGTCGAAGGCAACAAAGAGTGACATACACGATGTATTAAAGGGACCATTTAGCAATAATGTGTTGAAGAAAAAACCTAGATCCCCTGTTTGTTTTCATGAGGTGAGCTTCATGCATTGGCTTTGAATACTTCCGACTTGAAAAGATAGGAATAAGGTCACTTACGGATGATACACTCAATGTTAGCGTTGCCGCTGTATCCAGCTGGACATTCACAGTTGGGCTTGTGATTGATGGCATGGCAGATAGCTGTAGGGGCACACTCTTCTATACTGCAGGGATCCATACATGTGCGTGAGAGGCGGTCACATGCCAAGTTGGTGGGGCAGTCCTGGTTGTACTGGCAAACTGGCACAAGGCTCACTGTGGCAGGAAAAGGCAGCAAGTGTCAACAAAAGATAATAAAACAAACCTGGAAAGTCAGAATAGAACAACGAAAACAAAATTGGAAGAGGTAATGCTGTGTACTTCTTCCTTACCACCGACTTTCGCGAAACATGCTGGCAGTCAAATTGCAACAAGATATAAACTAAAACAAAAGTTGAGTCAACATTTTGTCATGAGAAGTAGAATGACAGTAAAACAAGAAGTGAGATAGAAGAGTGTGGATGATGATGCCATATGAAGCTCTGGAGTTTTATGATTAAAACTTAAGATATAGCATTTGATAATGAACAAGATCATCAGCAGTTAGTGAAATGATTGCAGGACATTGGAAGACTGTGACAAAAGACAAATTACTACTTGTAATGAATTTGCATCATAATAAAACAACGAAAAGTAATAAAAAGTAAATTGCACAAACGAGAAAAAAATGGAATGTCCATAACACTGTCTTCAGTGACTTCACCAGATTAATGGCCATCATGCTGTATTGGCATCACTGAGTGCATCACACAGGGCAAAATTAGTAGATAAACATTGATAAAAAGAAGTTCAGGTTGAGACAGAAGACGCAAATACACACTCCAAAAATACATCACAAACCTGTATATTTAAAAGCCATGAATTGCAAAAAATGTGCAGCACATTGAGTCGATCAGGAAAGGTGTGAGGACCAAAATGTCAGAGTTCCAGGACTGGCAAAACTGAAGTTTCACTGTATTTGTCAACTGGAAACCTAAAATGTTCTAATTGTGGTATGTGACGTCACCATTCAAACACTCATCGGCTACATTCTGGCATCATTATGAGACACTTGTTACCACAGCCTGTTGTTTTTCAGGGATTTTGTGGTTGTAAGTTTCATGAGGATCTCATTGAAATTGCCATAGAGGGTGATTGTATTTTGGAGTTCAGGATCATCATAAATAAATTTCTGAGATGACTCTTTCATGTCATTTCAGCCAGCAAGAATTTTGGAAAGCTTGCCTTTGCCAATAAATGAAAATCATACCTCGGGCCATTCAAACCCATCGAGATTGAAGTTTTTGACAGCTTAAGTTAAATTGTGTAGAGGTCTATTTCATGTCCTAAGAAAAATCATTCAAATGAAAACACTCAAAATTTAAAAGCTTACTGTATATTGAAAATGGAATCATTGAATGAAGGGGGTTTAAGATGACATGACAATGCAGTGATAGAAAGCAAAACCAGTGTTTCATGCTGGGATGAAATCAGTACATAAAACCCACAAAATATGTATACTAAACATATCAGTTACCTTTCCATGCAAAGAGTTGAAAGGTCTTAGAGTAATGCATCGGAAATAAGGAGAAAACCTACAAAAGAAATATGGAGATGCATGGCACATTCCTTAACAATGTAACTGTTGGAAAGATGGTAATGGTAGTGAGCATGATATAGAGAGGTTTGTCATGCGGTAATGTGTTACACAAGATTGAATACATGTGAGTTGGTCTGTTGGGAACCCACACTCCATATAAAAAGTGTCAGTCAAAGGTCATGCAGGTGATGGAGGGCAAGGGGACAAACGAGCATGGACGAGACTCTGATGCACAAGTGGTGGGTGTTACCTGGGGTGCATTGGTTACGAGGGTCTCCTTCATACCCGTCGGGACATTGACAGATGGTACGATGATTGATGACACGACAACGGGCACCCACACCACAGGGTGGAGGTACTGTGGTGCATGGGTTACGGCACTCTTTGGACACGCACGCCTCTTCCAGTTGGCACTCGATGTCCATGGAGCAGTAGCCAGGGACTGAGGGTGTCTCAGAGTCAGGCAAATGTCAAAGTCAGGGAAGATGATGTCAAAGAAGCATTAAATGAATAAAAAAAATGATAGTGTCAGGAAGGATACAAGGTGAATGCCATGTCACAGTTACATACAAATATATAGTATGAAAGGCAAGAGAAGAACGTCTTACTTGTGTCACATCCTAATCTTGGATTTCCGGTAAACCCAGTGGGACAGAGACAAATGATCAAATCATTTTCTGCCTGACAGAGTGCACCCTGCCCACACTCCAAGCACCGGTCCTGGCACATCCCACCCTGGCACACATGGCCTGAAGAACACTCATCATGTGTATCACACTCTTTACGGATGCAGGCCACTTCAGGGGTTCCTGTATAACCCACAGGGCAAAGACACACAGGACGGTGGTCTGTGACCCTACAGAGTGAGCCCTCAGGGCATGGCGTTGCCTTACAAGGGTCCTGACAAAGTCGCTCAATACAAGCCTCATTTTCTGGACAGTCTGTGTTAAAACCACAAGTCGAAAGCAAAGTGCACCCTTGCAAAGGCACACCAGTGTAACCATCAGGGCATATGCAAGTGGCAGCATGTGCCAGGGTGAGGCATGTGGCAGATGGTGGGCAGGGGTTACTTCCAGGCCGGCAGGGATTGACGCACTGTCCACTGTAGCACTCCTCATCAGGATCACAGTCTTCTAGGGTGAAGCAGCCCACTGCATCGTCATGAGTCAAGCATTAGGTAATTTAAGTTTTCATATATGAGTATAATATTTCTGTGTAAAGAGCTTGCAATGTGAATGTTACCAGTAAGTCTTGTTACTAATGTTAAAAGTTTTAATAAGCTAAGACTACATGTATCATGAAATAAGTAATAAACCTTTTATATAAACAACAAATATTTTTTTTACCATCACTGACACATGTGCTCAGCGACAATAAGAAAAACTGACATAAGTAGGTGTAGACAAGGCTAGCAGGATGTTAGGTGGAATACTTACCCGGTGAGCAGCCCTTAAGAGGGTCACCATGGAATCCATTGCGGCACCGGCACTGGGCAGTGTAGTCACTATTGATACACTCAGCATTGGTGCCACACGGGTCATCATCACATGGATAACGACATTCGTTGTTAATACAAGCTTGTGTTGAAAGGCAGTCCTCGTCACCATGGCACCCCACAGCTGGAGGGGGTCCAAGTTAGTGGTTAAGGGGAGTGGGTGGTGATTTCTGTGAGTAGTTGTTAACTTGCAAAATATATTATTGTTTTAAGCTAATTAGTATAATATATATGGTCAATTGGAGGAAAATGTTGAGTTGGCCAGAGAGGCTCAAAGTGGCTAAATGACAGTCAGACAAGAGTATGTCAGCTTACGCATGACAGGATCAGTGCTGCAGAAAGTGTAAGGATCACCAGTGTAGCCTGAAAGGCATACACACTGTGGGCGGTGGGCCCTTGTGCTGCACTCTGCTCGGGCTGCACAAGGATTGGCCAGGTCGCAGGGGTCCTTGCATTTCCGGTTATAACAAACCATGTTGTCTGGGCACATTAGGTCCGAGGAGCAGCCCAGCGATGGAGTCAGAGCTAAGTCAGAAGAAGTATAGTGATAGTCAGAGAAAGAGGATTCATCTCTGGCTGTTCCACTAGTAGTGATCACAACCAAAGAGGACTTGTCTCAACTGGCTGTTCCACTAGTGGTGATCACAACCAAAGAGGACTTGTCTCAACTGGCTGTTCCACTAGTAGTGATCACAACCAAGGAGGACTTGTCTCAACTGGCTGTTCCACTAGTAGTGATCACAACCAAAGAGGACTTGTCTCAACTGACTGTTCCACTAGTAGTGATCACAACCAAGGAGGACTTGTCTCAACTGGCTGTTCCACTAGTAGTGATCACAACCAAGGAGGACTTGTCTCAACTGGCTGTTCCACTAGTAGTGATCACAACCAAGGAGGACTTGTCTCAACTGGCTGTTCCACTAGTAGTGATCACAACCAAGGAGGACTTGTCTCAACTGGCTGTTCCACTAGTAGTGATCACAACCAAGGAGGACTTGTCTCAACTGACTGTTCCACTAGTAGTGATCACAACCAAGGAGGACTTGTCTCAACTGGCTGTTCCACTAGTAGTGATCACAACCAAAGAGGACTTGTCTCAACTGACTGTTCCACTAGTAGTGATCACAACCAAGGAGGACTTGTCTCAACTGGCTGTTCCACTAGTAGTGATCACAACCAAGGAGGACTTGTCTCAACTGACTAGTAGTGATCACAACCACAGCCACAGTAAAGGTAAAGAAGTTGTGCATCAAATCCAAATAGTAAGTGTTCATTTTGAAAGAATGAAGTAACATTTGATGTAAGATGTGAAATAGCAAAATAAAGTTAATAGTCAAGGCAAGGCATGATGAATTTGCTCTCAAATACACAGATTGACAAGCACTCACACATACACATATACATACATGTAAATGTATATTAATGAGCGCATGAATCAAACATATACACTCATTCACAGTATTATGACAGCTACAAAAAAGAAATCAGGTAATAAAGTAATTGTGTTCAAGATAGAATATAAACAGAATGGATATTAGTCACAAGAGAATCAACTCAGAATGTGATATACACAAGCAAAGCAGACGAGATCATGATTCCGCAAACAGTAGTGCCAATTAAGTATTGCCTGGCTATGTTCCGGATGTTAATAAGATTACAAGTAACACACATTTCCCACATTACGAGGAACACACACCACACATACAGAATAACACGCACACACGCGCACACGCGCACACGCACACACACACAAAAAAAAACCCTGAGAAGAAACAATTTCCTCCTGTGGGAAACAATACACTCTAGTCTTACAATACATCTGTCCTTATAATTTCAGCCACTCTTTTGGTCCGGCCTTCCAGATCCTACATATATCTACTCATTGTCATTCTAATTACCAACCAAACAAGCTTAATAGAAAAGATATGAGCTGTAGCTCTGAGAGGCTGCAGCGTCTTAAAACCAAGAAACAAGCAGAAAAAGTGGTGGCACCACAATAAGCAAAAGATTGTCCACACAACAGTGCTTCCTGATGAGGAAATACTGAAGTTCATTACATAATATGGGTCGAGGGATAATAGGAGTGAATGGTCATTGCAATTGCAGAGAAAAGGGCAGTAGGGGAGAAGAATCAACAAGATACCAGACCAGCAATACAGGCATGGAAAGAGGCAGTTTGCATGCCTCTGAAACTAAAGAGAATAAACAGCTCTGCACAGATTTTTCCAAGAAAGTCAAAAATACGTCATTATTGGAAAAACAAAATATGAGATCAAGTGAAAAAACGGATGAATGGAGAGACAGGCACAAATTAAGTTCACATTCATGAATGCTCACATTCAAAGCTCATTTGGAAAATAGAAAATACTTAGAAATAGGAAATTATTTTTTCAGAATCAAGTAAAAAGAGTAAACATCCTCCAAACATTTGATTTCGTGAATTCGAAGCAAAACTCGCAAATCAATTAGAAATTTCATAATGTTCAGATTTTACCGTGCGATGGGAGGGCGCAACAAGATACCTATTTTCCGGTAGCACTTGACGAAGGGGTCGCCTTGGTAGCCAGGTAAACAGGTACACAGTGGTCGTTGAGAGACGACGAGGCACTGAGTGTTGATGCCACATGGTACGGTGGAGCAGACAGGCAAACAAACACCTTCCCAGCACACCTTTTCTTCATTACACTTCTTGTTTTTTCCACAAGGGAATGATACGATGGGAGGGGCCATAGTGGTGGTCGGCAGGAGGGAATGATGGGTGGGATAGGTGGAAGGAATAGAAGGGATGGATAGCTCCGTAGAAACAGGACTTACAAGTCCATCTATAGACACGTCAAAGTGTGTGGTAATATCAGGTAATGGAAAATGACTGGTAGAAGACTCAGTTTTAAGACCAGTAGTATGGATCTCAGTAGGGTAGTAACTTGTGGTGTAGCCAGGCAGATGCGTTTCCTCAATATGTGGTGTTGTGGTGTAGCCAGATGAATGTGTTGCCTCAGTGTGTGGTATTGTAGTGTATCCAGGTAATGTTGCCTCAGTGTATGGTGCTGTGGTGGGGCCAGATGAATGTGTTGCCTCAGTTTCTGGTACTTTAGTGTAGCCATGTGGATGAGTTGCTTCAGTGGGTGGTGTTGCAGTGTAACCAGGTTGATGTGTGGCCTTTTCTGGTAGCAAAAGTTCACCTAGTGTGTAATCAGAAGAAAGTGTTATATCTATAGGTGTTATTTCAGGAATTTCTGTTGTGTACCCTGTTGGGAGTGCTTTTTCTGTTGTGTACCCTATTGGAAGTGCTTTTTCTGTTGATACTGTGTTTTTGACAGGTGGTTCTGCTGTTTGTGTGTGTGGTGATGTTGTGTACCCAGGTGGATGTGTTCCATCAGTGCGTGGTGATGTTGTGTACCCAGGTGGATGTGTTGCATCAGTGCGTGGTGATGTGGTGTTGTTAGGGTAATGTGTTGCATCAGTGCGAGGTGATGTGGTGTACCCAGGTGGATGTGTTACATCAGTGCGTAGTGATGTGGTGTACCCAGGTGGATGTGTTACATCAGTGCGTGGTGATGTGGTGTGGTCAGGTGGATGTGTTGCATCAGTGCGTGGTGATGTGGTGTGGTCAGGTGGATGTGTTGCATCAGTGCGTGGTGATGTGGTGTACCCAGGTGGATATGTTGCATCAGTGCGTGGTGATGTGGTGTGGTCAGGTGGATGTGTTGCATCAGTGCGTGGTGATGTGGTGTATCCAGGTGGATATGTTGCATCAGTGCGTGGTGATGTGGTGTAGTCAGGTGTATGTGTTGCATCAGTGCGTGGTGATGTGGTGTTGTCAGGGTAATGTGTTGCATCAGTGGGTGGTGATGTGGTGTACCCAGGTGGATGTGTTACATCAGTGCGTGGTGATGTGGTGTAGTCAGGTGTATGTGTTGCATTAGTGCGTGGTGATGTGGTGTTGTCAGGGTAATGTGTTGCATCAGTGCGTGGTAATGTGGTGTAGTCAGGTGTATGTGTTGCATCAGTGCGTGGTGATGTGGTGTACCCAGGTGGATGTGTTACATCAGTCTGTGGTGATGTGGTGTGGTCAGGATAATATGTTGCATCAGTCTGTGGTGATGTGGTGTGGTCAGGGTAATGTGTTGCATCAGTCTGTGGTGATGTGGTGTGGTCAGGGTAATGTGTTGCATCAGTGCGTGGTGATGTGGTGTACCCAGGTGGATGTGTTGCATCAGTGCGGGGTGATGTGATGTGGTCATGTGGATGTGCTGCATCAGTGCGTGGTGATGTGGTGTACCCAGGTGGATGTGTTACATCAGTGTGTGGTGATGAGGTGTACCCAGGTGGATGTGTTGCATCAGTGCGTGGTGATGTGGTATGGTCAGGGTAATGTGTTGCATCAGTGCGTGGTGATGAGGTGTACCCAGGTGGATGTGTTGCATCAGTGCGTGGTGATGTGGTGTGGTCAGGGTAATGTGTTGCATCAGTGCGAGGTGATGTGGTGTACCCAGGTGGATGTGTTACATCAGTGCGTGGTGATGTGGTGTGGTCAGGGTAATGTGTTGCATCAGTGCGTGGTGATGTGGTGTGGTCAGGGTAATGTGTTGCATCAGTGCGTGGTGATGTGGTGTGGTCAGGGTAATGTGTTGCATCAGTCTGTGGTGATGTGGTGTGGTCAGGATAATATGTTGCATCAATCTGTGATGATGTGGTGTAGTCAGGGTAATGTGTTGCATCAGTGCGTGGTGATGTGGTGTGGTCAGTTGGATGTGTTGCATCAGAGCGTGGTGATGTGGTGTGGTCAGGTGGATGTGTTGCATCAGTCTGTGGTGATGTGGTGTGGTCAGGATAATATGTTGCATCAGTCTGTGATGATGTGGTGTGGTCAGGGTAATGTGTTGCATCAGTGCGTGGTGATGTGGTGTGGTCAGTTGGATGTGTTGCATCAGTGCGTGGTGATGTGGTGTACCCAGGTGGATGTCTTGCATCAGTGTGTGGTGATGTGGTGTGGTCAGGTGGATGTGTTGCATCAGTGCGTGGTGATGTGGTGTTGTTAGGGTAATGTGTTGCATCAGTGAGTGGTGATGTGGTGTACCCTGGTGGATGTGTTGCATCAGTGCGTGGTGATGTGGTGTTGTTAGGGTAATGTGTTGCATCAGTGAGTGGTGATGTGGTGTACCCAGGTGGATGTGTTGCATCAGTGCGTGGTGATGTGGTGTACCCAGGTGGATGTGTTGCATCAGTGGGTGGTGATGTGGTGTCCCCAGGTGGATATGTTGCATCAATGCGTGGTGATGTGGTGTGGTCAGGTGGATGTGTTGCATCAGTCTGTGGTGATGTGGTGTGGTCAGGGTAATATTTTCCATCAGTCTGTGGTGATGTGGTGTGGTCAGGGTAATGTGTTGCATCAGTGCGTGGTGATGTGGTGTGGTCAGGGTAATGTGTTGCATCAGTGCGTGGTGATGTGGTGTACCCAGGTGGATGTGTTGCATCAGTGCGGGGTGATGTGATGTGGTCATGTGGATGTGCTGCATCAGTGCGTGGTGATGTGGTGTACCCAGGTGGATGTGTTGCATCAGTGCGTGGTGATGTGGTGTTGTCAGGGTAATGTGTTGCATCAGTGCGTGGTGATGTGGTGTTGTTAGGGTAATGTGTTGCATCAGTGAGTGGTGATGTGGTGTACCCAGCTGGATGTGTTGCATCAGTGTGTGGTGATGTGGTGTACCCAGGTGGATGTGTTGCATCAGTGGGTGGTGATGTGGTGTCCCCAGGTGGATATGTTGCATCAATGCGTGGTGATGTGGTGTGGTCAGGTGGATGTGTTGCATCAGTCTGTGGTGATGTGGTGTGGTCAGGGTAATATGTTCCATCAGTCTGTGGTGATGTGGTGTGGTCAGGGTAATGTGTTGCATCAGTGCGTGGTGATGTGGTGTGGTCAGGGTAATGTGTTGCATCAGTGCGTGGTGATGTGGTGTAGTCAGGTGGATGTGTTGCATCAGTGCGTGGTGATGTGGTGTACCCAGGTGGATGTGTTGCATCAGTGCGTGGTGATGTGATGTGGTCATGTGGATGTGCTGCATCAGTGCGTGGTGATGTGGTGTACTCAGGTGGATGTGTTACATCAGTGCGTGGTGATGTGGTGTACCCAGGTGGATGTGTTGCATCAGTGCGTGGTGATGTGGTGTGGTCAGGGTAATGTGTTGCATCAGTGTGAGGTGATGTGGTGTACCCAGGTGGATGTGTTACATCAGTGCGTGGTGATGTGGTGTACCCAGGTGGATGTGTTGCATCAATGCGTGGTGATGTGGTGTGGTCAGGTGGATGTGTTGCATCAGTCTGTGGTGATGTGGTGTACCCAGGTGGATGTGTTGCATCAGTGCGTGGTGATGTGGTGTACCCAGGTGGATGTGTTACATCAGTGCGTGGTGATGTGGTGTGGTCAGGGTAATGTGTTGCATCAGTGCGTGGTGATGTGGTGTGGTCAGGTGGATGTGTTGCATCAGTCTGTGGTGATGTGGTGTGGTCAGGGTAATATGTTGCATCAGTCTGTGGTAATGTGGTGTGGTCAGGGTAATGTGTTGCATCAGTGCGTGGTGATGTGGTGTAGTCAGGTGGATGTGTTACATCAGTGCGTGGTGATGTGGTGTTGTCAGGGTAATTTGTTGCATCAGTGCGTGGTGATGTGGTGTACCCAGGTGGATGTGTTACATCAGTGCGTGGTGATGAGGTGTACTCAGGTGGATGTGTTGCATCAGTGCGTGGTGTTGTGATGTGGTCATGTGGATGTGCTGCATCAGTGCGTGGTGATGTGGTGTACCCAGATGGATGTGTTACATCAGTGCGTGGTGATGAGGTGTACTCAGGTGGATGTGTTGCATCAGTGCGTGGTGTTGTGATGTGGTCATGTGGATGTGTTGCATCAGTGCGTGGTGATGTGGTGTACCCAGATGGATGTGTTACATCAGTGCGTGGTGATGTGGTGTGGTCAGGGTAATGTGTTGCATCAGTCTGTGGTGATGTGGTGTGGTCAGGGTAATATGTTGCATCAGTCAGTGGTGATGTGGTGTGGTCAGGATAATGTGTTGCATCAGTGCGTGATGATGTGGTGTGGTAAGGGTAATGTGTTGCATCAGTGCGTGGTGATGTGGTGTGGTCAGGATAATGTGTTGCATCAGTGCGTGGTGATGTGGTGTGGTCAGGGTAATGTGTTGCATCAGTGAGTGGTGATGTGGTGTGGTCAGTTAGATGTGTTGCATCAGTGCGTGGTGATGTGGTGTACCCAGGTGGATGTGCTGCATCAGTCTGTGGTGATGTGGTGTGGTCAGGATAATATGTTGCATCAGTCTGTGATGATGTGGTGTGGTCAGGGTAATGTGTTGCATCAGTGCGTGGTGATGTGGTGTGGTCAGGTGGATGTGTTGCATCAGTGCGTGGTGATGTGGTGTTGTTAGGGTAATGTGTTGCATCAGTGAGTGGTGATGTGGTGTCCCCAGGTGGATATGTTGCATCAATGCGTGGTGATGTGGTGTGGTCAGGTGGATGTGTTGCATCAGTGCGTGGTGATGTGGTGTCCCCAGGTGGATATGTTGCATCAATGCGTGGTGATGTGGTGTGGTCAGGTGGATGTGTTGCATCAGTGCGTGGTGATGTGGTGTACCCAGGTGGATGTGTTGCATCAGTGGGTGGTGATGTGGTGTCCCCAGGTGGATATGTTGCATCAATGCGTGGTGATGTGGTGTGGTCAGGTGGATGTGTTGCATCAGTCTGTGGTGATGTGGTGTGGTCAGGGTAATATGTTCCATCAGTCTGTGGTGATGTGGTGTGGTCAGGGTAATGTGTTGCATCAGTGCGTGGTGATGTGGTGTACTCAGGTGGATGTGTTACATCAGTGCGTGGTGATGTGGTGTACCCAGGTGGATGTGTTGCATCAGTGCGTGGTGATGTGGTGTGGTCAGGGTAATGTGTTGCATCAGTGCGAGGTGATGTGGTGTGATCAGGGTAATGTGTTGCATCAGTGCGAGGTGATGTGGTGTCCCCAGGTGGATGTGTTGCATCAGTGCCTGGTGATGTGGTGTACCCAGGTGGATGTGTTGCATCAGTGCGTGGTGATGTGGTGTGATCAGGGTAATGTGTTGCATCAGTGCGAGGTGATGTGGTGTCCCCAGGTGGATGTGTTGCATCAGTGCCTGGTGATGTGGTGTACCCAGGTGGATGTGTTGCATCAGTGCGTGGTGATGTGGTGTGGTCAGGGTAATGTGTTGCATCAGTGCGAGGTGATGTGGTGTACCCAGGTGGATGTGTTACATCAGTGCGTGGTGATGTGGTGTGGTCAGGGTAATATGTTGCATCAGTGCGTGGTGATGTGGTGTGGTCAGGGTAATGTGTTGCATCAGTGCGTGGTGATGTGGTGTGGTCAGGGTAATATGTTGCATCAGTCAGTGGTGATGTGGTATGGTCAGGGTAATGTGTTGCATCAGTGCGTGGTGATGTGGTGTTGTTAGGGTAATGTGTTGCATCAGTGAGTTGTGATGTGGTGTACCCAGGTGGATGTGTTGCAGCAGTGCGTGGTGATGTGGTGTGGTCAGGTGGATGTGTTGCATCAGTGCGTGGTGATGTGGTGTACCCAGGTGGATGTGTTACATCAGTGCGTGGTGATGTGGTGTGGTCAGGGTAATGTGTTGCATCAGTGCGTGGTGATGTGGTGTGGTCAGGTGGATGTGTTGCATCAATGCGTGGTGATGTGGTGTGGTCAGGTGGATGTGTTGCATCAGTGCGTGGTAATGTGGTGTACCCAGGTGGATGTGTTACATCAGTGAGTGGTGATGTGGTGTGGTCAGGGTAATGTGTTGCATCAGTGCGTGGTGATGTGGTGTGGTCAGGTGGATGTGTTGCATCAGTCTGTGGTGATGTGGTGTGGTCAGGGTAATATGTTGCATCAGTCTGTGGTAATGTGGTGTGGTCAGGGTAATGTGTTGCATCAGTGCGTGGTGATGTGGTGTAGTCAGGTGGATGTGTTACATCAGTGCGTGGTGATGTGGTGTTGTCAGGGTAATTTGTTGCATCAGTGCGTGGTGATGTGGTGTACCCAGGTGGATGTGTTACATCAGTGCGTGGTGATGAGGTGTACCCAGGTGGATGTGTTGCATCAGTGCGTGGTGATGTGATGTGGTCATGTGGATGTGCTGCATCAGTGCGTGGTGATGTGGTGTACCCAGATGGATGTGTTACATCAGTGCGTGGTGATGTGGTGTGATCAGGGTAATATGTTGCATCAGTCAGTGGTGATGTGGTGTGGTCAGGGTAATGTGTTGCATCAGTGCGTGGTGATGTGGTGTGGTCAGGGTAATGTGTTGCATCAGTGCGTGGTGATGTGGTGTCCACAGGTGGATGTGTTGCATCAGAGTGTGGTGATGTGGTGTCCCCAGGTGGATGTGTTGCATCAGAGTGTGGTGATGTGGTATTGTCAGGTGGATGTGTTGCATCAGTGCGTGGTGATGTGGTGTGGTCAGGATAATATGTTGCATCAGTCTGTGATGATGTGGTGTTGTCAGGGTAATGTGTTGCATCAGTGCGTGGTGATGTGGTGTGGTCAGGGTAATGTGTTGCATCAGTGCGTGGTGATGTGGTGTACCCAGCTGGATGTGTTGCATCAGAGTGTGGTGATGTGGTGTCCCCAGGTGGATGTGTTGCATCAGAGTGTGGTGATGTGGTGTTGTCAGGTGGATGTGTTGCATCAGTGCGTGGTGATGTGGTGTGGTCAGGATAATATGTTGCATCAGTCTGTGATGATGTGGTGTTGTCAGGGTAATGTGTTGCATCAGTGCGTGGTGATGTGGTGTGGTCAGGGTAATATGTTGCATCAGTGCGTGGTGATGTGGTGTCCCCAGGTGGATGTGTTGCATCAGTGTGTGGTGATGTGGTGTCCCCAGGTGGATGTGTTGCATCAGAGTGTGGTGATGTGGTGTTGTCAGGTGGATGTGTTGCATCAGTGCGTGGTGATGTGGTGTACCCAGGTGGATGTGTTACATCAGTGTGTGGTGATGTGGTGTTGTCAGGGTAATGTGTTGCATCAGTGCGTGGTGATGTGGTGTGGTCAGGGTAATGTGTTGCATTAGTCTGTGGTGATGTGGTGTGGTCAGGGTAATGTGTTGCATCAGTCTGTGGTGATGTGGTGTGGTCAGGGTAATGTGTTGCATCAGTGCGTGGTGATGTGGTGTGGTCAGGGTAATGTGTTGCATCAGTCTGTGGTGATATGGTGTGGTCAGGGTAATGTGTTGCATCAGTGGGCGGTGATGTGGTGTGGTCAGGGTAATATGTTACATCAGTGCGTGGTGATGTGGTGTGGTCAGGTGGATGTGTTGCATCAGTCTGTGATGATGTGGTGTGGTCAGGGTAATATGTTGCATCAGTCTGTGGTGATGTGGTGTGGTCAGGGTAATGTGTTGCATCAGTGCGTGGTGATGTGGTGTGGTCAGGGTAATGTGTTGCATCAGTGCGTGGTGATGTGGTGTGGTCAGGGTAATGTGTTGCATCAGTGTGTGGTGATGTGGTGTACCCAGGTGGATGTGTTGCATTAGTGCGTTGGGTAGAGTTACTAGGTTGTTTTTTTGTTCCTATGTTTGGTATTGTGTAATTAAATGGATAAGTTGTGCCATTGTCAAAGTGTAGTGTTGTAGTGGAGCCAGGTGGATATGGTGTTTCTGTATGCTCTTCTTCTGAGTAGTAAGTAGTCAGTGGTGGCATGACAGTATGTTGTGTTGTTGTTTGTTTTGTAATTTTGTGAAGTAATGAGGACTTATTGTTCATGTTATTTAGTGGATCTTGAGGTGATGGCTCTTCCTTGAGAGTAACCTGAATGAAAGGGGTTTGGGTTTCAGGGAAAATTATTGGTTGATTTGTTAATGGCAGCTTTGTATTGGATTTTGTGTCAGGGAAAAATGTGGAGGTAGGTAAATTAGGGAGATCTACAGATGTGTCATGTTCAGTTGTTATTGTTGGGTAGGGTGAGGTGGTTTGTGGGTCATCTGTTTGCCTGGAGGTGCGGTGTGTTGGAGAGGGGGTGGTGCTCGTTAGGAAAGTTTCCCTGTCTCCCTTTATAATTGGGATTGTGGATAAACTAACTGTAACATCAGTCACCGGGGTGGAGGTAGTGTCTATTGGGTAATGGGTCTCTGTTACTTCAAAATTTGTAGAAAAGGATGTTGGAGGAGAGGTAATCTGCTGACCATCAGAGGGTGAGGTAAGGTCAGTTAAAGGTTGACTGACATGAGATGTTGTGGGAACGTGTGGTTCCTCATCTAAGGTTAGTATGGTAGTGGAGGCAGTTACTGTTGCTGATGTTATTTTGGGGGTGGTGGTGTTGGTGGTTGTTACCGCTGTAAAAGAAATGTTTAAACCTACAGTGAAACATCCCATTCAACTAGCAGAACTCCTTTCTCTGTCTTCAGTCATGGAGGGAAAGGGGAGTTTGGGATCTGAGATAAACTAGTCTTGTGTTTTGCCTCATACTAATGAAGCAGCCAGATAATGGGAAGAGGATTTGTTTTCCTCAGAAGAGGCAATCGTAAGAGCCTTTGGTGCAGATGTAGAGCTTCTTGAAAGGAATTAATTGAGGCAAAAAATGAGGAGCCATGTCAGAATTTTTTTTTTGGTACAAATGCACCTTGAGCACCTTGAATAGCTCATCATTAAATGTTTAAAGAGTATTTAGGGATTGGCCATTAGTCATCAGGAGGGAGGGAGAGAAAGGTAACTGTATGTAGGGGATGTAGAACAAAGTTGTTTGTTGGTGTGTCACTAACTAAAGTCTGTCCGTCTCTTTAATGCTGCTGGTAATTCATGTTAAATTTATCTTGCAAACCATTCCCTTTGAATATCTTATATTATTTGCCTGTTGTTTTATGTGGCTTATGTCAAATATAATGAAGATTTAGTGTTGGTAATGCTGCAATGTTTGATGACATTTATTAATGCAAAATGTATGAAATGAAAATATAATTGAGTATACTAGTTAATGAGGAATGTATGTATGGAGAGATGGGATTAGTTGGAGTGGAGTGGATTTATGGCTCAAGGCAAATACTACTATTGAGTGTTAGGTGAGCATACGGAGCATATGAAGAATGTTAGCAGCTACACTGCACTGAGCCTGAGCTGCAGCGCCGACCGAAGAATGTGGGTGGGGAAGGGATAGAGCAATGGCAGTCACAGGACAAATGTGACAGCATTAGTAAACAATGTACATGACGTGGCAGTCTGCCTAACTGCGAGGGCAGATGTACTTACTACTTTCAAGCTGCCAAAACCGTACACAAGCTGCTCGCGGTCACAGCCACACGCACACATGCATACACGCATATTTATCGCTTCACTCCTTACCAAATGCCGAGGAGTGACAAAAGCATTTACATCAATAATACTCACGCAGACATCGACGATAATGTAGCTCAAACAAGTAATATACAAATGCACCATGCTTGATACAGAAAATAAAAAGAAAATTCAAGGAGAGCAAATGTGCCCTGAGGGACTTATAGTGGACCATAAGACATATAGAAGAAAAGATCTTGCAAGCTACCTATACACATAACATGTACATATGTGAGTGTTTAAGGTGATGCAGTAAACTGTTTAGTTATTTCACAGGCAAACATAATCATGCCTCAGCTCAGTAAGTTATGAAGCCAACTAGCAGACTTTCCTTTAAGCAATGGAAGTAGTAAGTAGAAGCTAACATATAAATACTAGAGGAGAAGCAGAGTTAAAAGATCATTTGGGAAAAATAGTTCAAGGGAGGTGAGGTATAATAAAATATTGAAGAGAGAAATTTTAAACATGAGGTAGACAACACATGTAGTTCGAGGTTATGACAAAACAGAGCTTAAAACAGAAAAAAATAGGTTTGGGGGAAAACAAAGATAGGTTAATAAAAGCTAAAAAAAAGATTGACTTTGGCAGAAATTAACAGTGATGCTACAAGATGTTTAGTTGGCAAAAGTTTGCCTTCAAGCTACAGGTGAGGGAGACAACATGCAATTGTCTCCTAGACATACGACATGTCACTTCCCCTTCCAGCAGTAGATAAACATAAAGTTTACACAACTATGACTGTAATATTAGCTTTATTAGCATCAAAGTGGTTTTTCATGACTCCTTGGATGACTACAAGTGGGGTGGAAGTAAGGCATCCAAGGTTCAAGGAGAGGGGAAGTGCATTATGTCACAGCCATGTATGTACACTGCAGACTCACAAGCACAGGCTGTATGGTGTTAATGTGGCAGCACAAGCTTCTCTGCAGCTTCACGTTCTCTTCACTGGGCAAGATGGCGATCCTCACCCCAAAGAACTTTCTCGTCGATCAGGGCATCACCTTAACCTACTTTGTTAATATTTACATAAGGATAAGCATCTTCTCTGCCAAGATGCCAAGTGGCAGACAGGCAGAAGACCCCACTTTGGGGTCTAGGGTTAAATTCATTAGTTGCAAAAACCAGCAGGCCGAGCACATGCCAAACAGACAGAAGGGGGAGAAACCAATGCTACAGGAAGATTCTTGACCTCTTCTCCCAATGGCAGGAACCAACCAAAGCTTGAATGACAGAGTTGAGAATGTCAACCAACCTCTCAGGGTTTCTTGCAAGGGGTTTGACAGTCACACTCTGCTCACCATGGCATTGGCTGGTAACATACTCGAGGGGGCAGAGGTCAAGGCATCAGGTTGCCAAGTAAGTCTACTATAAAGTAATCCTTGATAGAAACTACAGAGCAAGGGAGCCCTGTTTTGATGAGGAAAGAGTCCCTTACCTGGCCGACACACGAGCAGCTCCAGGTCACACTTCTCCCCCTTGCGGCATGGAGGGTTGCACGTTTCTGTGAGCACTGTGGGACAAAAACATTAAGGAAGGTGAGTACAGGCCCACCCATCAACTACAGACTATTACAAAAAGTTCTAATTCAGCATTAATTATAATCAAAACTACAATGTGCATATAGGAACGATATGGCACATAACGAAAATAATTTGTCTTGTCAAAAACCTATATATGCAGATAAGGGCCAAAACACCAAGGATGTTGTGAAAGCCAAATAAATGTTGTTCAGTATTAAAGAGTGACACAAGCACTGATAACAAAAAATGTTGACTGAAATTAAAGTATTAAGGGGATAATCTACATTTAATTATTGATAATTATCGGAGAAAACCTAAGTAAACAAAAAAATATCCCTACATTTGTGCACCTTTCCTCTACCACATGACAAAATTTTACATGAAAAATTCATGAAAATAGACTAATTTGAGTCCTTATCCCCCATGATGTACTTTCTACCAGGCAGTGCACATCTGGTTAGATAACAACAATGGATAAATTTTTTTTTCTTAAAGAAAAGTAAAAAAATAATTCCCACATTCCATCAAGAGTGATGTAAAACAAATATCAGCATTTAAGATTCATCTTACCCCTGTGGTGGGGCCTGTAAGAATACCACCACTGTGTTAGTAAAAGACGACAAAATGGAACAGAGTGAGGGGTCTGGGAAGCCTCTCCTCTGTATCCTCTCCTACAAAAAGACAGGGCGTAGAAGGAAATGGGAGAGTAAAGTCTCCCTGAATCCTAATGCCTAGTCTTGGCTACCCCATTTTAATGTGGATATAAGCCAAGTATATAGATAGATAGATAGAAGATTCATCTATAAGGCCATAGAGTATGGGAGAAGAAAAAACATAACAGTAAGTACTTACATGGCCTGCAGGTACATCCATCACAGACCAAGCCGGATGGGCAGTCGTCATTATCACCGCAGACACAGGCTGTGTGAGGATATTAACCATGATAAAGGGCAAAAGTCTGTGATACTAGGTGATCATGTTAAACACAAATCTCCAAGACAGTTTGTTGCAAGCATCCACAGGGATAAACTCTACATTCTAACATTCAGATCTGCAAATCAAGTTAAGTGCTGAAATCTCAGCTGAAGCTGTATAAGCCTTTCTCACTCTGCATCATACTCAAGGCACAGTTGCACAAGCAAACCAATAGCAATAATTATTAATAGAAACTGTGAGACACATGCAAATGACTCAAGCAGGAGTGAGGTTGCCTTAAGACACAGGATCTCCTGGTACTGTTGGCAGTAAAATATGAAGTCACAATGAGTCATGTCACACTGTCCAATATGGTCATGTAGTTGACATTTACCTGGTGAGGTGATGGGAGAACACCTTACGGCAGGATCGCCAGAGTAGCTATGGGGACAGGAACAACGAGGGACGTGGTTGATGGCCCTACAGTCAGCGTTGAGTCCACAAGCCTCCGTCATGACACAAGGATTTTTGCAGTGACCCGAGAAGCAGGCCTCATCTTGCTGGCAGTCATCGTTGCTGCTACACCCAGTGTCTGTGTGTGTCCCAGAAAGCCTCAGCCCAGTGTATGCCACATCTCAGCCTGAGTGGTGAGCTTCTGACCAGTCTCAAGTAAAAAGTCAGAGTAATAAGTCTTTCTCAACAGTGGTGATGTGTACAGTTTGCATGTCTGTGTGTAGTTGTGATGAGTGCACAGTCTGTATATCTGAGTGTTGTGTTGTGTGGTGAGTGTGTGCAGTTAGCAGATCTGAGTGTTGTGTTGTGTGGCGAGTGTGTGCAGTTAGCAGGTCTGAGTGTTGTGTTGTGTGGTGAGGTTGTGTGCAGTTAGCAGGTCTGAGTGTTGTGTACTGGATGGTGGGGTTGTACATAGTTTACATATCTGAGAGTTATGTGTAAGACGTATTGAAGGAAGCTGTGACTGGCAGTGTCAGGAAAACCTCAACCTACAGTAGATAGTGTGTAAGGAGAATGCTGTCACAATGAGAACTCCCACCTCTTGTCTACATCTGTCTGAGTGAATTGTCTCTCATGTCAAGACAGTATTATTATTATTATTATTATTATTATTATTATTATTATTATTATTATTATTACTATTATCATTACTTTTACTATTAGCATTACTATTATTATTATTATTGGTATTGTTATTTTTACAATCATCGTTATTATCAATATTGTTATTGTTATTAATTCAATTAAGGCACCAATGATAGGTAGCAGCATGAGGCATGATAGTCTCTTAAATGCTAAGTGTTGCACACATATATAGCAGGGCATTAGCACATTAAGCCGAAATAGAGCATAGAAAACAGCAAACTACATAAAGAGAATGACAAAAGATAGTGGTGAACTTAAGGTTGGAAAACTAGAGAAAGGGATAATATAGGCAACAAATCAGTACGATGTCTGATCTATAAATGTAAGATGTGACAACTGGATGGCCACAAATGGAAAAATGATGTCCAAACTTCAGGGAAGAACAAGAGACAGAGGGTAAATATAATACCTTTACTCTAATTGTTCTGTTCTATAGTAGTCCCCTTTATTAGTTAAAGTTATCATTTTCAGTTAATAATAGGAATTTGATTGTTTGACTGAGATGAGGGATCTATGGAAAATCAGGCAACAGGCACGTGCACAGTAGGGGCTAGGGGGACATTAATGCCCAAAACACTGTAAGTGTCCTTTTTTTATGTACTCTAAAACCTCATTGTTGTGTTGTGTGATGGTTAAGTGATATATGGTGAAGAAAAACATA
>JAPQNM010000006.1:12286676-12334176 GCA_029783475.1 Metacarcinus magister | reverse complement strand
GGAGGTAAAGATTTTATCCTAAAGAGTCCCGCGACCAGCCAAGCGGTCTCTATAATTCTACAGGAGGAGGAAGAGGGGTTGGGGCACTTGGTAAATTACCTTGGGGGCATTGTGAGTCTAGAGTTGACCCCGTGGGACACTGGCAGGTTAATCTGTGACTGACAACTTGGCACACAAACCCACTACCACAGGGACTTGTCATTTTGCAAGGGTCTGTGCATTGTTTCTTGAGACAAGCCAGATTTCTAGGGCACTCCAAGCTACTTGTGCATTGCTTGCCTACTGGTGACAGAGTTTTTGGCACACTAGGGATCTGGGTGGTGGATGGGGTGAATGGCCTGAAGGTGTTTGTCTTTGGTAAAGCGGTTGTAGGGGGCAGTGTTTGGAGGGGAGGTCGAAATGTACTTGGTGGGGGTTGAGAAGACTGAGTTGACTTCGGTTTGTCTATGGTGAAAGGTGTGTTGGGTGTCTTAGAAATAGTGGTTTGTGGTGTTGTAATGGTCATGAGGGTTTCTGTGGTGGTTAAAGGGCGTTTGATCACAACAGGTGGTTTAGTCTGGTGAGCTGGAGGTGTTTGGACACTGGTGAGTGGGACGGTGCTTGGAGTCGTTGGTGTGAATATAGGAGGGAGTGTAAACTGAGTCTGGGAGGAGGAAGGCACCCTGGGGGAGGAGGTTGGGAGTGGTGGTGGGAGAGAGCCCTTGGGTCTTAAAGTTTTGCCCACGTCCTGTGAGGGTGTGGTAGTGGGTGGATGGGTTTTAGCTCTGTTGATGCACATTATTTTGACTTGGCCATGTGAGCCCCGAGAAGCAGAACATAGTAGTGTCCCACAGGCATCTAGACAAGGGTCTTTGCAGTGCCCTTGAAGACATAAGTGTGTAGTTGTGCCACAGTCTGCATCACTGCGACATGGAGGTGAAGTGGACCTGGAGGTGGTGGTGGTGGGAGTGGTGGAAGGAGTAGAAGTATCGGTGTCTGTGAATACATGCAAAATATAGAAAGGTGAATTACATAAATAACAACAGATAACATGTGAAGGGACATCTGTTAATCAACTTCTTTAGTAGTAATAGTAGTAGACACTGAAGAGGTTAAGTCACTGAGTCAAGTCTTCGTCATAACTCTAAAAGATTCTATTACTAAGCTGTCTTTGTGGTGGTACTTTGTAGCTTTCAAGAATATTCATCAAGTACTAAAGAGCTGGACCAAACTTCCAGTGTGAGTTATAATTGGATTTGTGCATTAAGAACTGCTAATTCAAACCAATGTATTAGCAAAAAGATGATAGAACATGAGATATGTAATTTTATTATTAGTCTACTCCAAGGACATTTGGTGGACACACTCCCTCTCATGAATCCTTGGCTAGAGACACAATGATTGAATTGGCTGTCAAGGACATCAATCCAAACATCACAGTCACTGACCAAGGGCAGACTTCACAAAGGGGGTGGGTCCTCCCGATGTCCCATCATGGAGGTTAGTCGAGGTGGCTGGCTATGACAAGACTACGGGCCACTATTGTCCACCACCGCTCAGTCGGGTTAATACATAAGTAGTAGCAGCCGGGGCCGCTCGGCTCCTGGCTCCGGGCTTTACCTTTGACGCAGCCCAAGCCAGGGTCGACAGTAAAGCCTGGGGGGCAGAATTTACAGAGTGGCTTGTGATCCTCGACGTAGCAGGGAGTCTCCCCAGGGCAGCCGTGTGAGGTGCATGGGTCCACGCACTGGTAGGAGACACAGGCCTCTGTGGGGGCACACCCTTCATCCCGTAGGCAGATGGTGACAGATGGTGTGCAGTCTTTCATACAGATGCACACAGGGCGGTGATTGAGCACGTCGCACTGCTTGTTTGGAGGGCAGGGGCGACCCACGGCACAAGGGTCGGAACAGCGGTGGTCGACACATGCCAGGTTGGTGCCGCAGTCCTCATCCCGGCGACACTCGATCGGTCCTGTCGCACATACAAACTCTCCCACTGAGTTCACAATGAAGCCATACTTGCATATACATGTGGGTTTGTGCTTCCTGACTTCACAGACTTTGTGAACCTCGCAGACTGCGGCCTCAGAGGCACATGGATCATAACAAACAGCTCGAGTATTATCACAAGCCATCCGTTTGTCACAGTCACTTTCCTGGCGACAGCTGGTCACCTGGGATGGCTCTGTGCTGCAGGCTGGGTCTGGCTCACAGGCCACCTCAGGCTGTCCCACAAAGCACTGTGGGCAGGAGCACTTGGGCACATGGGCCACGGTATGACAGAGAGCACGCTCACCGCAAGGGTGTTGCAGCCAGCATGGATCTTTACACTGTCCACTGATACAAGCCAGAGCCGATGGGCAGTCTGTGTCTAGCGTGCACGAAGTATCTAGTGTGTGGGAGAGGAAGCCACCGTCAGCATGCACACCGGTGGTCACCACCCGCCTGCTTCACCTGCTCCACGTACACTCCTTTCACACTTCATATTATTCCAAGGTCCAAGAGGCACCTCTCACCTATCTGCATCCATGCACTTAGTAGTAAGCCTATAAATCACATACAAATACACCCCCACACTCAGACATAAACATACAGACAATGCCATACAGTGGAGCAGTCTATGAATTGCACATGGAAACAGGCGGATGGGACCACCTTGAAAGTTACAGATGAAAGTAAGTGAACCAGTGCTAGTGGTGCAAAGTTATAGACACTGGGTAACACTACTCATATTAAGTGATATTTTGTACTTTTGTATTTTTAAGTGCACATCTGCACACTCAAGCACACACACACACACACAAACACACACACATGCACCCAGACGTGTAAAAACACACACACACACACACACAAACACGCATCTACGCTGGATAAGTAATAAGTATACAAGCATGCACCTCTTGCATGAGTGGCTTCATGTTTGTGTTTTGGTTGTTGGGAGTCCTTGGCACGAGGGTTATAGGCACATATAACAACACGAGGGAGCAAGGGACATTAGAATACTGAATGTGACACATTAAGACACATAAAGGTATCTATGGACACTAGTGAGCCAGGAAATGGATTTTATGGACGCTAAACACGAGGACAAAGGCACATTAGGAATTAAAAGCACTATTGGACACAGGACAAGGATTTGGTTTAATAAAGGGTACAAGAGGAAAATTCAGGCTAGTAGAGGACACAGGACATTGACAGACGTAAGTACAGAATACTAGGCAAGGATTAGAGAAACCAGAAAAGATAGGTTGTAGAATATGTAGGGTGAGTAAGGGACAAAGAACAAAGATCAGGGTAACTAGTACACAGTAAGTATAAGGATTAGGATGACCAGCAGATATAAGACGAGGATTAGTATGAGTAGAGTAAACAGTACAAGGAATAGGGTGGTTAGTGGACACAAAATGAAGATTTGAGTGGCATAAAGGTACCATACAAAGATTAAGGGTAGTAAAGGACACACACAAGCAAAAAGATTAGGGTAAATAGTAGGCAGTCCAAAGATCAGGGTTGAATAGGGAATGAAAGGCAAACATTAGGGTGTTTGGTGAACAGGAGATAAATATTAGAGTGATTGGTGGACACAAGACATATATTAGTGATTGGTGGACACAGTAGAAAGAATAGGGAATTTAGTGGACAAATATAAAAGTGAGTGAGTAGTGGACAGTAAAAAGTAGTAACTAGTGAAGACAACATACATTATCTACATCACCAGAAAAAAAATCTAAGTTAAGAAATTTAGAGTTATGAAGGAAACTAAAAAAAAAAAAAAACTGTGCAAAATGTACAAAAGCATGTATGTGATTGCAAAAACAATAGAATAGATTTGCTGAATTTGAAAGAGATGACTAAAGGAAGATGACAGATGTAAGTTGTTTGACATGCACAAGAACTACAAGAATAAGTAGGGATCTAGTAGATATAGCAAAGTAGGTTACCATAGATACAATACATGCTGACAATTAGGACACAGGCAGATAAGGAGTTAGGACATAAGCATAGTGTAATGAGTGGATAAGAGTAGTGCTTGTGTCTGGTTTGTAGTTTGTCTCTTTGTGTCTGCCCTGACTCTTGGCTCTCAGGGACTGTAAGGACACTCACTTGTCATGACATCTTCAGGGCTTGATGCGTGAAGTCAGGAAGCACAATGTAAAACAGGAAACAGAAAACTGACAAAGAAAATTGGGGATGCTTCATTCTGCAGAAAGTGAAACACGATGCATGGAAACTTATACTAATAAAAGAGAGAGAGAGAGAGAGAGAGAGAGAGAGAGAGAGAGAGAGAGAGAGAGAGAGAGAGAGAGAGAGAGAGAGAGAGAGAGAGAGAGAGAGAGAAAAAAAAATATGGAAAAGGGATAGGGAGGAATGGGAGGAGGGGGTATACCCATCTTTCTATACAATGATGAACAAAAAATCTGGGAAGCATAAAATACGATATTCAAGGACATGGGTATTTTAAACTACATGAAAATAAAAATGAAATATTACCACTGCTATGAACGTTGTGAGCAATCATAGATCTCACTTTGCTGCTCGGGAAAAAAATATTATGATATTGCTTCACTACTAATAATTCACGAAGGCAATATGATCTTTCACTAGTGTCCCATAAACCATACTCCTCGTATTTTACCCTCAAGGGGACTCACTCACCAGCCGCCACATCCACTGTTTCATGCCACTCTTAACTAGGGACAATCAAGGTCAAATCAAATCAGTACAAATATTACACACAGATGCTACTAACACTACTATTAAGGATCTATGAAAATGGACCACTCTTAAAAACATCGAACAATCAAGAACTTTGCAAAGAGCAACCAGCATTTTTGAGGGTATTCGATGTATTTAAAAGTTTCTAACAGACTCATTCAATATCTGTCCAGCCAGTTTGCTCGAGTCATAGGGGCCACTTCACCTAGCACTAAGGAGATTCTACCTCAAGGCTCTCCTGAGGTTGGTGACCAAGACCTTCAACATCCTACACAGAAGAGGTAGTAATAGGATCCAAAAGCTGTCTGTGGAAGTGAAAATTCAGAAAATGCAAAATAAAACATAAATTTTTCAAGACCTCAAACATCATAAAGCAAAACTCCCGGTGTGGAAGGAGCGAGTGGCCGCTACGAATGAATAACTGCTGATCTACCATTCACCCCACAAGTGTCTACAATGCTGCAGGAAATGTAAACCGAGCACAAGGCATTCAGGAGTGGCTTACCTGGATAACACTCCACATAGGGGTCCCCTGTCCACGTAGAGTTGCTACACCGACACCCATAGCTTCCGTCCCTCTCCTGCACACACTTCGCTGCAAGCCCACACCCATTCTGCCGACAGTCAACTGAACCTGGGATTGGGGAAGGTGGTGGGCATGCATTAGACTTGCTCTTAAAGCAGATGTTAGAAGGTGGATGTTCTCATTAGCTAAACCAGTAAGCAGCTTAACACTTTAAAACAGATCCTTTGCTATTGGGAGTTTTGGGATAAGACTTGAAGGTCCTCATTCTGAATCTGCACTCCACTGCTTTTGTCATCATTATGCTTCAGTGATAAACCCACCATTGAACTATTTTTCAAATTGTGACATGAGACTGTGGTTAGGAATGGTAAGACAACACTTACATTTGACAAGTGGGTCGCCAATGGGTAGATGGTTTGGACAGTAACACTCGCCCTCAGTGCGGGAAATGGTCTTGCATTTTGCATTGATGCCACAGCTAATTCTCTGGCATGGCTCCACATAGTCCTGTACACACCTGCATCCTTCCAGATACGGGTCTCCCTGACAGCCATTGCTGCAGGTGCACATGTAGCTGCCAACAGTATTGATGCACTGGGCATTGGAGCTGCATGGGTTGTTGAGACACTCATTAATCTCTTTCTTGCACTCTACCACTGGGTTACCATAGAACCCTGCCGGACAGGAACACTTTGCTTCTAAGTTGACGACAGCGCAACGAGCATTAATGCCACACGAGTTCTGTGCACAGATATGCTTGCACTCTTGATTCACACATTTCTGATCCCGATCACAGTCCTGATCTGTCTTGCATTCATATTCTTCACAACTCACTTTTGGGTCTCCATGGTAACTATCCTTGCAGAAACAAAGTGGCCGATGATTGGAAACACGACAACGAGTGTTGGTACCACAGGGATCAACAGTACACGGATCTTCGCACTTGTTGTTGTAGCAACCCTTAGTTGGGGGACAATCTCCATTGGAACGACAGCCAGCAATACAGAGGTTATTATCACACAGGAACCCATCAGAGCAGTCACTGTGTTCAGAGCATTGTACACGACAATAGCTGTCCTTGCATGTCTCCCCACAATTGCATTGAGAAGAGGAACTGCAAGCCTTGACACATAAGCCACTCTGACATGAACCATGGAAGCCACAATCAGAGAAGGTAGAGCACCGACGCATGGGTGTGATGCAAGCCAACAGTGGGTTACCCACTGTGTTGGAGGCACAGCTGCACTGTGGTTGGTGGTTCACTACTTCACACTTGGCACACTTGCCACAGACCACGTCTCCCTGGCATGGGTCATGGCACTGTCTGTTAATACAAGACATCTCTGTGGGACAGCTTGAGTCTGAGCGGCAGCCAAGGATACATAAACGGCCTTGGCAAATACTACCTTCACCACACTGGGAATCAGAATTACAGATCTCCTTACAAACCCCGCCAACACAACGTTCATTGTCAAAGCAGCCTTGATCACTAGAGCAAAGAGGGCGACAGGATCCAGAGAAACAAGTCATTCCCTTTGGGCAGTTAGGGTCATCAGTGCAAGTGGTGGGTGGCAGACGGCAGTTAATATAGGGATCACCTACCAAATTCTCTGGACAGGAGCATTTTGGACTGTGATTTTCAGCCTTGCAAATGGCATTACCACCACAGGCAGTGGGTGAGGTGCATGGGTTTATGCATTTGTTGTTAACACAAGCTTGGTTGGAGGGACACTCTATACCTGAGCGGCAGCCTGCAGTGCACATGAGTTGGTTACAGATTTCTCCAGAGCGACAATCATCATCACGGCGGCAAGTGGGGCGACACACTGACCCATCACACTGCTCAGTGTCCAGGCAATTGGAGGAGGAAGAACAGATGGCCATACAGGTGCCCAAACTGCACACAAAGCCTGGGGCACAATCAGAATTAATGTTGCAAGAGATGGGCTTTCGGGAACAGGCAACATTTGGTGTTGGGTTAGGAATAAAGCCATCAGGGCAGGCACATTGAGCCCGGTGATTGCTGATGGAGCAGCGAGCATTAGGGCCACACACTGAGGAAGAGCTACAGGGGTTGGAGCAACGGTTGTTAACACAGGCTTGGTCAGTGGTGCAGTCCTCATTGGCCCGACACCCGATCATACAGATGTTACTCAGACAAATGTGACCGAGGAAACAATCATTAGCAACGCGACAGGTTACTGTAATGAAAGAAGGGAAAAAAACATTAGTTGTAAATATTGGTCAAATTATAAGTATTTTTCACAGCAGTGTATAAGATACTAGAGATTTAATCAGATGTATACTTACACATGCAGGAGCCACTCATGCACTTCTCGTTCTGAGCACAACTATTATCTCCACGGCAGGCAAGATAGCACACACCATTTTCACATAAAAAGTTTGATGGGCAGTCACTGTTGTTTCTCTGGCAAGCTGAAGGAACTCTGTAACATTCCAAATATGCCTTGCCAGTGAATTGAGGCGGACATGAGCATTCCTTCTTGTGATTCATCATACTGCAGATAGCATTAAGGCCACATGGCTGCTCTTCATCGCACAAGTTGGTGCACTGGCCACGCACACAAGCCTCTGTCAGCCCACACTCAGAGTCACTTTGGCATGGGGCTGAAAATAATAGATGGACTTATATGTATGTATATATAAATATATATATATATATATATATATATATATATATATATATTTTTTTTTCTCTCTCTCTCTCTCTCTCTCTCTCTCTCTCTCTCTCTCTCTCTCTCTCTCTCTCTCTCTCTCTCTCTCTCAAAATATATATATCTCAAATTAATAAAAACTAATCCAACATATCAGTGTACGAGACCCAAGCATCACCCTACTGGACCCTAGTGTTTGGTTGAGTCTTGTCCTTTCTCTTCATCCTTGGTTGCATTCATAGTTTTTGTGCATATTTTCCCTTAAAAAAACTGAATATGGGTTTCCCAACTCATACAGTGGAAGTAGTCTTTTAAGGTGGAAGATGGAGGATCAACTTACGTCTGCAGAATCCTCCATCACATATGGTGTTTGAGGGACAGTCAGAGTTGCCCCGGCATGGTACTTCCTTAGGACGGCAGCCAGTCACTCGGTCGGTGGCGTCACCCTCATACCCGTCAACACAGGTACAAACAGCACGGTGGTTGGCAGCATCACACTCAGCATTCAGGCCACATTTGGATTTCTCACACACATCTCTACACTTAGGAACATTATTTTCTTCCCCACAGAAGGCAGAAGCAGGGCAGTCTTCATTTATCAGACAGTCAACAGGTGGTTTGCATCCTTCTTTGTAAGCATCTCCCACAGTACCAGGGGGACACAAACATTTGAAGTTGCCCCGGAAGTTGTAACAGCTGGCACCAGAACCACAAGGCTTCTCAGTACAATAATCAATGGGTTGGCATCCCTTCAAAGGATCCCCTTGGAATCCATCACGGCAGAAGCACACCGCCTTGTGGGCCTCAGAGACACAGAGGGCATTTTCCCCACATTGGTTGTTTACACGACATGCAGCTGCAAGCAAATACATCTTTTATTAATATTTGTAAGACATTTCTTGGTTCTTCCTTCTAGAGTGATCTACTATGATACAAAATACAGGCATGTGATGAAAACACAGTTTGGTGTGGCCATCACACACCAAACATCACAGCACCACTGGTACTTACTTCTGCAAACGTAATTGTCACAACGATCCGTCTCACGACACATCTCATCTACCTCACACTCAATCTTCTTGCAACCAACTCGTTCGTCTTGAGGGTCACCAAAGTAGCCCTATGGAGAGAGTGAATTAAGTAAAATACATGTGCACATCACACAAACACAAACACAGACAAACACACACACACACACACACACACACACATACCCTTAAGGTCTGTGAGGTTTCCTTAGTGACTGACCTGAGGACATTGACACACTGGTTGATGCTTAATGGCGACACACTCAGCACTGCGGCCACACAGCGTGAGGCCATCACACACCGACTTGCACTCAGCTTGCCCCACTGCATTGGTGCGGCACTGCTGGCTTTCTTCACATTCGTTGTTCTGCCGACACTTCACCTCCACCACACATAGGCCATTCTGGCACACCTGCAAAACAATGCAGAAAGCACATTGAAAAATAAATAAAATTTCTAAGGGGAACAATTGAATAATTTTTTTTATATTCACCCAAACTAGTCTATTTCTTATTACAGGCTATGCTTATCTATCTATCTACAGTAGAACCTTGCAGTACGATTGCTCCATTGTACGAGTAATTTGCTTAACGAGCTGTGGGTTATGAGTATTTTTGTCTTGAAATACGAGTGAAAATCCGCAGTACGAGCAAGATTCCTAATAGCCACTGATAGTCGGCACTGAGCTCGCACATGCTTCCCCAACAGTAACAGCCTCCACTCTCACAGTTCATGTGTTCATCTCATTGAGGCAACATAGCTTTTTGTTTTAGCAATTTTTTTCTGTTTCGAGGCTATTTTGGCATTATTAATTGTGTTAGCTATGAGTCTGAAGAAAGTTAGTGCAAAGCATAGTGCTAAAAAGAAGAAAAAGTTTATTATGATAGAGTTTAAGAAGGAAATAATAAAAAACCATGTGAGAGGAATGCATGTAGTGGACTTAGCAAGCCAATAAGACTGAACCATATCGACAATGTGCACATTTTGTTTTAAAAACCCATAAAAAAAATTTGGTGGTTTTTTTTTACCTGGAATGGATTAATTATATTTCAATGAATTTCAATAGTAAAAATTGATTTGTAAAATGAATAAATAGCAACACGAGCTCTGTCATAGAACGAATTAAACTTGTATTGCGAGGTTCTATTGTATCTATATACCCGGCTTATATCCCCATTAAAAGGAGGTAGCTATGACAAGGCATTTGGGGTTTAGGGAGACTTTACTTGGTGGCCGCCACAAGATGTATACATAACAAACTACTCACCTGGAGAGAGGGACAGTCCTTGTTGTTTCTGCATGTGGGCACACATGAACCATCAATGCACACCTGGCCAGACAGACATCCACGGTTGCTGGTACATGAGGCTGTGAAAACAAGGCATGATGGCATTATCACCGGAAAGATAATGAGCAGTGTCCAATATTCCCAATGTTGTATGATTCTTGGTTAGATATTAACAGATGTCATAGAGGACAAACGTAAATTTATTACTCACGGACACAGATGCCTCCATTGCACTGTTCTCCTGAAGGACAGTCAGTTTCCACAGCACAGTAGGTGATGGTGGTACAGCCCAAGTTGGGGTCTCCAGTGAAGCCTGCTTCACAGGAACACTGGTGGAGGTGAGCACGAGGAGTGCAGCCAGCATTTTTGCCACACACACCGGGTATCGAACATGGATTAACACATTTATTGCTGATGCAGGATTTATCTGCAGTACAGTCACCATGGCCAAGACATTCAAGACGGACACATTCAGTGAGGGGGTTACCAGTGGTGCGGGGTGGACAGGAGCATGTTGCTGCACGATTCTCAACACGGCATACTGCTGCCTTTCCACACACACCTGGCTCTCTACATGGATCAAAGCAGTTGTTTTTGACACAAGTAGCCGTCTCAGGGCAGCCGGAATCATCAATACATTCCCCTGGGGTATGGCAGCCAGATACCACAGGATCGCCGACCTGCCCTTCTGGACACACACATGAGTAGCTTCCTAGAGAGTTGCGACACAGTGCTGACCTGTGGCATGGTGAATCATGGCATTCATCCATGTCAATACAAGCTCCTGTCACATCCCTTTCAAAACCTCGTTCACAGTAGCAGATGGCAGCATGATCCACCGTTTGACAGCGACCAAATCCACAGTTAGTGTTGTCACAAGGATCTGAGAAAGAAATAAAGTTATAAATACTCATTTCAAGTCTATTAGAAAACCTACATCAACCAAACCTACATATCAAAGACAAAAAATTATTTTCTTGAGTAACTTATAAAAAACTCTAATTTCTCTTTAAATTATTCAATTCAATAGGTGTACTTACTAATGCACTTGTAGCCGAGCGTGTCACAGAGCTTGTTGCTGGAGCAGTCCTTATCTTCGATACACTCTCCTCTCACACAGCCTATGGTGAGGCCGCTAGGGTCACCATAGTGGCCTGGTTCACACTCACACAAAGGTTTGCGATCTACCACCTTGCATCTTGCATTATTTCCACACAAAGCAGAGGCACATGGATCGATGCATTCCAATATTCCATTTTTAGTTTCTTCGCATGCTTGGTCACCTAGGCATGAGCTGTCATCAACACAGGTGTTGGGTTTTACACAGCCTGGTACTGTATACGGGTCACCCACAGTGAAGGCTGGACATACACACTTATATGAACCGAGTAGATTGACACAGGAGGCGGTTGAGTGACATGGATTCTCTTGACACTCATCAATGTCAACACAGCCATTCTGGCCAGGGAGGAATCCTTTGTCACACATACATTTTTTTGAGATGCAAACTTCATGAAGGCGACAATCAGTGGTGCTGCGGCAGCCTGACACACATGAGCCTTCAATACATACTTCTCCTTGCAGGCAGTTGCTATCACTGAAACAAACCTTTTTGCATACTGCTTCTGCACAGCTTTCACCTTGTGCACAGTGGCTGTTTTGCTGACAGACTGGGTGGCACTTTCCAAATTCACACACCATGTCGGGACGACACTCATTGCTGGAAACACAAGAGGTTGGCACCCGAATGCAGCCTTGCTCTGGGGTGGGTACTGCCTTGAATTCTGCTGGGCAGTGGCATGATGCAAGTTGGTTCTGCACTCGACACTCAGCATTGGGTCCACAAACATTTTCCTTTGAGCAAGGATTGACACACTTGTTGTTGACACAGCCTTGCTCTGGAGGACAGTCACTGTTGCTGCGGCAGCCTAAAAGACACACTCCAACAGTGCAGGCCTGTCCAGCAAGGCACTGTGAGGATGACACACAAGGCACCATGCACTTGTTCTGGATACATCTCTCACCCTGGGCACACTCTCCGTTGTCCCGGCACACTGCCCTGCACTGGCCTGCCAGACATGCCCCGCCCTGGCACTGTGTGTCACTGCTGCAAGTTGAGGTGGTACGGACACACCCATTTTTTGGAATTGGATTTGGTTGGAAACCAGATGGACAGGTGCATATTGGCTTTCTGTTGACAACGTTACAGATGGCATTTGGGCCACAAGCTTGGTCACATGGGGAGGCACAGCGACCATTGAGACAAATACTATCCAACTGACAGTCCACATTACCATTGGGACACATTCCTTTGGGGTGGCAGCCTGTGGTGTAGGGGTCACCCACCATGCCAGCACCACACAAACATTGGTGTTTACCACCAGAGGAGGAGCATCTGGCTGATGAGTGACATGGATTGGGGTCACACAGATCCATGACTCCACATGCAATGTCTGCAACTGGTTGTGGCTGGAAACCTGGTGGGCACTGGCAATTGTAGCGATGGTTCTCAGCCAGGCAGATGGCATTTTCTCCACATGCATCAAAACAGACATCAAAGCAAGTATAATCAAGCCTGTTGCATGCTTTGTCTGTGGGACAGTCATCATTAATAAGGCAGCTTACAGAACTGCAACCATGCACTGCGTCATCAGGGTCACCTGTGAAAAGCCCAGGAGGGCACTGACACTGAGCTGCATGGTTGTTTGCAATGCACACAGCGCCTGGTCCACAGCGTGTAATGTCGCATACAGCAACACACTTACGTACATTCCCTTGAGCCTCACATCGGTGGGTCTGTGGGCACTGAGCATCATTTTGGCACTGGTCGCGGGGAAGTGGGTGGCACCCACTGCGATCATTGGGATTACCAGTAAAGCCTGGGTTACACTTGCATAATCCACGGTGGTTGCTGGCATAACATGTGGAATGGTGAGGACAGTTGAATTCATGACATACTTCTTTACACTTCAAGACGCCAAGTTCATCAGGACGGCAGGCAGCATTAATGGCACAGTCACGATTTCTCTGACAGTCTGGCACAGATGGTTCTGTAGAGGGAGAAGTTAACAATTAACACCAGGATTGTGGAGCCAGTGAATATATTCATATACTGTACAACATTTCAAGGTGTTTGCATTCATAATTGAATCATTACAATTGGAAATAAATGTCTTTGCAAACTATTCTTCCCTTATTAAATATGTAGCATGTAAGAAAGAGAATACAAACATTCTGGTATAACTATCATGGTCAAACTGGACCTGACTAGTGACAAGACAATTTCTGTTGCTCCAAAAACTACCAACTCTGTTAGACTCTAGTTAACACTAGCATGGTAAGATCTTAAAATGAAGAAAGGACAAAAAGTGAGTGACAAAATATAAGACTGAATGTAAGGAATTGCACTACTCACTCTGGCAACGGTTGGTCACTGGGTTGTGCAAGTAACTATCTTCACAGCGGCACAGTGGACGATCGTTCTTCACGTAACACTCCTCATTCTGGCCGCATGTATGGGTGAAACATGGGTCAATGCATGCCCTCACACCCTGCAAGTCTACTTGGCATACTTTGCCATCATCACAGCTGTCATCATCATCACATTCATCCTCACGGTCAGCAGACTCACACCCTGAGTTAGGGTCGTTGGGATTCCCAAGATAACCTTCTTTGCAAAGGCAAGAGGAGCGATGGTCCTGAGTCACACAAATGGCATTGGGGCCACACTCCACCTTGTTGCAAGCTTCCTCACAAGTCCGTTGTCTGTTACTCGAGAAACAAATTTCATCATCATCACAGTCAAGGTCATTGTTGCAGTCTGTGGACTGGCAACCTTCCTCTCCATTAGGGTTTCCCTGGAAGCCTGGGAAGCAAATACAGGATCCCTGGGCACATGCAGCATTGGGGCCACACACCACTCCTGAGCAGGCGGGTGGGGCACAGGCCGTAGGATCCACAAGGCAGGGGTCATCCTTCATGTCTATTTCCATGCACATGAGGAATGGATTGCCAGAGAAACCCTCTTGGCATCGGCAATCAAAACTCCCCGGTGCATTGAGACAGATAGCATTCATGCCACAGGCATTGCCAATGCACTCATCCACATCTATACATTCCACATAGGGGTTTCCTTGGTACCCAACTGGGCACACACAGTCTACACGATTCACACCCTGGCGGCACTGGGCACCACTGCCACAATTGGTGGTGGAACAGTCAGCTTTTTTCTTATCTTCAGACTCACAAGACTTGTATGGATTGCCACTATATCCAGCATTACACACACAGAGGTTTGGTTCTCCATACTCACAGTGAGCATTGTTACCACAGCTAGGAGTGCAAAGGGGTGGAGTCACAGCTGTATGGAAGGAAAAAATTAGGAATGGTAAGTCTCAGGAAAGCCAGCCAAAATAGAACAGCTACAATTCATTAGTGTTTATATTAGTACACAATATGAAGACCATTTGGTATTGTTTTATAATCACAGTCGCTCTCAGCATAAATGAAGTAAGACAATAAAATAATGAAAAGTTGATTCCATGACATCATGAAAATGGATGGTTGTTGGTACTGGTACAATGCATACTTACGTGGGACGCAAAGCAGGTCAGGGTCACCCAAGAAGAAGGGAAGACACAGGCATTTGTTGGAATTCTTGTCACACTTGGCCCCGATGCCACACACAACTCCTTCACACCGCTCCTTGCACCGACCATTTATGCACACCTGAGGCTCCTCACATGGGCTAGTGGCTGAACACTGGGAGGGTACACATGCACCACCAGGGAAGGGGTTGCCATTGAAGCCTTCTTCACACTTGCAGGTTGGTCCATCACGGGTCACAATACATGTTGAGCTGGGACCACAAAGGAAACCTTCACACATGGACACACAGTCTCCGGTGGGACCCTCAGCATATCCTGGGTGACAGCGGCACCATGCAGCATGTTCCTCAGCTTCACAATAAGAATATTCACCACAGGGAAGAGAATCACATGGATTGACACAGTTCCCTGTGGGTGTGCAGGCAAGATCACCTGGACAGTCAGTGTCTTTAACACACTCTACTACCTCTGTACCAGTACATGTGCCATGGATTGGGTCTCCCACAGTGCCAGGAGGGCACTCACACTTATAAGTTCCAATTTCATTAATACATATAGAATTTTGCCCACACTTGTTCTCTTGACATTCATTGATATCAACACAGCCAGCAGGGCCCTTGTCTGAGAAGCCTGGGAGACAGGTACATTGGGGTGGGTCGGAGGGTATACACTTGCTATTGATGCCACACGAGAAGGCTTCACATGGGCTCTTACACTTGGCATTGTCTTGGCTGTCAACAAAATATGGAGGAGGGCAAATACATTTGCCTGGCTGAACACAACGTTTGTTGTCTTCACAATCATTGTCTCTTGTGCACTGCACACGAGATACATAACAGCCCGAGGTGTATGGGTAGCCAGAATATCCTGGTGGGCAGCGGCACTCAAACGTACCCACCAGGTTGTAGCACTCAGCATTCAAGGAGCATCGTGGGCTTCCATCAGGTTGACGCACTGCACACTCATCCACGTCTTGGCACGATCCATCAGCCAGTGTGGTGAAGCCCTTTGGACACGCACAATAACTAAGGCCACCTTGGATGGTGACACACTCTGCCCCAGGAGGACACTTGTTCCCCAATGAGCAGTTAGCCAGCACACAATTGCCCTCCACAATGCGGTAGGGTGGCAAACAGGTGCATTCCAGTGTGTTGCATCCTGTGAATATGAGAATTACCTATGATAATTTGCCTAATACAAAGCAGCAACTACTAATTTAACCATAACCAATACCACTTTCACTCTACCTTTACCACCATTACTCCTATTTCTAATACTACTACTACAACTACTATTACTACTATTACTACTATTACTGTTATTATCACTCTTAGTAATAATGAATGACAATTTTATAATACTGTGATGTCAGTGATATAATAAGCTTTTTGTTCAAACATAATAGTAATTACTTACGTTCACAAGCACTGAAGGGGTTACCCTCAAAACCTGGTGGACATTGACAGTCATAGGAGCCAGGAAGGTTTTTGCAGATAGCATTGAGTCCACACACATGACGGTTGTCCACACACTCATTTATATCCTGACATCGTCCATTGACCTGATCACGTACGTAGCCACGACGACAGACACAAACATTCTTATCAATAGAATTATCTTGCACACATTGCTCTCCTGTAGGACAGGGCTGGGAAGGACCACAACCAGGAGGCTCTACTTCCACGCAGCCTTCACGTGCTGGGTTGCCTTCAAAGCCTGATGGACACTCACAAGTGAAGACTCCCGGCTCATTGCGACACACAGCTCCTGGACCACATGGGTTGTTGGCACACTCATCAATGTCTATACACCCGAACACACCAATCGGATTACCATTGTAGCCTTGACTACATATGCATTTTGCTTTTCCATTGATCAACTTGCAGTCAGCATTAGGACCACAACGTACATCTTCACATGGGTCTGCAATAAATCAGAGTCCAGTTAATTACTGCATGACACACCATGAATAAAAAATGTCAAAGTACACTAACGCACAAAGGTCATCTCCACCCAATAATTGTTAAATTGTAAAACCCTTCAAATTTAGATTAATTTCATCTGAAAATCTGCTTATCATATATTGGCAAACCACTCTGGAGTATACCTGTTTGACTTGGATTCTCTTTAAGATTATACAAAATCAAGCCTGGATGCAGTGGGACTCACACATGTTTGCAGACATGTAAATAATACTTTTGACATCACAATCCAGCAACATATAACTCTACATTTTGAATTTATCTTCATCAATTTCTAAAAATTCATAAGAATTACCAAACACTCACTCAATACTGTCATACTCTTATACATCAGAATCAACTGATTCCAAATATTTTGTCCATGTTTATTCAATTTCAATACTGATACATAGGAGTTAATACTAATCAGTAAAAATAAAGTGGTTTCCCTACAAATAATCATTTAATCTTAATTAAGTGGATCTTATTGTACTTACGTCTGCAGTCATCTCCAATGTTTGGGTCAGGACACATGCACTGCTTGACAAGGCAGAGTGCATTGCCAGGGCAGTCATCATCCTTTTCACACTTCATGATTTCGAGACATTGAGTAAAAGGATCAGGATCAGCAACTGTATTGAGTGGACACTCACAGGTGTAGGAGCCTGGGGTGTTAGTACACAGGGCACCAACACCACATGCCCCAGGCCGCCGACACTCATCCACATCTGGAGTAAATATGCAAAAGGATATGATTAATAAGATAGTGCTGGTAGAGGTGTTTTTGGTGGTGAGAGGGACAAGTGGTGTAGAGGGAGTTCATGATGATGACATTGCTGATTTACCATACTGTGATTAGTTCCTTTTCTCTTCCACTCAGCACTTCATAGATATATGAAAATGCATTCCCACACACACACACACACACACACACACACACACACACACACACACACACACACACACTAACATAAAAGAAGCTGATTAAGGAAGGATAATAGTTTTTTTTATATCATTACCTAAAGATGAGGGAGGGGTTGTCTCAGCAGGACATAGGGCTGCTGAGATATAGGGAAAGGGGACAGGGCAATATACCTGCTCATTGTTACTAACCACATTCCTGCAGGGGATCTCCGACGAATGGATAAGGACAGGAGCACATAAAGCTGCCCAAGGTGTTGGTGCACTTAGCATTCTTGCCACATGGGAACGGGTGTCCGAAACACTCGTTAACGTCTGAGCATGCGACAGGTGAAGACAAGAAGCAGGATGGTTAGTAAAGCTTTGGTAAATATCAGCTCTCAGGCTTGTGACCACTGGAGTGGTTCTCCTGCAAGGAGTCTGTTGGGTTAGTTGTCATGCTTCTCTCACACAGTTAGTAATCTGTTAATTCAGGAAAAACATGGCTGCTGACTCAGGCCTGAGAAAAACTGCTCCCTACATAGTATAATCAAGGCTACAATCTGGCCACCATTAATAATGATACACATTAAGGACACAAAAATGGGCTGCCAAAGGCATCCATGAGAATGAGATGGAGTCTTACCTTTCTACCTCTTATTCAATCAAACCATCAGCTTTGATTCTACCAACTACTGCACTCAATCATAGCTTTCTACATATTTCAAAAATATCTGAATGATCCATCTGGATGAAAACTTAATTTATTCAGTAGCCAATCTAGCCTCTAACTTTCATGTCATCAATTATATCTATATTGTTGACATTGATATATGCACTGTTTTCAATATAAGCATCATGTTATGCATCAGTCAGCAGCCATGACTCCAAGATACTCTCACGACTTATGATGGCAACAAGCGATTAGTATTTAGTATATGCATGAAGGAAGTGAATCCAGCATGTTTAGTGAAGAAAGGTTATCATGGTGAATGAGATGAGGATGGATTATTTTAGCAGTTGAGGAGTTATAATGGTGGGTGAGACTGGTCCTAGTGAGAGTGATAAATGATAATAGGTGAGAGAGGAGGCATGGTTGTGGGTGCGAGGGAGGAATAATGATTGGTGGCTGGTAAATGGGGGCATTGGGTAAGAAGAGGTGATTGTGAGTAAGATGAAGGGAGGGATGATTGAGGGTAAGAGGGAGAAATGGTGATGGGTGAGATGGTCATGGTAGCAGGCAAAAGAAAGACAAGGTGATTATGCAGGCAGAAGCCAGAGTAGCATGCGAGAAAGTAACTCACCCAAACACTTGATGTTGGGGTTGCCAGTGAATCCTGGTGGGCACTGGCAGGCAAAGGAGCCTGGTGTGTTTGTGCAGAGGGCATTGTCTCCACACTGCCCTGATGGCCTGTTTCCTGCTGAGCACTCATCGACGTCTGCACACGCACCAAAATGAAATGCCAAGAACATGTCAACAAATCAGAAAACATGCATACTCAATAAGGATCACATGGCTGAGCACAGGATGCCTGGCAAGGAGTACCAACTAACAAAATAATGTCACAATAAGTAATACTGATACACACAACACGAATACTACAAAATACTTACACATGCAAAGACACACCAACATGTTTCACCGAGGGATAATCACAACCACAATGGGAGGACAAGCTATAACAAGAACACACCACTTACCCACACAACCCGCGGAGATGTCAACTGGGTCGTAGGTCCAGCCTGGTTTGCACATACACATGGCCTCCACTCCATTTGGTTCACAGACGGCATTTGAACCACATTTGATGCCCTCACATGGAGCTGAAAAAAAAATGCAACAATGACACATGCCAATGATGAATGGCATGCACGAACACAACACACAGGGATGACACAGATCATGATGTAAGTGCATGGAAGTTGGTGAAGCATAACATACCTTTACAGGCAGATTCTGGTGGGTTACCAAGGAACCCAGCATTGCAGGTACACTGGAAGCTCCCTGGAATGTTTTGGCATTGAGCGTTGAGACCACACGGAGAGGTCCTACACTCATCTTCGTCACGACACTCAGCCCCTACCGCCTTGAAACCATCACGGCAGTAACACTGACCATCCAGGCATTGTGCGTTGTTCACACAGTCAAAGTTTGAACGGCAAAGAATATTGACGTCAGCCTGTAGACGACAAATGTGTGGTTAGTGTGACGGTTAACATAGTATAGTAGTGAGAGGAAAATAGCATAATCGAACACTTAGTATCCAGTAAGTAAGGTGATGGAATTACGCACCTGTTCACATGCCACCTGAGGACTGGGTCTTGGGGTGAATCCTTGAGGACACAGACACGTGTAGCCTGGCTGAGCATTCTGGCAGACTGCATTGGTGCCACATGGACGGTCATACGCCGAGCACTCGTCAATGTCTACACCAAGGAAAAGACACGACACGTCAAGTAAACATTGTTGTGTTGATGGCTTCAGAGGAGGAAACCAAAGTCAAAACTACAAGTACCAACTGAATAGGTAATACAATATAGAGTAATGCATTCGTCCAAGTCTCACTAGATCAAATGACAACATAATCTAACCCAACGGCCCATTAGTCAGTTGTTGAACAAACTAATATTTCAGGAAAGACTAATTTCTGCGATATTATTATTATTATTAATATTATTATTATTACTATTATTACTATTACTATTATTACTATCATTGTCATTTTTATTATCATTATTAATATCTTTACTGTTATTACCACTATAATCATTATCATAATTTCCATTGCTATTATTTTCATAACACATTATCATCATTATCATTATCAGCAGCAGTCATAGGAGTAAGAAAATGAAGACCAAGAGGCACTCACCCACACAGCTGGTGTAAGGGTCTCCAGTATAGTCAGGAAGACACTGGCATGAGTAGCTGCCGACACTATCCAGACACACAGCATTGTCACCACATGGGTTGTTGAGGCATTCATCTACATCTGGCAAGGAAAGTAAGGCGGAGGTCAGTGGTCACTCCACATTGCAGGTTCCCAGCTGCCTGACACACGATGATCATTATCTCCAATCAAACTGTCATTTACTTAGGGCCAACACATACACTCACTCCCATGCATGACTTATTGTTCTCAGTGTTACTGAGGCAACACTCACATCACACTTTTGTTACTAGTGTTAATACTTATTACTGAAGGTTAAAACTTTGGTTAGATGTCCCTGTGCACATCACTACTCACCATCTGCATGAACAATGTTCACACAGGTACAATACTTCACATCAACACAATGACTATTAATCAATCCTTATAACAAAAATTAACTTAACTTAGGAAAAATGTGAACATTCTGCTAACATATAAGTGAGGTACGTCATTATGTCATTCACATGAAGGAAACAAAAAGAAGAATGTGATGTTTGCCAGCACTGAGGTGGCTGGGGAAACACTGACAGGGATACAAGGGGCGAAGGGCAGCCACTCATTGCCACATCAGGCTGAGCAAAGAGTGGCAAGATGGGCTGGGATTGAGAAGTGGAATGAGTTTTGAAGCTCATATCTTCATTATCCAAAAATGTCATGTGTCTTATTCTACATAGCTGGTACAATACTGTAACCTAAAACTCATTCACAACTGCAAAATAAAGATAATCATACATAATAGTATTACAAGCAGTAGACAAGGCAGAGTGAGTTATGTAGAAACGAAAATATACTACATAAAGGCAGCAGTATCGGAGTGAGATGTCCGACGGATGCAAATCAGGCCAGAAAGTTTATCACACTCATGGAAAGTCGATGCAGTGTGAGGAAGGCAAAAATTCCATAAGTATATGCATAGGTTTTCAGATTACACTGGGGAAGAAATGCTGCGTAGTCCAGGAAGGTGTTCCAGTTGACGAAATGGTCGAGATGAAGAGCAGATGCAGAGCAGCAATAATGGTACGATGACAGTAAAGATGCTACATATAAAACAAGTCGTGTGTCGGGCTTGCGGTTGCTGCAAGTCTCATGTTCACGTGTACAAGAAAAGGTGTTTTGTTATGGCTTTAGAGGTGAGGTGGGATAAAATTGTTGACAACAGAATAAGAAAATAGTAATAATGTTGGTATATTGCATGAATGGAAGGTGTCTTGTGTCCCGGAGTCAATAATTATCAATATGAAAATGCGAGAGACTACGAAGGGTCATGTGCTGTTTTTTTCTCGAGTAGATCTCAGCAGCGGCAGATGAATGCGAGAAAAATGAAGGGAAGCAGTGTATGAGAATACTAACTGCTGCAGATCTCCTTCCCGTCACCCTCGTAGCCAGGTGGGCAAAAACACTTGAAGGAGCCGGGAACGTTGAGGCACTTGGCATTAGGGCTGCATGTGGTGGTCAGCCCGCATTCGTTGATGTCTGAGCACACCTTCTCTGGGTCACCAGTAAAGCCCGCAGAACACACACAATGGTATGAGCCTTGGGTGTTCATGCAGGAAGCTGAAGTACCACATGGAAAGGACCAGTTGGCTGCTTGCTCCATGGGGAGGACTGTTGTTACCTCCACCTCGTTCTCCTCCGGGTCGACGCACTCGTTAATATCTTGTTAGTGAGGCACCGTAGGATTAGTGTGAGATAACCAGTGAGAGGTGTGACACGAGGCCACACCTGGTTGGCTACTGGCAAGCATTAGTCATATTATCCTAGTCGTTATGCACACATGTCCATAACTGCCTCTGGGACCGAACCAATTAGGGGAGCAATTAGTGGATCAAGTTCGGGTACCAAGGGACCCATCACTCTTGCAACATCAGTTAATGGCATTCAAAATTGATAAGTATTGGCAAACTGATTACTGACAAACTAATTAATGCCTATCACATGAATATAAGTGTCCTTACCTTTGCAGGCCCCATATCCGTTATAGGGGTCACCAACAAAACCAGGTGGACAGGCACAAGTGAAGTTGTTGATGCCGTCCACACAGAGGGCATTAGCAGCGCATGGGCTCTTCTCACACTCATTGACATCCTGTGAAATAATACAGAGTCACTTTCTACCAATGACACATATTACATGGGAAACAAAACAGTGATATAAATTGTTCCACTTAGTGTGACAGATGGTACCACCCACCTGGCAGCCACTGCGTGAGTATGGGTCACCCTCATAGCCGGTGGGACACTCGCAATTATGTCCTCCCTCGCGGTTGGTGCACTTAGCACGAGGTCCACAGGAGTCAACACGTTGGCATTCGTCCATGTCAGCACACTATGGGGGTAAGAAACATATGTGTCAGCTGCTATTCACATCTATGGAAGCCGAACATATGAACACCTGGACCAATGAGTTAGTCTCACTCCACCAAGGACTCACCCCAGTGTATGGGTTCCCGATGTAGCCTTCTGGGCATGTGCACGTGTAGTTTCCAACGAGGTTATTGCAGAGGGCACTGCTACCACACGCACCAGGCTTCTGACACTCGTCAATGTCTGTAGTATGTTAGAAAAACGGTATGTTAGAAAAAAAACATATTTCCAACCACAAAATATATTTTTGCAACATCTGCAGAGAAGAATATAAGATAATCCATGAAACATCACATACCAAGGCTTGTGTGTATTGTAAAATCAAAATAGTGAGCTATTTTACTCTCTCTCTCTCTCTCTCTCTCTCTCTCTCTCTCTCTCTCTCTCTCTCTCTCTCTCTCTCTCTCTCTCTCTCTCTCTCTCTCTCTCTCCGTTTCATTCCTTGCATGTATTTATATTCAGCTATTGATTTGCTCCCATTCACAATCATCATATCTTCCTTCACTCCCTCCCATTTACTCATCTACCTATTTGTGTATTCATTGCCTTATCTGTGCGATCTGCCTCCCAGTGTGCACAGTTCTAATGGTTTCTATATGTCTACATATACACGTATTACTCTAGTTTTCTATATCTGCTTATCCTATGTGTCCTACCCTCCCTTCCTTCCGCCACCCTCCAATCTGGTGACTCACCAAGGCACTGGGTGTACCCGTCGCCAGTGAAGCCTTCCTCGCACTCGCAGGTGTAGTGGGCTGGTAGGTTGCAGCATTCGGCATTCTCGACACATTTTGCAGCCAGTGCTGGGTCCAGGCACTCGTCGATGTCTGCAAGAAGAAAAGAGAGTAAGGGATGCTTTGGTAACTCATTCCTGTCCTAACCATCCAAATGGTAACAAAGACAAACTGTAACGCAAAGAGCCTTGAAGTCACAGAATCGTCATCACTTTGGATAAACTAGTTGACAGTTTAGTTGTTTGTGTTTGTCGCAGGAATGGGATAACGTATATGGTGGCAAACGAAGAAATTTGTGTGCGTGTGTACGAACGGGATGGCCATATGAAGAACGAAGGTTATCGACCGGCCAGTTGTATGTCCAAGTAACACACACACACACACAAACACACACACACACACAAACACACACACACACACACACACACACACACACACTATATTTTATAGTTATACATTTAAAGGTGAAAGTAGAAGTCCATTTTGTCTCTCTCTCTCTCTCTCTCTCTCTCTCTCTCTCTCTCTCTCTCTCTCTCTCTCTCTCTCTCTCTCTCTCTCTCTCTCTCTCTCTCTCTCTCTTTTTTTTTCTCGGCGTGCCAGAGGGAGCCTGGTGCTACCAAGTCGCTGACCCTGGCGTGGGCGGCCGACTCTCCCTCTCCCTCTCACTCATTCACTGTCTCCCACTCTCTCCCTAGCTCTACTTTCCCTCTTCTTTTCTTACTCTCCTTTTCATTTACTCCCTCTCCCTTTTCTCCTATTTCCTTCTGCTCTTCGTAGTCCTACACATGCCCCACACGACCACACAGACATTTTTGTCTTCTTAGGAGTCATTGTTGCGTCATCTCTCTCCTACCCACAACATCCATCTCTCTCTCTCTCTCTCTCTCTCTCTCTCTCTCTCTCTCTCTCTCTCTCTCTCTCTCTCTCTCTCTCTCTCTCTTCAGTATTACAACGAGTTCCTTTATACAGCGAGGTGACTTTCTCAGCTTTACCGTCATGACTACGTGCAATGGCATCCTCTGAACATTGACTTTGAGGCTTGCAGCAGCGAGGCGTCACCAAAACAGCGGTAAGGACTTTTCTGGGCTGGGACACGATTGGAACACGTCTAGTGACAGGGGCTGAGACACACTTAACGTACAACTGACGTACGAACAAGGCACTGCTCACGTACGGCTGGAGCAACAAGGTCCAGTCATCTGGATGAAAAATATATACCGTAATTGCATATACATGACTGGAACACAGATGGTGCGAGGTGCAAGTGGTGGGGTGGAGAGACGAACTTTAAGAGAATACCCATGAACGCCAATGCTAATGTGACGAGTCCTGCTGCTGCATAAAGAGTGTCGCGCCCTTATGTAAATGAAGGTGGTTGTGTTAGCAGGCCTCTCTCAGAATATTAAAAACGAAGCGGTCAGGAAGATCCGGCTGAGTGGGATGCGAATAGCAACTAAAACTGCCTCTGCTCTCCTGAAGGACTATGACATTTCCTAGAGTACGATGACTGAGGAGTGAGTGTGTGGTGGTGTGTGGTGCGTGGTGCGTGGTACGAGGCAGGCAAAAGAAGGGAAGGAAGAACAATATATGCAAGTGTTTTGTGTAGGAGCAGAGATGTAGGAATAATGATGATAATAATAATAATAATGATAATAGTAATAATAATGATAATAATGATAGAAATAAAAAGGAGAAGAAGAAGAAGGAGAGGGGGAGGTAGAGGAGGAAGACACAAAAGGTAACTGATTTGAGTAGATGCAAGGTGACGTGTGGGCGGGGTAACAGCACAGGCACGTTAAGCCAAGACAACCACAGAACACCACCAAGGGACTCAGACTCATGCTGCTCATTTCATCTACCAACGTTCTTCATATGATTTTATATTCGTATACTTTTTCTTACTACTCGCTCCAGCTTGCTCCCCTTTATTCTGTCACACATTTCTCAGCGCAATCCCTATTCATGATATTTTTTACAACATTCCTCACTTCCCTGTCTGCCTTTGACTAACTTACATTCTTTCTCCCTCTCCACATCCATTAAAGAGACCCTCGGTGGCCTGTATGAGCACCAGGGAACAACTTGATGTGACCCGCTGTCTAGCTATTGGTGGTCAAGTTATCGCTCCTCCTTCGAGTTGCTCTCTTCACTTCCATCCTGCCTCCCTGGTCACCTCTGAGCCTCTTGTTTTTACCACTTCTATCCATATTTGTCAAGGTACGAAAGCTCATCACATAATCTACTTGATGCATGAAGAGGTGTAAAGCACGTAACGACCCTGGATATTTTCGACCCTGTATATTTCCCATGAAGTTGGCATCCCTCATTGTCGCTGGTCACTCCAAGACCGGCTCCCCTCAACCTCAGCCTCATGTGTGCCTTTCCTAAACACCCTGAAGACACCGTTAAATATTCCTGCACCGCTCACCACACACACACACACACACACACACACACACACACACACACACACACACACACACACACACATCTCAGGGAATGTCACAGATGAGAGAGAAAAAAAAAGTTTCACTTTAAAGACTGTGGGTACGAGGGTACGAGGGATGGGCGCCCTTTTGTGTAGGTTCAACTGCACTCACATAACATGAATAATACAGGCACCAGGAAGAAGGACGAGGAGGAGGAGGAAGAAAAAAAAAGCAAATGGAAGCAAATGATACGAGTAAAAGAAATAAAGAGGGCAAAAGCCGGGAACGTGGGCGTGAGGGCACTGTGCTGTGTTGTGCGGGCGTGGGGGAACAAGACTCTCTCTCTCTCTCTCTCTCTCTCTCTCTCTCTCTCTCTCTCTCTCTCTCTCTCTCTCTCTCTCTCTCTCTCGCTCTCTCGAACACACACACATTAATAAACACTGTTATTATCACAGTTAGCGCGTTGCTGATTTTTAACGATTGCTTATTTTTACGGCACCTTGAAAGTCTATGACACACGTTTTTAAAGATGGACAATAAGTGGAAAAAAAACTACGTTTCGAACAACAACAACAACAACAACAACAACAACAGGGAGGGTTGCAAGTGTTTGCCAAATCATTGTGAGTTCAAAATTAATTAACCCTAAGGAATTATATTAACCCAATAGCTTTATTTGAGACTCGTTAGAGAGGGAGAGAACGAGGGAATGGAGATGAGACAACATTCCTGGAACTGACCAATGTGACAAGAATAACTTAGTGATGCTGTAAGTACGTTTCATCTTTCCCTGTGACTTGCATGGTGACACAGGTGGGTCAAAGGGCATAGGAGGAGGGCAAAGGGCATAGGCTTACCCTCCTCCCACCATGCAGAGGAGAGAGGAGAGAGAGTGTCGTGTGTGTGGAAAGGAAAGTCCAAGTAAAAACCAAACGTGTGGGAGAGAGAGAGAGAGAGAGAGAGAGAGAGAGAGAGAGAGAGAGAGAGAGAGAGAGAGAGAGAGAGAGAGAGAGAGAGAGAGAGAGAGAGAGAGAGAGAGAGAGAGAGAGAAAATGTGTGTGTGTGTGTATGTGAAAAAAAAGGGAGAGCAAGAGAGAGTAGAGAGTGCCAGATGGGCGGGCCTGAGAGAGAGAGGTGTGGGTGCCCAGGTGGTGTCCAGTGCGTGGCAAACAAGAGAGTGTGGCAGTTGTGACGTCACTCTTGAGCCTCTGTGTTTCAAGTTACAGAATGCTTGCAACACCTCCCTTTGTATCACGCGGGACTTTCTTACATCCCACTCTCAATCCAGTCCTATTAAGTTTACGTAGCCCTTCAGACTAGCTCTTCTCTTTGCCTATCCTCTCCACCCTTACCTAGCGCCATATTGACCTCTGATGTTTGTCGCTTACTTTATTCCCATTAACTCACTCACTCTCCATCCTAGCCACTAAACTCTTCATTCCAGCCTTGCTTACCATTTTTTCTTTCTTTCACTTCAATTCTTTCTTTTATATATTTTTATCGGTATGTGTTTCTGCAGCGTCTATGTTTTTATGCAACAGGTGATCAGCAACATTCTGGGGGAGGTGAACGCTAACTTAATATAGAGGAGGAAACCATCTGTTGTGCGTGGGGGTCACTAAGGTTTGGAGGTCACAGCAAGGTGGTGCTTGGGTGAAGGGGGTCATCAATAAGGTCACATGTATACGGTTAGTTGCCTCAAGTCCTCCCACCATCACCCCAAACTCACCTTCCCACATTTCCTCCATCGTCACTTCACCTTTCCTTAGTGTTCTCGCCCTCCCCCACAGCCCCCCCCAACCCCAACCCTTCTCGCCCGTTCCAAACCCTCTCCCAGTACCTCTGCCCCCCTTAAACCCGTCACCACTTCCCTCCCCCTCTTCCACCTCCCTTAACACCCTCCCTCAAACACCCACGCCCCCCCCCCTCCCCCCTTACGCCCACAGCAATGTCTGGGGTGGCGATAACGGCTCATTCTTGACGAGGCAGCGAGGTCACCTTCCGAGGCGGGTTTTCGGGGAGGCGGGCGGGTAAGTGGGCACGGCTAGGTTTGGCTGCGGCGCCGGGATGGACAGAGCTATGTGAGTATGATCGGAAAGCTGTATAGCGGCCAGCTATCTAATATTGTCATATATGTTTTCGGCCCCAAAGTGCCTCGCGGTTGTCAAGCCCGTTAAGTGCATGAGAGGGAGACAGGAAGGGCAAAAAGAGTTAACAGACAAAATTAATGGCAACTAGCATGGCCAGTTCAACAGTGATGTCACCCCAGAATCATGCTGTCTGCAAGGGAAGCAAGACGCCAAGGGATGAGGAACGGTCGCTGCAAGTCTCACGCCTCCTGCTGCACTATGAGGCGCCCTCCTAAGAGGATCGTGGAGCAGAGAAACACGACAGAGACATGGAGGAGAGGAGGCAAATGAAGGAGGCTGTGAGGATGGATAAATATGGAGGAGTATCTAAGCGTCAATCCTTCATGATGGAAAATTAGGAGACGAAGAGGAGCAAGATGGATGAGGCGAGACGGTGGACACATGAAGAAGCGTGTGACAGCCACGCTGCTATATACGATTAACTGGTAACTTCCCTGAGACGATGAAACCAAAAGTACCGCTGTGCCCCGCGGGGTGAGGGTGTGGGGGGGGGGATGGGGAGGAGTCTTGCCGGCACGCTGGAAACGCCCCCTCGGAGGGTGGCTGCCAACTCTTGGCCTTAAATGATTTTAGTCCTTTCCTTCTCCTAGCCTGGATATGGGCAACTTGAGAAGATTTATGAACACGTGACCCATTCCTAGCACCGCGTGACTGTGTCCCGCCCGTGTCGGGGAGGGTGTCGTGAGGCGTGGAGACACGCCCTCCAGCCGGTAAGGGGTGGGGGTGGGTGGTCGTGCCGGGGAGGGAAGGGAGGCCCCATGCCCGTTTACCTGCCAGGGGTGAGTGTACTCTCACTCACTCTCCCTCTCCCTCTCCCCCGCTCCTTCCGCAGCCGCAACACGCTCTCGCAACCTCCGCCTGGGTCTTCCCACAACCCGGCTACACTCTCCCCTTCCACCTCTACCCACTCCCTCCTAGGCTCCTTCAGCACAGTCATTCCTCGTGCCTTCCGCCATCATAGATGCTACTTTATGCTTTCATGTACTACATAGGATGTCATCGCCCGTAGTCTGTCTCTCTCTCTTTCTCTTTCTCTCTCTCTCTCTCTCTCTCTCTCTCTCTCTCTCTCTCTCTCTCTCTCTCTCTCTCTCTCTCTCTCTCTCTCTCTCTCTCTCTCTCTCTCTCTCTCTCTCTCTCTCTCTCTCTCACACACACACTCACACATCATACAATCAGTCGTTTAATCTGCTATACATACACCTGAGTTTTGCATTGAGTACAGAGCCACTGCCTGACCCGACCCGGAGCTGAACTGAGACGAGGGACGGGGCGAGGAGGAAGGGGGCGGGGTGACTGCGGCGGCTTTGTCTGGGAGCGGCGCGGGTGAAAGTCAGGAGGGAGAGAGGAAAAGATAGGAGAGAAAGAGAGAGGAGGGCCGTGGAAGGCTGCATTCAATTTTCCTCTACTAATACTCTTCCCATCTTAGCTCTTCCCTACGTTGTGTTCATTTAACGACGGAGAACGGGATGACGGGAGGGAGGGAGGGAGGGAGGGGTTGGGGGATGGAAAATCAGAGGGAGGAAGAGATCTGGTTAAGTCTGCAATCACGGTTTACCTTTCTATAGTAATACCTTCCCTCTGCGGCCTTTCTCTGGTGGTAGCGTGGTGGTGATGGCGTGGGGGTGGTGATGGTACTGTAGTGACAACACACATACAACACACCTACATACCAGGTGCACACACACCCAGAGCCTATAATTTCCTCCCTCGAGACCTCGGCTGAGGTCGAGATTAACGTGACCTCAACCTCTACAGTACTATGTATACACCTCAATAGTACCAAGGAAGGTCACCTCTAGCATACACTTAGCGTTCCAGACCTATGAAAGTCATGATCTTCCTTCCCCTTCCTTCCCTCCCTCCCTCCTCACTCTCTTTCCTTCTCTCCCCTATTTCCTCCTTCCTTATATAGTTTCCTTACTTCTCTTTCCTCCTATTCTCTCACCCCCTCTTTGTAAATAATGATCTTCCTCCTTCCCTGTCCCCTTCTTTCCTCCTTCCGTCTCCTCCGTCTTTCCTCCCTTTCGCCTTCTCCTCCTCTTCTTCCGCCCTCCTCCCCTGCTTCTGTTTCTTCCCTCCCAATGAAAACTGCACTGCTATTATCTCTCTCTCTCTCTCTCTCTCTCTCTCTCTCTCTCTCTCTCTCTCTCTCTCTCTCTCTCTCTCTCTCTCTCTCTCTCTCTCTCCATCACCACCACCTGCACACGTGACCTTAACTGGCAGGTGGTCATTATGGAAGAGTAGGAGGAAGAGGAGAACGAAGAGGAGGAGGAGGATGAAGAGGAGGACAAAGAGGAGGATGAGAAGTAACATGCAAACTCTCCCCCCCACATAACCAATAAGACGAGGATACGAGCGAGACCCAGCCAGAGATGCCGGTGACTACATCTCCTTTCTTGCTTGGTGCTACCGTTGTGAGCCGGGCATCGAGGCCTCCCGACTCCCGGCTCCCGACTCCCGAACCCCCCACTCTTACAGCTCTGAGGTGAGATTTTCTGTTTGCCGTGCGTGTCGAGTGGCGATGAGGGTACAAGAGGAGGAGGAGAAGGAGAAGGAAGAACAAGAACTAGAACAGAAGGAGCTCAAGAATGTGTGGCGTAGTGTATGTGTATGTCAAGCGGTGTGCGGAGAGCCAGAGACGCAAGGTAAATTAAATAATCGGATTTGCATAACTGTGAGTCGTCTATCGGTAAGCGCGACCCCGACAGGTGACTCCATGTGCCCTCGGGTGATTTACCACGTCGGTGCAGCGCCTTACACCGTTGTCAGCCACGAGGAGTAGGAATACATAGGAATACATAAGAATACACACAAAGAACTGATACCACGAGCCTTGTCAGTTTACCAACGAGCTTATCTGTTGAACCACTGCCTTAGGTAAACTATGAGTGGCAATACAGGATAAAAAAAAGAACTATCCTCACCACCCACCCACCTCTCCCTCCGGTAAACGTACAGGAAAGAAAGTAAAGTTAGAAGGGAACATAACAACGAGGAGGAGGAGGAGGAGGAGGGGAAAAATGATGAGACCGAAGGATGGAGTGAAAAAAGCGTGGAGAAAAGAAACAATAATGATGAGTAATAAGAAAAATGTCACAGCGGAGATATGTTCTGGACACAAAAATACACACGCACACGATTACAGACAAAACATGTGCGCGTGTCCATTAAGTGTTTTGTGTGCGTGTGCGTGTGTGTGCGTGTGCGTGTGTGTGTGTGTGTGTGTGTGACAGGACCCGACGCACCCCCGACAACATCTACGCACCCCTAAAAAAGGCCCCGATTCAGCCCCGACAGGACCCGACGCGACTCACAACGGGAATCAAGTCATTGGAGACGGAGGCATCGTGACCGCCAGACCGAGGCTCGAGTCAACATTTAGATATTTACTTTGAACCGACAAGAAGCACCGACAACACATCCGGTAGACGATTCCCACGTCTTCAGGGAGAGGGAGGGAGAGGTTGTGGTGAGGGAGGGTGAGGGTGAGGGAGGTTATAGAAGGGTAAAGATGGGAGGGAAAAGGAAAAAGTTTTGAGGGAGAGAGGGAGAGAAGGAGAGAGGGAGGGGGGGATAGGAAGACGGGTCCAAGGAGGAGAGAGAGGGAGAAGGAGGCAATTAAGGAAGGAGGAGAGTGTTCTGCAGGAATGGTCACGGTAATTACTTAGGTCGTTTCTCCCACTGACAGCATTACTCTCTCTCTCTCTCTCTCTCTCTCTCTCTCTCTCTCTCTCTCTCTCTCTCTCTCTCTCTCTCTCTCTCTCTCTCTCTCTCTCTCTCAGCCATGGGAAATAACCCTGAAAAATCTTTACTTTAACTCGTGTAAACAGACGTGGAAGTGGAAGTGTGGCATTCACTCGTGCCGGTCAAGCGTCGACTTCCGTGTTTCATGTGGTGGTGGTGGTGGTGGTGGTGGTGGAGACCCTCGCTCCGCCTTACACAGCCTCCTTGTATACTCTCCGCATACACTCTTCATTATGTCGTTTACGTTTCTTCCCAAATCAAAACAAACTTTCCATGTTATCCCGTATGAAGACAGAGTTTCAGTTTACTTCTTATTATCATTATTATCATTGTTATTATCATTAGCATTAGCTTTATCATCATTATCATTATTAGCGGCAAAATCCCTTTCACTGCGGCGTGAGGAAAGGATGAGTTGGGCAATGGTTTCAACACGTGTTTCCGGCCCATCATCAAGTGCTAGTAATGATAATTGTACAAAATGATGGCTGATAATTTTCGCGCAACACACACACACACACACACACACACACACACACACACACACACACACACACACACACACACAGGCCACTTCGTATATACTGTATGCTGCATATTTCCGTCGGTTTGTGTACATGAATAATAAAAAAAAACAATTAAACAGAAACCATAAGGCTGAGACACGTATGAAGGATACTTTTATCAACACATGTATAGACTGGTAGGAGGCGTGGAGGGAGGAAGAAGGGGTGTCCTCAGGATTGAAGGAAAAGACTGAGAGAAGATGCAAGGAGGAAGGAAAGACGAACCAGGGAAATTTCACACAACGTTTAGATCCGGATATTTAGCAACGCTCGTTCCCGGATGCAACGGAGCCAAAAGGAAATACGGTCAATTAGAGCGCCGAGCACCGCCGTTCCGCTGCTACGTAAGCTTGAAGAGGCTCCAGGCCAACTGGGCCCATCCTCAGGGTTGTTCATTACTAACTCGGTCCACACTGTACCAATCTTGCTGGCAGGTAGACATTAACTTATTCCGCAACATTCTTATTATGACTGCCACAAGCTAGCCATTGTGTGTTGAATATTAACAAAGTGAGGAGTTTACCTTGGCCACATTAGGAAGCTGAAGTATTGTAATTACCGTTGTGTGTGTGTGTGTGTGTGTGTGTGTGTGTGTGTGTGTGTGTGTGTGTGTGTGTGTGTGTGTGTGTGTGTGTGTGTGCTACGTGACTTTCCAGTGCCTTAAGAGTACCCTAACGCCTGCCGCGAGTTTATAAGGACGATATCTTGAAAGGTCTTAAGGTTGCGATTGGACGTGAATCGAGTTGATTTTGAAAGGAACCCGGTTGGTGAGGGTTCGAGCTGGACGTCCACCGGCCAGACGGGTCCGAGAGGCTACAGGTGAAAGTAGGTGTGGGACAGTGTAATACGATGCCCTTAGTACTGAGGAGACGGTCATGCTAGTACCAGCTAAAGAGTTCATAATGGTAAGTTCATTGTATTTAGTTGAACATATCTCGTGTGTGTGTGTGTGTGTGGTTTCGTAGGCGTCACACGATTTTCCAGTGTGAATAAAGCCGCCGCAGCTTCCCTTAATGAGCGTCACTTGTTACGTCGCTCGCCACCCTTGCCTCCCGCCCTCCGCTGCCCCCTGTGGCTCACACTTCACTTTCTCTCAACACAGCATACGTGGCTGCTTATTTGTCTCCGTTATTAGGCAACATTTACTGGCGACACGAACAACGCATCTTCGCTTTCTCTCTCTCTCTTTCTCTTTCTCTCTAACTCTTTTTTTTTCTCTCTCTCTCTGTCGTGAAAACTAACTATATATAAGTTCTCTCTCTCTCTCTCACTTACTTTATCGTCATTAATTATCAACTGAAGACAAACAACACATATGTTTCCGCTGCCACAAGGCGACACGTTCCTTGTACGCAACGTTTATAAAACACGCAAACGAGGATTCATGATTTGCGTCCAACCTCTGAATACTGAGGTCAAGTTGCCGCCATGACCCAGCCGGCCTGACCCAGCGTGGTGACGTCATCATTCCAGTCCCTCACTTGTTTTCTCGTGATGATTTCCTTCCGTCTGGCTAGCCTTGAGGTTGGGGGGAGGGGGGGGGGAGACGCGTGCACGGCTGCTTAACGAAGTGATTAATTGACAGATAGATAAATTGATTGACTCACTGATTATATCGAATTTTCTGCTGAAAGGTCAAAAGTCTTCTGCTGCTAAACAAACATCAGTGAAGGAGTTCAAACAACAACATGGAAATGAAAATAAAACACAATAGAATTATAATTACTCATAAAAGGAGGAAGGGAAGCAATTACTGTTAATAGTGAAGTGTTCTGAGGTGCAAATAAGTCTACAAGCACGCAGGGAGGTCATCGCCATCACCTCAGCTTAACAATAATTTCATCACTTCCTCAGGCTGGCTCGGAGGCTGCTGACTGATTAACTGGCCTCTGCCGCGTGTGTCACTGGATTATTTATACAGTATGTTCTTAACCTTCATGTTTTGACTTAATGGCTGTAGAACAAACTAACTAAAGAAACTAAAGAGGAGCATAAAGTCGCCCTCCTCGCCGGGCAAAAAAGCTGTTCCGCCCCGGGATGTTGACGTCATCTGCTGTTCTGCCGCCAACCCGCCAAGGCTCCGTTAAGTCAAGCCTCACCTCACACAATATACCCCTTACTGACCCTCCTTCCCGCCCCCGCCCTTGGATCCCACTGTAGCACACCGGCGGCCGTGCATCCCGATGGGTGGTGCAGCGGGGGGGTGAAGCACTGACTGACTGGTTGTATATTGAGTTATGATTGGCAACCCGATTATTACTACTCATTTATACATCACTCTCGCACTATTGCGACACACACACACACACACACACACACACACACACACACACACACACACACACACACACATCCACGCTACTGACATTTTAAGTTGCAAAGTTTAAACCAAAAAAGGCGAAAGGGAGCACATTATCGTCAGAGAACGAAGAAAAAAATTATTATGATGATTTCGAGGTAGCAGTGAGGTGGAGGGAGGAGAGGAAAGTAAGAGAGGTCTTGTTTTGGTGGAGGATAAAGGTTGACCATATGGCCACCTCTCTCTCTCTCTCTCTCTCTCTCTCTCTCTCTCTCTCTCTCTCTCTCTCTCTCTCTCTCTCTCTCTCTCTCTCTCTCTCTCTCTCTCTCTCTCTCTCTCTCTCTCTCTCTCTCTCTCTCTCTCATTTTTTTTCTCTCTTTTACTTATGGAGAGGAAAGGAACGAGACAAAAGAGAGAAGGGAGGGTGAGAGGGAGGAAGGAAGAGAGGGAGGGAAAGAGAGAGGGAAGAAGAGGAAAAATTATAATAAGACTTAACTTTCCAGCAGACTAAACAAGGAACACGTATCCCTGCTGGCACTGCAGGAGAGCGCTGCTTCACTTAGTCTCCATTACAGTGCCACTCAGACTCCGAAAATAGAAGGAATGGAGAGAAGAGAAAGGAATAGAAAGAGAGAGAGAAGGGATGGAGGGATGGTTGATGGGAAGAGGCATGCATGAGAGGTACTTACCACTGCAGGAGAAGCCGTCCCCCTCGTAACCCGGGTAACAGGTGCAGGTGAAGGAACCCAGCGTGTTTGTGCACGTCGCGAACACATCACAAGGCCGGTACTTGCACTCGTTCTCGTCTGTCGGGGAAATACGCAGGTTAGGCAAGGAAATACACATATACAAAAGGAGTTAAAAGGGAATGCTGGGGAGAGGCAGGTTAAAGGTTCCTGCTATATGATGTACTTCAACACATTCTTTTCCGTTGTCTAACCTAGTGTGTCGTCTAGTTTATTGTACTTCATAGGGATCATGTGGCTTCTTATCCCTTCAGCCTCCCAGTAGCAACCAACACACCCTCGCCTCACGTCCACACTCAACATCCTCCTCACTTGCTCTTCTTTACCCTCACATCGTCTCATCTTCTTTCAATCTTAGGTTTTTACAATCATGTCAAAACTTCTCAAGCTTCCTCAAGACTTTCCTTTAACGCGCTAATGCCCTTCGCATCTCCTGTGGTTTCTACACTTCATCTTCTCTCAGCACGGAGGCCTCCCTACATTTTCTCTCTAACAATAACAGCCGCTCTGCCCCGTCACGACTGTCTCTCAAATTAGTGGCAAGATTCTTTTACTGTGACCACGCTGAGCCTCTCCCACTACCACCACCACCACCACCACCACTTCACGACAGTAATAGCGCAACATCACGGTCAGAGCCTCCCTCATCCCTCTCTCATCCCTCCTTCCCAACTACAGAGGCTCGCGGCTGGGAAGAAAGGCACTCAACAGCAAACCTCGGCCACAAGAATTTCCCAGCAGTTAGGTACGAAAAAGAAGGCAAAAAATTCTTCCCCAAACTGATCGGCCTTAAGATTGTTGACAGACAGGCTGTGATGGCGGGCTGTTGGCGGCTGTACTCAAGCTGGGCCAATATCGGTTCTCAAAAAGTCACTAGTGCTTGATGATGCTGACCTAATATCTATGAAACAGCCTCAAAAGTTCATTGTCTTGTATAATTATCATGTAAAGTTACACCTCCGTTCGTCAAAAGTTTACAAATATCATCTTGACACTACGAGGAGAAGGCAAAACGTCATTGCTTATTAAAGATGTTCAGTATGATTATTTATGCTATTGCACACACGCAAAAAAAAATAATAATAATAATAAAGAAAGAAAGAAAAAACACTACAAGATTCTATTATAAGCTATTTTTCTTATCTTTTTTTTTCCGCGTGATCAAATATTAGTTTTATCAGTGAACAAATTTATGAAGCTAGTATGAAAGAAAAAAAAGAAGTAATATGATCATGTGGTGCGTTCTGAGTGGCGGTAAGTAAAATACACGTTCCTCCTGTGACAGTACAGGTGTCTTAGTGGTACTGTGTCTTTTTGTTTTTATCACGCTACACGTTTTGTGGCGCAGCACTTAGTTTTTTTGTGACATGACAAGCATATCTGTAACATTACACGGTTTATTTTATTTTCCGCAACACGATACGTATCTTCAGGAAATGCAACGTCTTTTTGTGTGTGAAATGAGACGAATTATGACATCACGTGGTGTAGAACATTACAGAACGAGTGCTAGAGTCCATACAGGATCCAGCACAGGACGTCTCTCTGCTATTCACCCTAAAAGTTACCAATGCAGAAAATTCGGTCATCAAATAAGCACAACAGTCTGCTGCTACTCCAGTAACCTTCAACAATGTTCACAGACACACCGACTCAAGTGACCCGTTTTTTCTTCTTCTAGGCGAGCGAAGGTAGAGCAAGAGTGAGAGGAGGATGAGGAGTAATGTGCTTGTGGGGTGCTGTGAGGGAGGGGCAAGGGAGGGGCGGCACAGATGGTTACATTAGGCAGCCGTGGGACAACTTAAAAGGTTTATGGAGATACTCAGCTTCACCAGGTACCACTAGGACGCTAACACCTGGGGCTATTAGTTTACGTGAAGGTATATTCAATAATACTGAGATGAGTCAACTAACGAGAGTGAAAGGGAACAAACCTAAGCCTAACACACCTGACGATACTGAGGTTTGTAAAGGCCTTTGTGGTGACACTTTAAGACTTTTTGGGAACACAAGCTGAAGCATTAATACAAATCACCTAAATATGGCATTAATTAAGACATGTTAAGATGTTAAGATATATATAAGATAAGATATGCAAAGACGATCAGGCACTTAAAGAGATTGGTAACTGTACGTTTGCATATTCTGGGAATCGTACACCAGATGAAATTTCTCAAAAACTGGTTGGGTGGGGATGACTTGTAAACAACTCCGTCACTGCTACACTTCACCTTCTCTTCGGTTCATTCAGTTGCTTATCAATATAATCATACGTTATTGTTTGTTTATCTAATAGGAGCGGCGTACAACAGTATGTTTTCATTACTTTCATCAATTCACTTTCTACCTGTTTCTCTCTCTTGGTTGTAAAAGCCTTAATGTGGCTAAAAGAACTTACACTACAGAGTCATATACACGCACTCACTCACTTATCTCTCCCTTACCCATTCCCTTACTCATTCACTCCCTCATTTAGCCTCTTCTCTCTCTTTCCTATCCTCCCTCCATCCCTCCCTCCCTCCCTCCCTTCCTTCCTTCCTTTCTCCCTTCTTCACTCACTCCCACCCTTCACTTACCTTGAGAGTTGCAGCCACACCCGCCAAAGCCATCGTCGCAGTGACACAGGCCGTCAAGACAGGCACCGTTGACACACTTGTGGCCTTGAGTGTATGGGCAGTTGTCTGTAGGAGGAAAAAAGGTGGTGTTAATTTATATGTTTAATAATGTCACGCATACACACACAGATACATACATATACACACACATGCACACATACACATTTTTCATCATTATATTATCGAATTCACAATGAAAAATCTGAATTATGTAAAAAGAATCTTCAAACACGAGAGAGAGAGAGAGAGAGAGAGAGAGAGAGAGAGAGAGAGAGAGAGAGAGAGAGAGAGAGAGAGAGAGAGAGAGAGAGAGAGAGAGAGAGAGAGAGAGAGAGAGAGAGAGAGAGTATTGGAAAGTTGTTCGTATTGTCATGCAAACAGCAGTAAGTGTGTGTGTGTGTGTGTGTGTGTGTGTGTGTGTGTGTGTGTGTGTGTGTGTGTGTGTGTGTGTGTGTGTGTGTGTGTGTGTGTGTGTGTGTGTGACCATCCCTAATTCATCCTTCCCATCCCCTCTCCCCCCATTTTAGGCCATTCATCTCGTCTGTCTGTCCGTCTGCCTGTCTGCCTGTCTGCCTGTCTGCCTGTCTGTATGTCTGTATGTCTGCCTGTCTGCCTGTCTGTGTGTCTCTTTATATATCTGTTTTCCCTTTTTGTCTTTGTTTGTTTGCTTCTCTCTCTCTCTCTCTCTCTCTCTCTCTCTCTCTCTCTCTCTCTCTCTCTCTCTCTCTCTCTCTCTCTCTCTCTCTCTCTCTCTCTCTCTCGGCAAGTAGCTCAAAACTTTCCTTTCCCAGCGGCCAGTTGTCCCTCTAATTAAGGAGGAAAGAAGGAGGAAGAGGAGGAGGAGGAGGAGGAGGAGGAGGAGGAGGAGGAGGAGGAGGAGGAGGAAACAAACAGGAGGAGGAGGAGGAGGAGAGGAGGAGGAGGAGGAAGAGGAAGAGGAGTAATTGATGAAGAGGTCGATGAGTACTTGGAGAGAGAAGAGAAAGGAACGGAGAGAAGAAAGGAGTGAATATATAATTGGAGGAAAGTAAAAGAATTGTGAATACTGAACAAGGAAAAAAAGTGTAAAATTCAGAGGAAAAGTTGAATGCATAACAAAGAGAGAAGTAAAAAAAAATAATATAAAGAGAGACTTATGCATTGAATAGCAAGAAAGAAACAAAAAAAACAATGAATAATTACCAAGGAAACTAATTGCTAGCGCCGAAGAGAGGAGGAAAATAAGAGGGAAAGTGAAGAGGAAAATATCAGGGGCCACTCAAAGAGAAAATGACGGAAAGTGATAAAAATGAAATAGAAGTGAAAGGCCATTGAACTGTTATGTTTGTTGAGGCCAGAGAGAAAAATGACGATGGAACGACTTATGTTATTATTACTATCATTATTATTATTTGTATTATTATTATCGCTGTTTTTGTTCATGGAGGAAGGAGGAGGAGGAGGAGGAGGAGGAGGAGGAAGTCACCATCACATTCTCTCCATCTTATAACTATTCTCAGTGAACCATAAACTATTTCTCTCCATCACTCCTCCATCCCTCCCTCCCTCCCTCTCTCCCTCCCTCCCTCCCTCCGTCCTGCCGTTGTCTAAATGTCTGTGGTCCGCTGGCTCAAGAACACGCCCTAACACCCTCCAACAATGACTTCAGAGTGACCACCACCCACACCCACACACACTCAACGCAACCTTTAACATCACCCACCCACCCGCCTACACACATACACACACACACACACACACACTACCCCTTCTTCCTCCTCCTCCTCCTCCTCCTCCTCGTGGCACTTTTACACCTGCAGCATCAACTCTCCACTATAATAATTTATCTTCACGTTCCCTGTTTTTCTTCTTTTTCTTCTTTCTATTCTTCTTTTTACTGGCCCGCGATCGTCACTTTGTACTCTCGCTCAACATTTACAAGAGACGGGGATTAAGACAACAGTTTCTCTCTCTCTCTCTCTCTCTCTCTCTCTCTCTCTCTCTCTCTCTCTCTCTCTCTCTCTCTCTCTCTCTCTCTCTCTCTCTCTCTCTCTCACGCCTTCACTCTCACACTTAACAATGACCGTGACGTGGCAGGCCAATGCACACACACACACACACACACACACACACACACACACACACACACACACACACACACACACACACACACACACAAAATGAGAGAGAGAGAAAATGTGGAATGTGTGGTGAGGAGGAAATAAGGAGAGAGTGGAGGAAAGGAGGAATGAAGGAAAAGCGAGAGAGGAGGGGAGACTGGAGGAAGCGAGCTGGAGGGAAGAAAGGAAGGAATGACAAGAAGGAAAGAAAGGGGAGAGAGGAGGAAGAGAAAGTCGGAGGAATGAAGGAAAGAGAGGAAAAGAAAAGTGGAGTGAAGGAGAAAAATAGGGAGGGAAGGAGGAAGAGGAGGAGGTGCTTGTTCGTATTGAAGAACAAGAATAATAATAAGAAGAACAAGAATAAGAAGAATGAAAACTGCAGGAAAACAAGTCCGCAATAATGAGATGATTGTGTGAAAATCTTTTCCCTCACCCCCCTTCACTTATCTCCCCCCCCTCATTATCCTCGGACGTGTCTCCCCTCTCTCTCCTTTCCCCTCACTTACCCTATCACCTTTCCCTTTACTTATTCATGTTCATCTCTCACTTACCTCTCATTCACCTCTCCCTCACATCTCCTCCTCACTCATCTTCCCCCTCACATATACTTCCCTCTAGTTCTCTTCTTTACATACTCTTTTATCTTGTCTTTCCCCTTACTCTCCTTCCCTCCCGTGGCTTCCCTTTCCTCCACTCCCTTCCACAGTATCCATTCTCCTTTTTTCCTTACTTCCATCCATCTACCCATCCATCCTTCCTACTTACTTGTGCATTTCAGTTCGTTGAAGTTTTCGTCAGAGCCGAGGAAGCAGTTCGGAGTACCGTCACAGAGGCGGGACAACTCGAAAAGTTGAAGCACATCTGTCGACTCGTTGACTTGGCAGCCGAAATAACCATCTTCTAACTTCAGGAAGAATATTTCTCTTTGAAGTCCTTGTCCTAAGTTATATTGAGCAGAAACCTGAGGAAGATAGGAGAAGGAACGGTTAGTCAAGATGCGGATGAAGGTATAGTAATAATAATAATCTATCTATCTATTCATATACTGTAATAATAATAATGATGATAATAATAATAATAATAATAATAATAATAATAATAATAATAATAATAATAATAATATAAATAGTGAGGAAAACGAGAATATAGAATGTTGTTGTAACATTGTAATCACTCTGCTGCGAGGCAAAACAAATCGTCTAATCACACACAACCTTTACTCGTCATTCGTCCTCTCACACTGCACAGTTCACACAATTTAGTGTTTTATTTTTCCCCGTGCATGCCCGCAGGACTAGTATCAAGCCCATTGGTGTGATGGTGGTGGTGGTGGTGGTGGTGGTGGTGGTGGTGGTGGTGGTGGTGGTGGTGGTGGTGGTCGGCGTTGAAGCCACAAAATGCAGATTATGGCGTCCACGTCCTTGTCGGAAATGAAAATCTTAAACACCGCGTGAAACAGTGCTACATGCCAGCCTTGACCGGTGTTGCCACGTATACCAGATCAGAGGGCGAGAAGGAGGCGCTCCTTTGGCACGCCTCCACCTGTGTCTGATAATGGTCTTACACGTCATGAGGGTAAGGACAAGGGCGTGGCGGACGTGGTGTTCCTGCGTGTTTCCATGTGCAGTCATGTGTTGGTGGAAGGCGTGGCAAGCCGTGTATAAGGTTGGTTCACGGGTGAATTAGCACCTGAGACAAGCCTAGCGGGTCTTGTGTTACGTGTGGGCGGCACGCGGCTACTGCCTGCCACTACCTGTCCTATTCCGCCCCTCCCTTCCCGTCTTTCCCAGCTAATCGGGTACACCTGCCCACCTGTCGGGGAGCAGAGTTCACCATAGGAGGGACATGAGCAAGTGGAGCAGAGGACAAGAGGATAACAGAGGTAATTCAGCCATGTAACATCTTCTGCAGCGCGTGGGAAGAGGCAGGTACCTCCGTCAAGGACAGCAACATGGGGTGCCAAGGCTTGCCCGACACCACCACCACCGCCTCGCTGCGCCTTGCTTCCCGCCTTGCCACATGCTCACTAATTTTCCTCTTTAGCGCCCTGTTGTCATGTTTTCCAGGAGATGCTGGCATCAGCCTTGCATGAATCACGATAAATGTGTCTAGGAACGGGAGCACGAGGCTAGGGCGTGCCGAGGGCGACAGACAAACGAGGGGCAATGCGCCGCGCCCACGACCCACACCATCCCACACACACCCTTCATGTCCCGTTCCTTGAATGAGTCACAAGTTCCCTTTCAGGCGTGGCGCGCCCTCTTCCACCCCTCCACCTGTTTCCCTTCTTGCAGATGCTCGAGAGGATAACGCTGCGGCATCGGGTGACTCTCAGCGGGTCGGCAGAAGGTTGCAGCTCGTGATCAACATGCACGGTGCACGGCGTCCTTCAGAGCCAGGCTGCCCATTCTTTGTCTCTTCCTGTTATTCGTCGAGGAGTCTCCGGGTACTTGGTGGGTGCGTCACTGCTCTGTTTAAACACTCTCGTGCCTCGGCCTGTGACGGTGATGAATCAAGACGACCTGATGACCCAACCACCATGACTTGCCGCTTGACCCTTTCTTCACTCGCGCTTTCTTCCCGTCACTTCTTGTTCCCTCACCCTCACCACCCGCCATGACACGACTCTCTTCTGTTTCCGGATCGCATCACTTCCTCTCTGCCTACATGACTCTGGAGTTTGCGTCGCCTTAGGCCTCCCTCGCCCCTTCACCGTCCCTCCACGTCACCCATCGCTCTCCCTTTCTCCCCTGCCCCCCTTCTCTCTCTCTCTCTCTCTCTCTCTCTCTCTCTCTCTCTCTCTCTCTCTCTCTCTCTCTCTCTCTCTCTCTCTCTCTCTCTCTCTCTCTCTCTCTCTCTCTCTCTCTCTCTCTCTCTCTCTCTCTCACACACACACACACACACACAAGTAACCACCCATCCGCCCACGTAACATCTCTGCTCCGCCACAAGGTCTTTCCGTCACCACCAAATAAAGTTCCCTGGGAGGCCATCGTCATCGCTACCGGAGACGGGCGGACGAGGGGACGAGGGCAGCCAATCAGCACCAGGTGGCTTAGCATGTTCATCTAGCCTTTATATGGGAGCACACGTGTACCTCTACCTGCATGTGTGTGTGTGTGTGTGTGTGTGTGTGTGTGTGTGTGTGTGTGTGTGTGTGTGTGTGTTTCAGGAACAAACTAGTATGTCTTTCAAGGTTTATTTCTCGTTTTAAGTCAGAAAAATGTCAGGCTTATCGGTATGTCCGCCTGGGAATACCTGAAGACATTTGGGAGGACGTAAGATTGAAGGAGAGGAAGGGAGGGAGGGAGAGAGGTAGGTAGGTAGGGAGGGTGAGTAAGTGAGTAGAATAGGAAAACGAGAAGTAAGAAAGAATGGGAAGAGAAGTGAAGGGATGAGGGAGGGAGAACCAAGCTTTGGAGGTGAGCAAACATAAGACTGAAGGTAATGTTTGAGGAACAGTGACGATATTCAAGGAAACTAAAGGAGGCGGGGAAGGAGGGAAGGAGTGATGAAGAGGCTTAACCAAAGAGAGAAAAAGATATATAGAGATAAAGATAAATAAATAGAGAAAAAAAGAGAACCTATATTGGTATACGTTATGATGCACAGAATACAAAGGGAATGGAATAAAGTGAAGGAAAAAGAGGGAGATAAAAAGAAAATGGAGGAGTAGGAGTGTGTAGGTACGGCCACAGAGAACGGGTAGAGAGGGAAGGAGAGGATAGGAGTGGAGAGAGGAAGAGGAGGAGAGAGAGGAGGAGGGGGAGGGGAGTATGTAGGGAGGGAGGGAGAGAGGGAGGGCACATACACATCGACCTTGGAATCATGAAGACGAAGCTGCTCCTCCCGTCACTGACCCCCACACCACCACCACCACCTCTACCACCACCACACTACCTACCACCACCACCATCATCACTACGAGTACCTCACTGTCACTCTCCTCTTAACCTACATATATGCAAGTCTCGAGCACTCCTCCAATATTTACCTCTAGAGACAACACACATACACAAACACACACACACACACGCACGCACACACGCACACACACACACACACACACACACACACACACACACACACACATAGCTCCAGGGTGAGGACGTTCCTATGAGAGCACCGGCCTTCCCGCTGCGCCTGCCGGGCATCTCGTCTTTTCATCATTACACTTATTTTTTTTGTATGTTTCGTGGTGCAGAGACGTCCTTGCGGCAACCTTGCATGTGGTGGGAGGGCGAGAGTGGGGAGGAGAGGAAAGGGAGGCAAAGGGGGGAAGCTAAGGCATGGGAAAGAGAGGTAAGGTCAAGACAGAAGGGAGGGAATAGAGACACAAAGGCGATGAATAAGAATGAGGGAAGGGAGGTGTATAAACAAAGATGGGGGAAGGTAGAGAGACAGAAAAGGGGAAAGGAGAACTATAAAGGATGAGGGAGAAGAGGCAGGAGAAGGGAGGTAACCCACGATAGAAGATAGGTAAGAGTCGGAGGAAGAAGGGCGATGAAGAGTGTGAGGGACATGGAAGAGGGAGGAAGGAAGACAGTACAGCAGGTGGAGGAAAGGAAACAGCTGCATTGGAGGAAGGAGGGAAGGAGGGAGGATGGAGAGAGGAGGAAATATAGTCACATGGAAAGAAAGGAGACAGGTGCATGAAAGAAGGTAGGAGGAGGAGGAGGAGGAGGAGGAGGAGAAGGATAGCCTGAAGGGTACATAAGGGCAGGTGAAGGGTAAGAAGGTCACAGTGAGCGTAGAGGTGACCCCACAACCAACATGCTCCCTTGGTGTGGCAGGTCGCTCCTCGCCGCCATTAAGTCACTTCCACTTTGAATAAATACACTAACTCCAGTCTGTCAAGGTCACTCACGTCATCTTCAATCATCATCTTCTGCTCCAACGCCCATCCACCATCTACCAATCCTCCCTTTCTCTCTCCCTCTCCATATCATCACCACCTCTCATGCTACCACTATTCTATTCCTCTCTCATAATCCATTCCCCATACACCCTATTTTCTTTCCCATCGTTTTACTCCACCGCTCCTTCTGTCTATTTTTGCTCCCTCTCGTTCTCCTCCCCTTACCACCTTCACGGTCAAACAGTTCGTGAGCCTCTCATTGCCCTTCAAACGCGTTCATTCCGTCACGGGGGACACACAACCCACCTCCCATTACGTGACCGCACACTTTGTTATCCTACCGTCACTTGAGTCTTCATGAGTTGCAGGGTAAGAGGACACAGACGTTACTAATCCACTGTTCTGCCGTCACATCCTGCCACCATTGTCCTGTCTTACCGACTATAATACTCCCCATATTTGTCATTTAATACCAATTTTCTTACTTATACCTCGGGCATTGCTTAAGATTCTGCCACAAAGAAAATGGAGAGCCTATAAGCGGGTGGGGAGACTCAACCTTTACGCAGCTATGTGACATTTTCCATTATTTCCTCATCACGACGGGTGTTCACGGCTCCTCAAAGAAACAAAAACATTTCATCCACCAGACAACAGTTGGTCGCCTTAGTGTTTGTTTGTCACGCTTTCATTACCCAGCGTCGAGGTTTTTCTATTGCCCTCCCGCCCTTTTCCGTCCCTGCCACTTCCAAGATCCTTATACCCGTACCCCCACCCTCACCCCTACGCTGGAGGGAGAGGGACGCCCACACCATTACGTCAACTCCTACATTACTCCACCACTAGACGCCTGCGGTGGTTTAGGGGGGACTGCCTTCCCTTCCAATGGCCAGCCCTTCCTCCCACCCTTCTTCCCACCTACTCGCCCACACACACACGCATCCCACCAAGCCAGCCCAACGCCTACTCAAGAATAAACGACTGGATTCTTGCATTCAATATTCTTCAACTTCATGATCGTGTGGGTGTGTGGGTGTGTGGTGTGTGTGTGTGTGTGTGTGTGTGTGTGTGTGTTTGAGTATATGTGTGTGTGTGTATCCTAAAATAATAACCTGCAATTTGTGTTTTATCCATCAAGTTGTCTTATTTTAAACAGTGATTCGTGTTTCCAGTTTCCTCAAGGGCCGTGTGTGTGGGTGCCGCTGTGAGGGATGAGGCAGGGCGAGGACAAGGGAGGGAGAGGAGGAGAAACAAAGGAGGCAAGGGAGAAATAAAAGTAAAGACGGAGGAGAAAGATAGGAGAAACAGAGAAGAAAAATGAGACAGACAAAGGAGAGAGAAGAGAAACACATAAGATGAGAGAGAGAGAGAAAGAAAAAAAAAGAGAAAGAGATTTGAAAAGAAAATATATACACAGAATGCAACTCACTCCCTCTCTTGACACCCACACACTCCACCTCCACTCCACACCCTACACCTACACCCATGTCGCCCGCCCATTTCCACACCCACTCCTGCTGCCCTCCACTTCACCATTAAGGGCGCAGCGATACTACAGGAAGGAACCGTCACCTTTAATGGAAAAAAGTGAATCCTCCCTTCTCAATGGATCTTTCCTTCCCTCACTCTCTTCCTTCGCTTCACACCTGTCCTCCTCCTCCTCCTACTCCTCTTCCTCCTTCTATTACCCAATCAAAGGCTAAAATGAGCACAGGAACTGAACAAATTACTTTTTTTAACGGAGTGGTCAGACCCTCATGTCTACTCCTAGGGCTGGAACGGAGTTGGAGGGTGTGACAAGGGTGAGAGTAGAAAGGACGGTGCGGCAAAAAGTCCAAAAGGTGACAGGTTATAGTATGGTACTCAATATTGACGTCATTTGGACTCACAGAAGAAGAAGAAGCAGAAGAAGAAGAAGAAGAAGAAGAAGAAATTGAAGAGAAGAACATTACCTAATATACATTCTTACACACCTCTTTTTTAAAATAGGAAATACGAGTATACAAATATTTTCAGAGTTTCTTCATCATTTCTAAGGAGCGAGAAGGCGGGAGGAGGGAGAAAGGGTCTGAGGAGAAAGGGAAAGGAGGAAAGAAGAAGAGGACAAGGACGAGAGAGAGAGAGAGAGAGAGAGAGAGAGAGAGAGAGAGAGAGAGAGAGAGAGAGAGAGAGAGAGAGAGAGAGAGAGAGAGAGAGAGAGAGAGAGAGAGAGAGAGAGAGAGAGAGAGAGAGAGAGAGAGAGAGAGAGAGAAATGTGAAGGATTGGTATATATCGTTGC
>JAPQNM010000006.1:12281676-12284176 GCA_029783475.1 Metacarcinus magister | reverse complement strand
AGAGAGAGAGAGAGAGAGAGAGAGAGAGAGAGAGAGAGAGAGAGAGAGAGAGAGAGAGAGAGAGAGAGAGAGAGAGAGAGAGAGAGAGAGAGAGAGAGAGAGAGAGAGAGAGAGAGAGAGAGAGAGAGAGAGAGAGAGAGAGAGAGAGAGAGAGAGAGAGAGAGAGAGAGAGAATATCCCCAAAAAAGATATTCTCTGGACAAATACAAGTTTGATGAAAACAGAAATCTGAAGGAAATGAATCACGAATATGCATGTAAGAAAACTAGGACACGAGAGAGAGAGAGAGAGAGAGAGAGAGAGAGAGAGAGAGAGAGAGAGAGAGAGAGAGAGAGAGAGAGAGAGAGAGAGAGAGAGAGAGAGAGAGAGAGAGAGAGAGAGAGAGAGAGAGAGAGAGAGAGAGAGAGAGAGAGAGTGAGAAAGAGAGAGAAGACTTTGACCCTCCCACTCAACATACTAGGTCGGTTGTGTCTGTTGAGTGCTAAGGAGGTCGAGGAGGAGGAGGAGGAGGAGGAGGAGGAGGAGGAGGAGGAGGAGGAGAAGAAAGAGGAGGAGGAGAAGGAGGAGAAATCGAACAATAAAATTAAAACAGAGTGAGGGAGAGAGAGATAGTGAGCGAGAATGAGAGAGAGTGTACGTGAGAGAGAGAGAGAGAGAGAGAGAGAGAGAGAGAGAGAGAGAGAGAGAGAGAGAGAGAGAGAGAGAGAGAGAGAGAGAGAGAGAGAGAGAGAGAGAGAGAGAGAGAGAAAAAAAAATAAAATAATAATAATAATAATAATAATAATAATAATAATAATAGTAATAGCAAACGATTACATACAAAAATAACTTAACAAAATAGTTTCCATAATCTATAAAACAAAAAAAAACAATATAAAAGAGAATATATGTAAGCTAACCAGAAGAAAAAAAAATAGAAGACCATGATAAATAAAAATATAAAAAAAACTCATTTCCATTTTATGCAAAACACGAAACAAAAACTGACAAGGGACTAACTAACTAACTAACCTCCTACAAAAAAAAAATAAAATAAATAAACATGGTAAAAGAATCACCCCAGACACCAAAAAAAATAAGGTAAAAGAGCCACTTCACCCACAAAAACAACACCAAAAAAAAATAAATAATAATAAAAAGACGACGCCACCAACAAAACAATGAAAAAACAAAAGCAAATCAAAGAGAAAGAATAAAATAAAAACAATGAATAATGCAAACGAAAAAAAAAAAGTGAATGAAACAAAAAGACGAGAAAGAAAAAAAACTGAATAAAGAATGAAGGAATTTAGAGAGAAGTGAAAATAACTAGACGGAGGAAGAAATTTATTGGTGAAAACTCTGCTCTGTAAAGGGAGAGTTAGCAGTGAGAGCAATGCGGTCAGTGTGTGTGGCTGCGCTGGGGGAGAGTTAGCAAAGGAGACTAGGAGGAAGGGAGGGAGGGAGGGAGGGAGGGAGGGAGACAAGAGGAGGAGGAGGAGGAGGAATGTGTGTGTGGACAGGCAGACATTCAGATAAACAGATAAACTAGAGAACGGGAGATAGGAAGATAAGAAGGCAGTGAAGCGAAGATGAACGAAGAAAAACACAGACAGAGACAGACTAAAAAATAAAGAAAGAAAGACTGATTGACAGAAGGACAAAGAGAGAGAGAGAAAGAGAAAGAGAGAGAAAGAGAAAGAGGGATGATGAAGCGAATGTGAAGGAACAGAGAAAAGCTAAGAAAGGTAAGGTATATAACAAAGAAGATAAATAGAAAGAGAAACTATGCAAAGTAAAGAAGGGAATAAGGAGAGAGAAGAAGAAACTTAAGAACTGACTGATTTGAAAGTATTAGAGATTAGTGTGAAGGGCTAGAAGTGAAGAGAGGAAAGGAGGAGGAAGAAAAGGAGGTGAAGGAGGAAGAGGAGGAGGAGGAGAAAACTTTATGTATATTTATTCCTTGCGTTATTTTTTCTACTAAACCTCTTATCAATTTTTTTCTTCGTTCGAATGTTCTCACACTTTCCTCCACTTCCTCTAACTCTTCCTCCTTCTCCTTTTTCTCTTCCTCCTCCTCTTCCTCCTTCTTCTCTTTATCTTCTATTTTTTTTTTCATTAACATTCTGGTTCACTTCATTCCTCATTTATTATTATCATTATTATTACTATTATTATTATTATTATTATTATTATCATTATTACTATTATTTTATTATCAAGAGAAGAAGGAGGAGGAGGAGGGAATGAGGAAGTAGAAGGAGGAAAGTAGAAAGGCTGGAGGAATCAGAAAAAAAGGTTGAAACAGACGTAGAGAAAAAAAAATGATAATTGGGGACATTCCTTGGATTGACGCACGTGTCTGTGTGTGTGTGTGTGTGTGTGTGTGTGTGTGTGTGTGTGTGTGTGTGTGTGTGTGTGTGTGTCTGGCAAGGCGGTGAAGGGCACGGTCAGGTGGTAAGGGAAAGGCCTTCCAAATAATCATTACCTACATGTATATAAAAAAAAAGGTCATTTAAAC
>JAPQNM010000006.1:12274176-12276676 GCA_029783475.1 Metacarcinus magister | reverse complement strand
GAGGGAAGGAGGGATGAAGAGAAGGTAAAGGGATGAATGGATGGGCGGGAGTTAGGAGTAGGAGTGATTGGAGGGAAGGATGGCTGGGGAGCTAAGGAGGGATTGTCGGGAGGTAAGAGATGGAGAGACAGGAGGAAAGAAAGGACGAACGTGTGGCACTGAAGAACAGGTTGGATGGGTATAAAGGATGGGAAAGGATGGATGGACGAGAGGGATGGAGATGAAAAAGATAGGACGAGAGAAAAGGAAAGATGATGCAGATGTAGGGAGGAGGAGGAGGAGGAGAAAGAGGAGGAGGAGCGTCAGGGTCAACCCGAGCCAGAGTCACGCCTTAAGGCCTTGAACAAAGAGTAAACACAGTGACTGTTTGCCCGTCGTGGGTGCTGCAGGCAACTCCACCACCACCACCACCACCACCATCATCACCATTACTACCACCACCACCACCACCACACGAGGCAGCTCTTCTTAAACATTCCAAGGGACGACCACACACACGCTCCAGCACTCCAGCGACAGGCACACAGACACTCACAACTCCAGGACACACACACACACACACACACACACACACACACCACCCCAACACAGTCACGACGAACAGGAAAGCCTTGTAAAAAAAAACCAGTCACTTCCAAAACACATCCACTCCCTTAAAAAACAACTCAAGACACAAGGGACACGCTTACTCCCTTAAAAAGAAAGAAAGAAAGAAAGAAAGAAAAAGAAAAAAAACCTTTCGATCTCAATGGATGAAAACTTTAGGAACATTAAGTTTATAATTATTAAGTTTTACGTGTAACTATATATCATTACGTCTACACCACAACCTCGAACTTTATACTGTAGATCAACACCGCATCGCAAGGCCAGACCTTCACGCCGCCGCAAACACCACCACCACCACACTACTTCCCTCACCATCACATCACCACCATGCTAACCTCACTCTTACTAGGAAGTAATTAGTATTACTCAAGATGCAACACCACAACGCCTGTATCACCACCACCACCACCACAACCACCACCACCACAACCACCACCATCACCACCACCACACGCTGCAGAGTCACACCGTAAATATAAAACACAGCATGGCAGATGAGACCAGAGAATTTGTGTAGGGCCTACCATGTTGTTTTAGGGTACGGCAGGTAGTGGTGGTGGTGGTGATGGTGGTGGTGAAAGCCAAATGACTGACTGACTGGTTAACTTACTGACTAACTAACTGACTGACTGATTAACTGACTGGCAAACAAAAAGGTGCAACTGAGTCATAATCTTATAAGTGGGTAGGTCAATTACACATTTTTATTACCTTTTTTTTTTTTTTTACACTGATCTAAGTTTTTGAGTGAGTGTGTTTGTGTGTATGTTTGTTGCACGATAATTGATTGGTGCACTTGTGTTGCTTCATGTTGCTTAAGAAATGGGAGGAGGGGTGCCGGGGGGGAAGAAGGGAGACGGGAGGGAACAGGAGGGGATTGGACGGGAGGAGCAACGATGGAAGGAAGGAGAGAGGAAGAGACAGGGGGAGCAGACGGGGAAAGGAGGTGAGGAGGAGGAAATAACAGTATAACTACCTTGCTCCCGGCACTTCCCTCCTCCTCCTCCCAGCCCTCAGCGACAAGGTTTCTCACACTACAAACACAACACACAAATATTGCCAAAACTACACATTAGCGTCATCATGTCTGGCAACACCTGATAGATTTCGGCCCAGGAGAGAAGCAAATACGGACGACCACCACAATCCACGCATTCATTCCGTAATTGTGATCAGGAAGGAAGGAAAGACGGACTCGCATAATTCGCGACTCACGGCCCAGTCCATCACGTTGGTACCGCACCGTCACAAGGGCAGGCGGACCGTCACGTGGCCAACACTCTCCCTTACCACACAGAAGCACACCACCAATAACCAGCCAGCACGATATTCGAACACGCCGGCCGTCATAACAGACACACACACCTAAGTGAGGCTGGAATACTGAGCCTTACAAGCGGCATGCAGAAGGTGGAGACTCGTGTGTGATGGGCGGGTGTGGGGGCGGCGGGCGGAGTGAATGACTTGTGTAGGCGGCCGTCCCGTCCTGCACCTGCCTGCCAGTCTGCTGCTTGAGTGCATGGCCGGCATCCCGCGCACCCTGACCACCACCTACGCCAGCACGCAACCATCACAACGGTACATCGCCGACCTTTCCTTCCTTCACGTTTTGTACTGAGTGACGGAACTTCATGACGCCAAATGAATCAAATTACAGATGGTAACAAACTTTAAATTCTCATGACACACCTATGGAGCGTGGGTTCATGCCTCAATCAGTATGACGAGTAGCTACAGACGCTCGTGACAGCATGAAGACTAAGACCACATTATTCACTTGACTTTTTAGGCGAGAGTAAACATTCTAATGAGCGCTGGGAACAGTTTCACTGCTGTACACATACGCTCGGCTGCCGCTCGTCTTGACAACTTAATTATTGCCATATATACC
>JAPQNM010000006.1:12259176-12266676 GCA_029783475.1 Metacarcinus magister | reverse complement strand
TGTTCTCTTTCCTCCTTCTCTCCTGTCACCTGTCCCTCCCTCCCTCCCTCCCTGACTCCCTTTACTCAACTTCCTTTCTCCCTCTCTCCCTCTCACTTGTTATTAATTCATTGCAGCCACAAGGAAATGATATCTAAAAAAAGTATATTGTTTCTGACCAAAAGTATTTTAAGTGAGCCATCTTCCTTTCATCTTTTTACTCTTCTTCCTTGTCTCCGTGTGTATGTGTGTGTGTGGGTGTGTGTGTGTGTGTTTCATTTTCTCTTTGTTAAGGTGATACGACCATTCCATTACGTATCAGATGAGTTAAATTTTTTTCTTTTGTTTTCCTAGTTATGGTGAACACATGCTTTCTGTTAATTAATGTTGTTGTTTTTTTTTGCAAGGTGAACATTTGCCGAGTTGTGAAATGTCTGTCTATGTAGTACAGCTTATCTCATTTCTTTTATCAATGAAATATATGTATGTACTACACTCCACTTTTTTTTCTCTCTGTTTTTTAGTCATTACAAAGATATCGAACTCGCTAACAATCCGTCTTCCTTTGTTTTTACCTTAACCTTATGCGAGTAGTATTATATCATTTATACCAAACTAGTTCTTGAGTTCAATTTATTTTTATCATTATCAATAGTCTTCTTTTAACTTTATATTTTTTTACATCGTCACTTGTTTGGAGTTAAAATAATTCTTTACGTTTACTTCACAGTCCTTGACATGTATAATAAAACAGGTTCTCGCCTTTCCCCTTCCTTCTGACGCGCAACTCAAGTAACTGCCATGACTTATGTTGACCCGTGGATGTTTACTGTAGTGGAGGAGGTCATAAGGAGGTCATAAGGACAGAACGATGCTTCCTCTAATCTCTGTCTTTTTTCCTCTCGCTTTTCTTTTGTCTCCTAACCTTTGTCTTTTGTTTTTATTTGATGTTTTTATATCTGTTTATCTTTTGAGTTCATCTCTACAACTTATTTCTTATTCGTGAGAGATCGCTGAAGGTGAGGAGATATTTTCACTTTTTTTTCTGAGTCATTTTGTTCTCCTTCGCCTCAGACTGTATGAAAAATGACCATGAATCAATGAAAGGCAAATAAATATATAAATAAAAAAAACTGGATGACACAAAACGGATGAAGAAACGGATGAGAAGGTGATGAATAGACGATTGTATAGAGATTCTTCGTCACCCTCCAGCCATACGTGACGGAAGGTAAGGAAGGTCATGGAGAGTTGGGTGGGGAGGGCACGTTACGGTGAGGGAGGAGAGGAGAGGAGGGAAGGAGGAGGGAGGAAGAAGGAGTTTTAGGCCGTGCTGGAATCAAGTAAATCAGTTCCTGGTGCGTGTGTGTATGTGTGTGTGTGTGTGTGTGTGTGTGTGTGTGTGTGTGTGTGTGTGTGTGTGTGTGTGTGTGTGTGTGTGTGTGTGTTTACCCTCCTCCACGGCACATACTCCCTGATGTTGCTTCCTGTTGCCTCTTTTTCTCTCTCTCTCTCACTCACACAAACACACACACATACACTCACACTTTCCCTGGAGGCTCACCGACAAATATTTGCGAGCAACCACTGGTGAAAGGAGGCGTGGAGATGCTCCTATTGTGAGAGGCGTGGGAGGAGGAGGAGGAGGAGGAGGAGGAGGAGGAGGGAGAGAGAGAGAAAAACAAAGGCACGTCGGGACTGCTCCTTAAGAAACAAAAGCTCACCGCATACATAATGACGGGCAAGTAATGGTAACAAAAGAGCATAGCTAACGCAACAGTGGTGGTGATGTTACGGGGGGCAGGGCGGTGACGGAACGGGACGGGGACGCAGCTTACAGGAGACACATAAACACACGAGGGAGGAATAGTTTTGAGTTCCACGCGCATGAACTATAGTTAACTTTCCCTGCCTCCCTCCCTCGCTCTAGTCAGGCATAGCGCACGGCTGCCTCTCTCTTCCCCGGTCACTGCCTCGCCCTAGCATTACACGGCCACTTTGTGAACTGATACTGTAGAAGGGAAGGGAAGGGGGAGGGAGGAAGGAAAGTGGTTGTTATGGTGCACCTCATCCGAAAGTGTTTTTGTGTGTGTGTATGTGTGTGTGTGTGTGTGTGTGTGTGTGTGTGTGTGTGTGTGTGTGTGTGTGTGTGTGTGTGTGTGTGTGTGTGTGTACGGGGGCGCCACGGTATCAACGGCCGTCGTTCCTCAAGTTACACTCGCGTTTTCTACCTCGCTGCTCACCCTCGCGGACAATGACCTCGCTCCACTCCCCTCACCCTACCCCTGATACCCTAAGGACAGCCTGTGGACAGTATAGACACCCTACACACACCCTTGAGGCATGTCCATCCACGCACAACCTCATATACTATCCCTTCATTAATAATTCACTATCGTGGCCTCCAAAAACACTAAGTTACTACATAATAACTTACTACCAAACTAACTAAATCAATTATACATTCCTACACGCTCTTTGCCTTGCCAGCATCACCCTCATGGTATGTCCCGCACGGCACCTCAGGTTAATAGCGTAGGCGGTGGCGGCAGATAGATCACACAGTTACTTAAGCCGCCCGTTGCCCCCGGTCACCCTCGCCTAGCTCTTCTAACGAGTCATAAGGGTGGTGGCGGGGCGGGGTGAGGCGGGGCAGGGCGGGTGGCTGCTGAAGAAGACACCTTCCTCATCCTCGTCACGGCCTCCAGCGGATTTGTTTATGCACTGCCTCTCTCCTCTCCCGCTACCTTCACGTCACGCTCAGCCTCGTGTGTGTGGCTCATCTTCGTCAGCCTCAGCCGAGCGTCGCATCACTACCGCCTCCCTCATGCCTCACGCCCGCCGGATGTAGCGGCAACCAGCAGACTTTCCTTTTTATATTGGCAGCTGCTGTGTACCACCTCCTCCACCTCCTCCTCCTCCTCCTCCTCCATCTCCTACTCATTCTCTTCCTCCATCTCTCTTTCCTTCCCCTTCCGTTCACCCTAACACTTTTTGCCTCATTATTCCGCTTGGATTCCCTCATAACCACGTCAGCTCTTCACCCTCAGGACACCTCACCAAGCATGCACGGAGACACAGCTGAACGTAGACGTCATTTCCACCATCCGTGCTCATCCATCCTCTACCTCTTCAGAAAAAAAGTTTATTCCTTTATTATTCCCTCAAGGTCTTCCAGTTATTCTATTCACCCCCTTAAACCCACCCGCGCGATAACCACTCGTCCTTCCTTCTCCTCACAAATCTCTCCCTATCTTATATTGCTCCTTTGCCCTTCTATATTCCCATTACACTGATAGTTTCTTCCCAGGACGAAAAATTAATTTTTTTTTGGATTACTATTTGTGGTTACGTCTAAATCTCCGCGGATTCCTTATATTATCCTGAATGCAATCGTAATGATGTACTTATATGTGTGTGTGGGTGTGTGGGTGGGTGTGTGGGTGTGAGAGAGAGAGAGAGAGAGAGAGAGAGAGAGAGAGAGAGAGAGAGAGAGAGAGAGAGAGAGAGAGAGAGAGAGAGAGAGAGAGAGAGAGAGAGAGAGAGAGAGAGTATATTTAGGGATAAAAAGTGAGGTAATTATAACACTATAAAGGAAGAAGCCGTGATGCAAGGAAGGGGAGAGCATGGGAGAGGAGGAGTAGGAGGAGGATAGGAAGCAGAGGGAAGGGCCACCAACACTCCCTACCCCTCCCCTTCCAATCCCGGGCAAACAGGAAGTGTGGCCACCCTTCCCTGCCGCCTCCCCTCCCCTCACCCTCATCTCCCCCTTCCTTCCCTTCACATCATCCCCTCACTTTCACTCTCTTCAAATTGCTTCATCATTATCTTTTTACTCTTTACGTATAATAAATGTATCCTCTGAAATTATTACAAATGTAGTGAAAACTGATCTTCTCTTGACGTTATAACATTATATTTATCGTAGTAATCTTCCTTAAAAATGGTGTTTTGTGTGTGTGTGTGAGTGTGTGTGTGTGTGTGTGTGTGTGTGTGTGTGTGTGTGTGTGTGTGTGTGTGTGTGTGTGTGTGTGTGTGTGTGTGTGTGTGTGTGTGTGTGTGTGTGTGTGTGTGTGTGTGTTTGCTTTTACACTTTGCTCCCTCATCTGCCTCACTTAACTGCGTCTTCCTCCTCCTCCTCCTCCTCCTCCTCCTCCTTCTCCTCCTCCTCCTCCTCCTCCTTCTCCTCCTCCTCCTCCTCCTCTTCCAAGTCTTCCTCATTCCTCCCGTGCCTCTTACGAGTGGGAAAGACAAACTCCCCAGGTCCTCTGCTGCTCCCATCACCTTCCTGCACTTCCCCTTCCCACGGGCGGCCGCCACCTATACTTCGACCCTCACCCTCACCCCCCACTCACAACACCCCAGCGCGTGTGAAAAATAACACCCCATAAGCAATCAGGGACTCTCAAAAGTGCTCAAGGAGAATGAACGTGAGAATAACAGAATACCGCTTATGTACTGCCATTCATGATGCTATTCTTGAACGGAAGGGAAGATGTAGGTGTAATGTGATTTATAAGATAATTGAGCTGACTGGTAAATGGTATAGGTCATCTAATTGTACAGAGGCGCCCGTGTGTGATGGGTATATTATTTTAAAGCTTAACACTGGTCCATTATGATTATATGAGAGATTCAGAATTTGTGTGAGGATATTATATGGAAAGGAGACTATATAGTGAAGTATACGGAAGTGTTGATAGGATTACTGACTCAAAGATGACCTTGTATGTGTGTGTTTGGTGAGGATGAATGTGTACAACTACGTCCACTCTGTTCCTCTGAAAGTAACTGACCGTCATGAGACCTTCCTTACCATATAGTGAAGTCATGCACAAAAAGGAGAGGAAGTAACACTCACCACTGAGATGTAACATAATGCTATGAGTAGACTAACGCCAGGCGGCTTCATCTTCGCTGTAAAAAGAAAAAAGAAAAATCATTAGTATTCAAACATATAAAAAGTACATCACATACACCCACCCACACCCACACACACACACACACACACACAACAGAACAATACAAAAAAAAATCTCAGATATATATATAAGCAATGGGTGTGGCCGTGGATGAGCGGGCGTTAGTTTATCACACTTTACACAGTAGTGGCATGACGTCTATGAAGCGTGGCTCATTACTTCATTATAACGAAGGCAGCGTCGCATCAACACATTACATGCTTACCGAGCGTCGCAGAGGCAAGAAAACAATTCACACGTTTATGCGGTAAAACGTGTTAGGTTTCCCTCGCATTATTGTTGGCCTTCAAGAACATGCCCTGAGTCTTGAACGATGTAGAAAGGAACATTGTAAGGGCGTTTGCGTGAAAGGGGCGAGAAAGGGCGTGAAAGGATGTGATGCGGACCGTGTGCCAGGATTCGATGGGCGCCAAACATATCCACACAAAAAAGTAAGTAGACAGGTGAGTGCAGACAGGTGGAAAACATCATTGGCGATGGTGTGGGTGGGGCAGTAAAAGGGCGGTTCAGGGCGGGGCTCCCTGCTCAAGGATGTGTGTGGGCGGCTGCCACTCCCGCCGCCCACACCCTCCCTACTTCAACCCCAACTTATACCCACACCCGCCTCATCTAACACCCCACATGTCCAAACACAGTGACAAGCACCCACGCCTACCCACACCTCGTAAATGTCATCCGCGCCTGCCCCCATTCGCCTCCCCCACACTCACACACTCACTCTCTTTGCATTAATGTCACCTCACCCACACTCATCCACGCATTCTCTATCCACTCCATTTCTCTGTCACCCACATTCACGCCCTCATCTACCCAGGTCGGTTTACTGTCCACTACCATCAATACCAACACACCTGCTTTCACAAATCCACACTTGCTTCCACGCACATCATTCAAATTCACTCTATTTCCTGCTTACCTACACCAACACCCACACGCACCCGCACACGGTCACCCGCACACGGTCACCCACACGCACTAGCCAAGAAAATTAAGTAGGAAGGCCATTTTTCCTTGAGTGGGCGGGTACCTGGTCTCAGGGTGGAGGGGAGGCCAGCATGATCACCTTCCCGCCCCAGTGTTCCCAGGTAAGACCCTAATTACACACTCCAACAAGTGAGGACAATGGAACACAGGCATAACATGTGTTCTCTCCCCGCGGTCGTTGTACATAACTAAAACATTTATATAAACCTGTCCTATAATTTGAGTTTAATGACCGGACTTGCTTCAACCATCCAGGTTAAGTCTCTTGTAACTTGACCCAATGGTGTGTGGCTTCTGGGTGTGACTGGTGCCTCAAGGTTGGTGATGGTGGCTTTCTGTTGCGCTCAAAATGTGAATGTAGACGACACAAAGCGAGGAAGGAGCAATGAGGACGTTCTGGCGGTGCACGGGTGTTGGGGCTGGTGTACCCTTGAGGCTGGTGTACCCTTGGGATTGGTGGGTTGGTGGGGTTGGTGGGCTGGTGAGTTGGTGGGTTGGTAGGGCTGTCCGGGCAGGCGGGACTGGCCTTCTGTCATCGGGTAATGCGACACTCCCGCAGCTCGTTTTTCTCGTTCCATGCGATAAGTATATAGAGAAAATAACCTTGTTGGAATCGATACACCTCCGCCTTTCCTTCTGATTTGTATTGTTCAGCGAGCCCAGCAGCAACAACAACAACAATAACAACAACCATTCTTCCATTCAGTGTTGTGATAACGTTAGACTTAAAAAAAATACTCCCTCAAACAAGAGAGAGAGAGAGAGAAAAAAATCCTTTATCTATCATGGAAAATAAACGCTTTTAAAAAGAATATCAACCTCATATATATTTTTTTTTGTGTGTGTGTGGCGTGTCAAAGAAGGGTTACAAAAGAAGGGGGGAACAGTCCTCTCTACACAGTGCTGCCAACCTTAAGAGCCTCGCAGGGGGTGAAAGGATGAGGGGAAGGAGAGAGAGAGTTGGCATGGCTGCGGGCTTGCTGCATTCCAAGGCTGTACGTCATCCCCTCCCCTTCACCCCCTCACTCTCCCCTTCCTTTTCCCCATTATCTTCCCTCCTCTCCTCTCAAACCCCTTAGCTAACCATCTCACGTTAGGTACAAAGATGAAAAATTTACGTAAAAAAGAAATACGTGTCTCTCTCTCTCTCTCTCTCTCTCTCTCTCTCTCTCTCTCTCTCTCTCTCTCTACTCTCCTCTCTCTCTCTCTCTCTCTCTCTCTCTTCTCTCTCTCTCTCTCTCTCTCTCTCTCACTCTCTCTTTTATTACACGCACACCACGACTACGTAACAAAAAATCACTTCTTTACACACACACACACACACACACACACACACACACACACACACACACACACACACACACACACACACACACACACACACACACACCGCCTCTTCAAACCCAAACACGTCAACACGGAACTCAATATGCTAAGAGAGGAATCCACCCTGACTGCTAGATAGGGAGTGAGGGGAGAGAAGGGGAGGGTAGGGAAAGGGAGGGGAAGGGAGGGTAGGAGAGAAGGACAGGAGAAAAGAAAGAAGGAATGTAGA
>JAPQNM010000006.1:12236676-12254176 GCA_029783475.1 Metacarcinus magister | reverse complement strand
CATGTCAACGACGCAACACAACGGCACTGGCATGCCCTTAACAGATGCAACACCTGCCTTCGCTACAAGACAATACACCTATAAACGAATACAACACAATCACTGCCATCACGCAATACAAGTCAGCATACAGAAACACACCTGAAACCAACGCAACATAGTAGTATATACGTATATCTACACACACACACACACACACACACACACACACACACACACACGACAATACCTACCACCGTCTAACCAACACTAATACAACACATCGTCAAACACACCTCTCTCTCTCTCTCTCTCTCTCTCTCTCTCTCTCTCTCCCCTACCCTACCTGTATTTTTTTCCCCTCCCCTTCATCGGTATCATTTAGTGGTTTATTCCCCCTCCCCCTCCTCCTCCTCCTCCTCTTTCTCAATCAATTTTTTACACCACCTCCACCTCCTTCTCCACATGCGTAAAAAAACAGACAAAAAAGTCTAAAAAATCATTTATTCCTTCACTTGAGTTGTTACGCAAAGGTCGCCCCTCCTCCTCCTCCTCCTCCTCCTCATACACATCCTAGAGACAAGTATCAGGCCTCCGACACTGTCCTCCTATCCCTCATCCACCTTATACGGGTCTCAGTAACCCACGTATATTCCTTCTTATCTCTCCCTTCCTCACACCTTCCCTCCTTCCTAAAATTGACCCTCCATTCCTCTAGCCCCCATCACCATAAATCTCCATCCTCTCTCTCTCTCTCTCTCTCTCTCTCTCTCTCTCTCTCTCTCTCTCTCTCTCTCTCTCTCTCTCTCTCTCTCTCTCTCTCTCTCTCTCCGCTGTGGTCTACTTTCCTCACTATCTCATGTTCATTGTAGTCTCCGCCGATAACAAAGCACAGTAAATATTCTCTCTCTCTCTCTCTCTCTCTCTCTCTCTCTCTCTCTCTCTCTCTCTCTCTCTCTCTCTCTCTCTCTCTCTCACTTCATTATAACGTTTTTACATCACAATATCTTCCATAGAAACACCTCCTCCTCCTCTTCCTCCTTCAGGTGTCTAGCATGACTCAGGTAAACGGGAGGTGAAGCCGTGAAGGAGGGAGCCAGTCGGTCAAGGAACATGAGAGAGAGAGAGAGAGAGAGAGAGAGAGAGAGAGAGAGAGAGAGAGAGAGAGAGAGAGAGAGAGAGAGAGAGAGAGAGAGAGAGAGAGTGTGTGAGAGAGAGTAAGAGGAAGAGAGTGAGAGGAAGAGAGAGTAAAGGAGAGGGAGTGAAAGTAATTGTGAGAGTTCGAGAGTGTGTAAAAAGGGGACTTAAGGAGGACAAAGGAGAGTTAGAGAGAGTGAAGGGGAGGAAGGCAGAGAGAGAGAGGGAGGGAGAGAGAGTGAGAGGGAGGGAGAGTGAGAGGGAGGGAGTGAGGGTCGAAAAACAGCTAAGGTTATGAAGGTGGGCGAGCGAACCTTCCTCCTACACAGGACACTGGCTGGTGTGTGTGTGTGTGTGTGTGTGTGTGTGTGTGTGTGTGTGTGTGTGTGTGTGTGTGTGTGTGTGTGTGTGTGTGTCTGACCTTCCTCACCTCTCTAGAAGGCATTGAGGGAGAGGAGGGATTGTGGGAGGGAAGGGACGGGTGGAAGGATGGATGGAGAGAAGGGAAGGAGAGGACGGTTGGAGGGACGAGAGAGAGAGAGAGAGAGAGAGAGAGAGAGAGAGAGAGAGAGAGAGAGAGAGAGAGAGAGAGAGAGAGAGAGAGAGAGAGAGAGAGAGAGAGAGAGAGAGAGAAGAGTCATAGAAGGTAAGGAAGGAAGGAAGGAGGAGGGAGGGATGGAGGTGGTAAAGAAGGGGGAATTGGTTAAAGCTCCCTCCTCCTCCTCCTCCTCCTCCTCTTCTCTCCCCCTTCACTTGCTATAACAAAGAACCAATTATGTGCTTCTAATAGTGATGAGAACGAGCTGTAGTAGTAGTAGTGGTGAACCTATCTTCACGGCTACTTATTTGTCTTCTGTAATTGTCAATAGATTTTTCTTTTTTTCTCTCTCACTCTCTCTTTACGTCTGGCTTGAGAGAGAGAGAGAGTTGGATGAGCAAGAGGAAGAGTGAGGACAAGTGAGAGTGTTATTAGTGAGCCAAGAGTTAATTGGTGAACGTTTCTTAACTTATTCAGGTGGAGGACGAAGAGGACGAGGAGGACAAGGAGGACGATGAAGAGGAGGAGGAAGGGGAGGAACAGGTGTGGAGATCACGATTCTCTCTAATCACGTCACCACGGCTACCTTGTCCAGCTCTCTCTCTCTCTCTCTCTCTCTCTCTCTCTCTCTCTCTCTCTCTCTCTCTCTCGTCATATTTCTCCCCGTCTCTCACTGCCCCACTTCCTCTCTCACATCTGACATCACCTTATGCCCTTTCTCCCTCCTCTCACACACAAAGAAGAAACAATTACAAACATTGAATACAACAATAAACTAAACAAAGACAATAACATCCTCAAAATATCGTCCAACTGCAAAAACGTGTAGACACAAAAGACAAAAAAAGTTATGTATGATAATTGCAATGAACACTTTATATTTCCTCTTTTTATTACTAATTCTCCACGCGTGACCTCCCCCTCTGTGTGTGTGTGTGTGTGTGTGTGTGTGTGTGTGTATGTCTCACAGGTTTCTCCTGATCCCCTCAAAAGAATTTATCGTTTTACTGTCTTAGATGTTTATTGCGCTGTGTTGAGGCGGACAAGGACGAGAGATATCTACTCTCTCTCACTCTCATTCTCATTTTTTTACTCTCTCTCTCTCTCTCTCTCTCTCTCTCTCTCTCTCTCTCTCTCTCTCTCTCTCTCTCTCTCTCTCTCTCTCTCTCTCTCGGTATTCCGTTACTCGCCACTGACTGATTAATCTCTCTTCCATCTGGAGAGGCTGGCTGACTCATGGTGTAGCTGACTGCTTGCCTCACGACTCGATGGACATAAATAAAAAAGATAATAAAAATAAGTAGCTAGTGTGGTGCGCGGCCACTGAGCGGTTGGTTTAATATGAAAAGCGAGTTTATGTGTGAGAGCATGAGCATGTGTGTGGGTGTGTGTAGCTGGTAATGGTTGGCTGAGTGTGGTAAGGAGATGGGAGGCGGAGTAGCTGGTTCACGTATTGCTTGGCTGGCCGCCGCTTGCGGAGAAGAGCAACTTAACGAGGCGGCCTCCGCTGCACATCCTGCGGGGCGTTGGCACTTGTGGGTTACAGGCCTGTGACAAGACGGGGTGATGCGGGGGGAAGGAGGAGGATAGCAAATAAATAGAGAAGGAAATAAGCGCCCTATCCAGCGGTGAAGAGCTTGCCTGGTGACAGTGACTTGAGAGGAATGGTGAGTTTCCTCAACACAATGCTCAAGTGGGGATAGCATCCTGGCAATACTCTGTGTGTGGCCCTTGAGGATTGTTCTCACACAACTTAGTACACCACCCGGAAGGCGTCGACACACGACATGAAGGAGAACTTCAGAGTTGTGTAATAATACGTACAAGCAATTCTGATGATGTTCCGACTACAGTGTTCATGCCATTCTGAGGAGCGTTTTAGGCCTCCAAGAATAAGCCGCCGAGGATGTTGGTGGCGCCACACCGCTTCGAAGTCTCCTCATGGCGCCGCCCCGGGCCACGCCTTGCTTTACGAGGCAATACAACGCTCGTGTGTTACTAACGGCAAGGCTTAGACACCCCCCCCCCTCCCACCCATCATCTATATCCCAGCGTGCCGTTCCGCAGAGCCGCCACTAAGCTGAACGACGGGCCATAACGGGAAGGAGGTGACGAGTCCGCTGCCTCGCAGGCAGTGTTGCTTATAAAACCTAATCGGATAGCATTACGGTGAACAAGAACGTGTTTGTGAGAGTGTGGGAAGACGGAGCCGATCCTAAACCTGTTGCCGAAAAAATAACTCACTTAGCAGTCAACTGGACAAGACGTGTTGACCATTGTTTTATTTATATATATATATATATATATATATATATATATATATATATATATATATATATATATAAAACATCCGCAATGATATTAATAATAATAATAGTAATAATAATAATAAAAAACGATAGTAATCACAAAAACAATAATTGATATTATTATAGTTACAATAATAATAGTGATATTGATAATATTGATAATAAAGATAATTAGTGATCATAATATCAGCCACAGGACATACGCAACACGTAGTAATATCTGAATAAAAAGTATTTGAGTGCGTGATACACTCAAGTTTACTAATTAATGATACTGAAGCAAGGTCAAAGCGTGAAAGAGCCCCGACACGCCCCCACGCCTTGCCTCTTGCCCCTCATGGAGAGGACAGCTTCTCCCCGCCCTGCCCCTCCCACAATAATCACGTAAAGGAAACTTGCTTAATAGTAGCACCAGAATTTTTGTCTAACGCCAACAGATAATTATACGTCAGGTGGGGTAATTAGGTGGCCCTGCAAGCAGCGGCCCTGACCTGCCCTACACGCTTGCCCCCGCGAGGGAGGAGGATGGTGGGAGGAAACAAGCAGAGGAAGGGAGGGAAGGGGTCGAGGGAGAGAGGTGGCTCGGTATTGCATTGCATGATGTGACCTACTGGCGCAGCAGCCACTGATTGCTTCATTAATGAGGTTACGTTGTGTGTCCAGATTAGTCCTGCAGCCATGATTACTATGACCGTATTATAAAGACATATTAGTGACGCTGTGTTCTGCAAAGGGCTGAGGGTCTGCTTAGGGAGAACTTAGCCCCAGAGAGAACCAAGAGACGGCCTCGGTGGCGCGGCATGGCGTGGGCGGGGCAGCTTGGGTCGTGGTGATGCCGTCGAGGGGTCCTTGATCCACCGTGGCGCCGGACACATGCACACTATCCTTAACACCTCAGAATTGTCACGCACATCCTGACCATTATTACTAAGAATTCTGCGTTTCCTGCATGAGTTTATTGTTGTTGGAAAACACGAACAAGATAAACAGCTGATCAAGATGGCAGCTGTGCTCAAGATGTGAAAGTGTGCGGCGGTGCAGCGACGTGGGCGTGTGAGCAAGGCTGTTCCTCCCGCTCACACCTGACATTAAGATTGGTGTGGAAGTTACTTCCCCATACTGGCCATGGCGCACGCCTAAAACGAGGCACAGGAAATGACGGCTTTGTCTCCTGTGTACAGGCAGTGAGGGCCACCAGGCGGCCAGGCAAACCAAAACTACGTGGTCAGGTTACTGGTGAAACGCTCACCTAAGGTGACAGGTGCAAGACTGTTTAAAGTTTAAGGCGCACACGGCACACCTACAGACTGTCAGGGAAGGGGAAAGGGTAAGAGCATCATGACTCAAGCTGTCCTGCCAAGCACAGGGGGTGAGCGCGTCGCCCACCTCTATTGAATGATAAAGATGTGGGTGTCTAGGACACTGTGCAGGAAGTTTTCCAGCTTTCCAGAATAATTACATAATCTAAGGAATCAATCAGCCTCATGTTCATTGGCGGAACAGTTGTCCACACGTTCAAGGCCATCGACTTGGCACGTCCTCCTAGTTCCAATATGTTTAAGTTCCCCATCAAAACAACGAACACGCTATTATGTCATTTAAAACTCTACAAAAACTGGCCGTCGTATATGCCGCCTCAAGTTTAGCTTTTGTTCCCGGGATGCAGTAACATCCCAGGGCAAGCAAGAGCCCGAAGAGGGCCAGGTGCTTGGCTGACTCAGTCGTCCACACCCACTCAGCCGCGCCACGCCCAGCCGCGGGCAGCCCCAAGCAAGCTAATCAACTAAACAACGAAGTTTCCGGTGTTACGAGTCGCCCAGGTGAAAAAGAGTAGGTTGTGGGGAGGGATAGAGGAAAGGAGGGAGGGACAAGAAGGTTTCTTCCGCTGGTTGGCCTGATTATATGAAAGGAGGAGTCGCGTCCCTGCAGTTGCCCGGCCTTGGAGACCTTTACGACGCAGCCCCGCCCAACCAGGCCCTTGCAACACATTATCCAACAGCTCTACGAGACGCTTCAAGCAGCACAGCATCACATAACACTACAGACGTGCAGCCCCGCACCCTAACACAGATGGAGGTCACACACCACCAACACAAGGCCATGACTCGCACCAGCAGTACTACGTAACTCTTTTAAGGCACCAACACAAAAGCGAACCTGTGTCATTCATGGCTAAATAAATAGATAACAATCTAATGATGACAGTTTTTATGCATTTCAATCTTAGTTTCGAGGTTAACTAGTCCCCCCTTCCCGTCCCCAGCACCTCATTCCCACAACGCTTCACTCTTGATCAACATTCTGCTCTGAATAAGCACACTCAAACACCACCTAAGGGTATGTAGGCTTGGTGCGTCTTGCAAATGTTAACAAGAAATACAGAAGAGCCACTATGGCCTCATTTCTTGCAACAGTAGTAGTAGTAGTAGTAGTAGCAATAGTGTTGTTATGACTATTGCTACTATTACTACAACTACTGTTAATAATAATAATACTTCTTTTACTACTACTAATAATAATAATAATGATAATAGCAAAAATAATATAAATAATGATAAATAAAAATAATTATTACTATTATTACTATCAGCATTATCATTATTATTATTATTGTAATTATCAACATTGTGATTCAATTTTATACAAATAAATGAAAATAAACATAAAATTAAACTAGCCGACCAAGCATAATATTTAAGTTCTTTCCTCCCAGCCTGCTCCCTGCTCCCCTGTCTGGCTCACTACCTTCAACGCCTCCACAGACAAGATGGATAACGGGTAGTGCCTTAAGAGGGAAACGACATTTTGTTATGAATCTTGACCTCCTCCACCTGTCACTGGTTTCCCAATGCTCGTCACGGCCAACGAACAGAACAGAGACATTTATGTTGTATGCAAGGAAGGACGAAGGAATGCCAAGGAGCAGCAGCAAGGAAGGAAGGCGAGAAGCAGCAGCAGCAGCAGCAGCAGCAGCAGCAGGGCGGCGGGCCAGCGACGCGCGCGGGCGTTTCCAAGGCCTTGCTGAGGGTCGCCCGCTAGTGTTCTGTACGTGGGCGAAACTCCCGAGGGCGGCCTGCCCGTGGGCGGCTTGACGTCCTTGATATTCTCAAATTCAGCTTCCACCCTGACAGAGAGTTGTTTTTTTTTCTGCTGGCCGCCTCCACCGCCCTCGGCAGGAATGAAGTGCTAACCTGTCCTCTACTTGCACAATTAACTATTTGGGTTATTGTGAGATTTGTTAAAAAAAAAAAGGCTGCAAGCATCAATTATGATATACACATTGAGTGACCATCTAGGAAGAGAATGCAATGCCATCAATGTCTTTATTTGTCTCATGTTTACTGTGACATTCAAAAGTTTTCCTTCCTTTCGCTGCCGCGGTATCCAAGAGTCTTTCGCCGCCAAGTTAGTGTCCTCATGGTGGGCCTCCAAGCGTCTCCACATCAATGTTGGCAAAATGGACATCAAACTCGTATTATTCTAATCTTGTCTCATCTTTCCGCATTACAGACAGGGTTGTATAGTTCCTAAGGCACCATTGTTAGCAGTCAATACATTTTACTCAGCAATTTTCCTGCAGGTCACAGAGGCCCAGGAGGTCCTGTGCCCTTGACTGGCATCACATCCTCCACGCAGAGGATGCATAAGCGCGGCTTTAAGATGAGCTTCACTCACTTACTCAGGGGCGCTTCTTGCTATGGAAGGCCGCCACAAGCCTGTATTTGTGCGTGTGTGTGTCATTCATCACGGTGTTGAGGATCACGAGTTGGACTCATGATCGCCAGTCATTATCCTCCCGGAGAGAGTTTAGAGCTCATTATAGCTGCCTGATATATGGGTAAGGCTGTGCCCTTTCACACACCACACACCCCATCCTCTTGCTCAAGGAGGACAGTAACTGCTTGGTCACCAGTGAAAACTTTACACCTTGAGCGAGGCGCGAACTCGAGCCTGCCGAGTGACAGGCCGAGACGTTACCACTGAGCTAACAAGCATGTGTGTGAGTGTGTGCGTTGTTTTTCTGAGGACGTCCTGAGGTTTCTGTACTGTCGTGACACCCTGAATCCTGCCGGCACCTCCTGATGCCCTCCTTGCCCACGACAACTTCTCCACCATATACGTTCCGCCTCAAGTGGGTCACAGCCAACTTTCCACACCCTCATTGCTCGTCCACCCCGCGACAGGATCTCTCCATCCTCGTTCCTCTTCATATTACTTTTGTTTCTTCTCATCCTGACGGGGAGGTGTTCGTGGACTGCTGGGGAGCATCGCGTTGCCTGTAGTGGGCGGCGGAGGTGGTTGCTCCCTCGACGTATGTGTGTGTGTGAGCACTTTCAGTTTCGCTCGGCCGTTGCGTGACTCCATGTGTTCAAGAGCAACATTTTCTTCCTTCTAAAATTCACACTGACTTTACTAAGGCACCAGTCACGCCAAAACACCTTGAGGGAACTTGGCACTCACAACTTGGCACTGGCCTTCCCATGTGGGCCATTCACGACTCAGGGGGGCCACCCGACATCGTTCACACCAACACCTGCACACTCACCACGGCCAATATTCAACTTCAAACTCTTGCTGAGCACATTAGTCGCTGCAGATTTACTCACACACACAAATATCACCTGAGAATCTCCATAGAACCACGTCCACCCAACACTTACCTGTAGCCATGGCGGTGAAGGCTACAGCCGCCGTAAATCTTACCCCGGCTCCTTCCTCGCACTAAACCACACACTAGAGATTCCACACTCACACTGAGCACCTGGACAGACTCGCCTGCCCAAAGTCAGCCTCTTACCGAGCAGAGCAATTCTTCCACACATATCGTTCACTTCTTCGTTGTGTAACGTCGTGCTTTCTCACAAGTTTTCGTCAGTGTTTCAACAGAGGTATGGTCTGCAGGAACACAAGGCATTGATACAACTTCAGTGCAATAACCATTCCATCATAATTCATTTACTGACATGGTTTATGGGAAAAAAATGTTGTAAAATTAAAACTGAAACAATATGACAACGGTGACAGGAGCCCCGTAACTGGTCACGTGAAGACGGCGGCATCTGTGATTGGTTAAGAAACAGGATGGGCGGGGCTAGAAGCGGAGAGCGAATTGTGGCTGGGAGTTGTACAGAACCCTCCACAATGCACTTGCTGTCGTCCTCGTAACCATCTCGGTCCTCATTGCCTCCGGACGGCCACGACACGACTTCCTCCACCTTCTTAAAGAATACTTGACACCATCCCAGCTAATCCTTGAATGTCTTCTCGGTTATTTACTTTCCACACAATTCGTTATTACTCTTTCCTTTTCTTTACCTCCTCCTCTTCAAGGTCCTTCTCCACCGCCCTCAAGCTACTCCTTCAGTCACTCTCTTATGATAACCAACTGCGAACAAGGTGGTGTCCCAAAAATTTTTATCACCACACACACACACACACACACACACACACACACACACACACACACACACACACACATACACACACACACAAAGTAAGGGGAAAACTTTGAAGAAAAAAATATTTGTAGCAACACTGGAGAAATGTCGATTACAAAAGAGGATATTTTTCTTATTTGAACGTAACAAGTTAAAAGGGAGAGGAAACGGCTACAGCATAAAGGGTGAAGAAGATGGAGAATAGGAGAGAGAGAGAGAGAGAGAGAGAGAGAGAGAGAGAGAGAGAGAGAGAGAGAGAGAGAGAGAGAGAGAGAGAGAGAGAGAGAGAGAGAGAGAAACAGACGGAAGAAAAGGAAGAGGGAGGGTGTGGGACAGAAAATTTTACGAGGGTGGCGATGGTAGAATAAACTTTAAGGTCAAGGAGAAGGAGGAGAAAGACGAGGAGGAGGAGGAGGAGGAGGAGGAGGGCGATGACGATGACGATGACGATAATGACAAGGACGAGGATATTATTGGGTAAGTGTAGGAGGAGTAGGAGAGAAAGAGAAGTGAAAGGTAAGTGTATATGGAGGGAATGGAATGGTGTGGGTGTGGAGTGTGGGGAGATGGAGTGAAGAGGAGAGGGAGGAAGGAAGTTGTGATGTGGGTGGCGGTGAGGTGTGGCGCCTGAAGATGGTGTAACGACTGGAAATATTATAAGTGGAAGTGGAAGCATTACCTATTAAACTGACTCTTACTTGTGGGAATGATGAAGGGCGGTAGTCAGGTTTATGTATGTGTGTGTATGTGTGTGTATATGTGTGTATATGGAAGGTTGCGGCTTGTCAGTCAACTAAGCTATCAGTCAATTAGTCAAGTGCAGGAAGTATCAACTCTACAATTGTCCTTCGTTTGCTCTTTATGGGCGTATGTGAAGCCATGTGCGGAGCGGTGTGGAGGATGGAGGATGGATGGGAGGCAGCAGGATAATGAGGGTCACCACCTGGACGTCACCTGTCACGGAACCACTTCAAGGGCGGCGGCGCGGTGAAGTCATTAGGAAGGTGGTGGTGGTGGTGGTGGTGGTGGTGGTGGTGCTCCTCCCTCGCTCCTATATATATTCCTCCTTTCATCACTCTTTTCCTCCTTCTTGCATTCCTCTTCTCTCCTGTCCTTCAATTTTATGTCTCTTCTCCCATCCCCTCCTCCTCCTCCTACTCTCCACTTTACTCTAATTTTCTGCTTTCCTAACTCCCTTCTTTCTTTGCTGCATTCCTTATTAATTTCCTCCAATCATCTCTTCCCTTAACTGTCTCATCTTCCTGCTATATCCTCCTTCCATCTTTTTCACTTCCGATTAACGTTTTCTATATTGGTCTTATGTATGCATTAATTGGACGTTCTCCTTTTTCCTATCTTTCTCCCCTTCTTCTTTACTTCTTTCCCTTCTACTACTCTTTATTTATGTTTTCCACTTCCTTCTCTCTTCCTCATTCCATCCAGTCAAACCATCCCTTTTCAGCCTCTTCATCTCCTCCTTTGCCTCATCCCTCCTGTCTCTGCCGCCCCCTGCCCATCCCACCCACCACAACCCACTCCCCTCATAAACCCAATCACCCCGTCCCTTCCCCCCTCACCTCATCAGTCTTAACACACACCATCCCCATCATGCCCACTCCCCCTCAGTCCTCCCTCCTCTCCTCGCCCTTCCCATCACTAGCCACGTGTATGTTCATTATCTTTGCATCATAATAAACACAAGCAGCAGCAGCAACAGCACACCTTCAAGGACACCCATTATTTGGTAACCTCGTCGACCATCCTGCCATGTCTAAACACTGTTGACTTACACCATCGACACTTCCTGGTGGCCACTCATCCCTCACTCACTGACTGACTCACTGACTCACTGACTGGAGTGTTCATCAACTGTTGAGTTCTCGTTAAAGTCACCGGTTATGCTACTACCATTACCACAACAACTATTGCTGCTGCTGATGATGATGCTACTACTACTACAACTATGACTTCTACTACTACTACTACTACTAATAATAATAATAATAATAATAATAATAATAATGATAATAATGATAATAATAATAATAGTAATAGTAATAATAATAATAGTAATAATGATAATAATAATAATAATAATAATAATAATAATGATAATAATAATAACAGTAAAGATGATAATAAAAATAACAGTACAGTATAATAATAAAAATCTTCGTCATGACCATCGTTCTTCAGCCTCAGCTCAAATGTTCACGTTACAGATTAGCCAGCACCGCCCCGCCCCGTTGGCTGGTGATTGCACGTTGCTCCCTGCCTCCCGGGGCCTAGTATGACCACCACCACCACCACCACCACCACCACCACCACCACCGCCAGCTGTGGGAAGGGGTGTGAAGCAGACAGTTAGCAGGCATGTGATAGCCGGTCACTGGTCACGGGAGCTGCGATCACCGTGACCACACACACGTACGCACTCACGCTCAGCTCTTTCAGGGAGGGTAATGACTGACGATCATGAGTCCAGCGCGTGATCCTCCAGACTGTGGTGAATAACACACACACACACACACACACACACACACACACACACACACACACACACACACACACACACACACACACGCACACACACACGCACAACAACAATACACACACATTAACGCTGGGAATATTTTTCCCAGCTCGAGGGAACGTGACATCACCGATTAATACACACGGGCAACCTCAACCCTTCAGAAATACCACGCACGCTCTAATGGCCTCGGTGCAGCGGCTCTCTTCCTCGCTTCAATTCCGTGGCCACGCTAAGGCTTCCCAGGGGCTCCGCTACAAGACAGGAGGACGCCCGCTCGCCGCACTTCTTAGCTAACTGTTCGCATCACACGCAAGCGAGACTAAGCGGTGATGGTAACCGTAGAGAAACGATGGGAACCAACAAACGGGAATGTTGGTGTTATTAGATCCTTTAATTATAAATGGTGGGGAGCAGAAGAGCCGCTGTCCGACTCACACAGCCTCGCATCCACCCACACACCCAAACACCCACATGGCGCTGCAATTGTCCGTCTCCCGCTGCAATATGACCCCGGCCTCACCTGTTTCACAACGCCAAACTGGGCCGCCGAGTCGACAGTGACATTTTAAAGGTTGACAACTGACTCATGTTAATACCATATCAAGACAGTTCAAGTTCCTACCTTGAAAACATACTATTTCCTTATGTCGTGACCAGATAATGTGTTAAAAGGGAAGATAAATATTATGTGAAGGTGGAAGATACATGTGGATATGTGGAATGTGGAGTTAAGGAAATCAGAGGTAGCGATGCAGGTGAGCACGGTCAAAAGGGTAAAATTAACGAGGTCAAATTTGCAGCTGCATTGACCAGCCAGGTGTCAGCTGTTTGACCCCGACGCTCAGATGACCAGGCAAATTAAAGGATTTTAAAGAGATTAGGGAGATTGTCGAGACCATTACTCGAGCGAGGTCATAAAAACTTCTTTTTTTTTTCTTTTTTTTTATCTTTTACCCGTGGCGCCAGTAGGCTTCAAGGAGACCTTAGATCAGTGGTATTCATTGCGCGGCTCGCGAGCCGCTGGCGGCTCGCGATGACTCAATTCACGGCTCTCGAAAAATATATAAATTAATTAATATAAGAAAATAATTTTTCAAGTAAAATACATATTTTCATGAGGTGAGATGGAAGACGAAGTCACAGTAAGAGATAACATTCTAACATCCCTAGCCTAGTCGTACAGAAATCATACGTGTCCACTACGGGAAACTGATCAGGGACACGTCTAGCTCTAGCCGTCGGTGGTCTCCCTGAATCAGTTGAGTTCAAACTTGCAGTAGCTGCGGCTCTCTCAATCAATGCGTTTAACCGAAGTGGCTATCTTGCAAAAATTAGTGAATAACACTGCCTTAGATGGTTGGCCTCCGCCCGTTAGTAGCGCGAGTTAGATTTTTTAAGTGACGCCTTGTATTTTCTTATTGATAGGCTCATGCTGCCAAATTGAACAAAATAAACCTGCCAGTTTCTTTTGTTAAATCTGACCTACGATATAAAACCATTAAGGTAATCCCTGGACTTTACACAGAGGCCTCTCCAACATTTGTTCTTAGAATTTTAAGGGAAACTCACCTTTATATAAAAAAAAGTAGAAGTCTAAGGGAAAATAACATATATGTTGGGGCCTACCAAAATGTTGTCTTGTGAGAATTGGTAACTGCTAGTTTGAGTGTATATATTTAGATGTAGCGGCCTATTAGAATCATCTCAATTCAGCTCTTCCCACTTGGAAGTAACAGAGAGCTTCTCAGCTCTCAGCCTTAGACATGGAGACACATCTAAATGGATTGGCGAGTAGGAACTCCTCATTCTAATGCAGTCCTTTAGCAGCTGTTAGGATGTTATTTTAAGAATATTTATTTATGTAGGATTGTGATGTACGAATATTATGCATTGTTCCAGTATATGAATATTATGAATTACTCCAGGATTTGAATATTATGTGTTGCTCCAAATTATGAATAGTGTTGTAAGCTCCTAGAAATATTATCTAATGTGCCTGATTATTTGTATATGTTAAATATTGATGAAAAGAAATAATGTTTGGAGCAAAGATTGTCTACTTAATTAATTAAATATAGAAAAATCAAAGTGTTCTGTACCCCGTGACCAAAGTATATGTTGATTAACAGAACACGGAAACGTTGCAATAACGTGCAATGAAACTTATACTTTGTATATCATTACATACACACACATACACACGCATTATTTTCCTATCATTACCGGTTTTACTCATAACTCGTCTTGTGTTGTGTTCTTGTGTTCTGTATTCTGCTCCTGCCTGCTGCCTCGCTACACCGTTGCGTCCAGTTTGGCAAAAGTGACCTCCCCGACAACATGAGTAACGGTGCCAGTCGACTAGCAAACTAAGGTTAACACTTTATATTATCCTCACGGCAACCTACCCAGCAAGCCTGTCTAACACGGCTCCCCAAGTCACCTCCCCACACAGGACTCCACCACTACCACCAGGCAAGGAGGACACAAAATCAAAAGAATATAAAAGCGAGGTAATGGAAAAGGGAAACAGAAAATTTGATGAGGAGTAGGATGAAGGAGGATATGAGAAAAATGGGCAGTCTGGAGCAATAGTGAGGAGAGGGAAGAAAGGAATGGAGGGAAGGTGTGGCTGAGGAATGAGCATAAAATAGGACTGTGAGGACTCTGAAGAGGAAGGGAGGAGGAGGAGGAGGAGGGGGAGGAGGGAGAAAAGGTGAGACTGAAGTAGAGGACGAAGGTGTAACGATCAGGAGGGAGTGGAAGGAGGGAGGTGGGAGGAAGTACAAGGGTGGGAGGGAGAGAGGGAGGACGAGGAGGAGGAGGGAGAGAAAGGAGGGGGAGGAAGGCATGACATCATCTGCAACCCCAACCCCCGAAGTCCGCCAAGGGGTCACCCTGAGAGAGAGAGAGAGAGAGAGAGAGAGAGAGAGAGAGAGAGAGAGAGAGAGAGAGAGAGAGAGAGAGAGAGAGAGAGAGAGAGAGAGAGAGAGAGAAGGACAGACAGACAGACAGAGTGTTTCGTGGTATCCCTTACCGTCTTTCTGTCTGTCTATCTCTCTCTCTCTCTCTCTCTCTCTCTCTCTCTCTCTCTCTCTCTCTCTCTCTCTCTCTCTCTCTCTCTCTCTCTCTCTCTCTCTCATACACTCACCCCCATATATAATGTTTGCCTCTCAGACCCAAAGCACCATTAGCCACATAGACAAAGAAACGGAAGGAGAGGCAGACAGCGAGCATTGAGAGAAATATTAAAAAACACAGATTACTGAAAATCAACATGGAGGCGTGGCGATGAGGCGATGAGGTGGACAAACATGGCGGCAGGTGAAGGGACGGCACGGGGAGGTAAGTTATAGACAGGTGTGCTGCTTGGAAGGGGGACAGGTGTGGAGATATCGGTGTACAGAGCTTTTTTTCTTTATGTTTTAGAGAGAGAGAGAGAGAGAGAGGAGAGAGAGAGAGAGAGAGAGAGAGAGAGAGAGAGAGGAGAGAGAGGAGAGAGAGAGAGAGAGAGAGAGAGAGAGAGTGAGAGAGAGAGATGCGGTGCAGAGCTTGGGGCGGAGTGACTTCATCGGTCTAAGGGGAGGGTCAGGTCGTGCCCTTGAGACGTCCCGCCGCCGCCTGCATGGTGCGGAGGAGTGATATTGTATGGCCATGCACACACACACACACACACACACACACACACACACACACACACACACACACACACACACACACACACACACACACACACAGTACCGTGACCAAGGCATCCTTCACATTTATTACAAATCTTAAGTGTTGCATTTTGTTCGTGCATTTCCAATTATTTACTTTTATTCTATCATTTCATCACATTTATTTCCTCCTCCTCCTCCTTTCCTTTCTTCTTTTAGCTCCTGGCACACCCTCACCCCACCCCCCTCGGCATACACCACGTAAAGCACACATCAATGGTGAATTTAAACGTTATTGTCTGAAATCTTGCCATTAGATATACTTCTAAATTCCTCCTCCTCGTCTTGGTTCTTGTCTTCTTCCTCAGTGAATGAGTGGAACAAACTCAGCAACTATGTCATAAGTCCAAGCAATATAGATATTTTAAAGATCATATTAGATAGATTTAAGGGTGATAGATGGTAAGTTCTAGGTGTACAGGATCTGCTTTGAATAAGTCATCCGGCCTTTTGCAGTTTCCTTTTGTTCTTATGTTCCTCTGACCTCATCCTCTTTTAATTCTGCTTCCTCTTTTCACCGCCTCGCCGTCTCCTTGGAACAAACAAGTCGTACATCTCACCGTGATTGCATTAGCCTCTATCAGGTGGTGGCGGTGGCGGCATTTCCTTCCTGCCAGAGCCCAGCGGTGGCGTCACAGCTCAGGGCAGCGGCGGCGATGCAAAGGTGGTGCGGCAGCACGTTGGGAAGGCAGCGTTCTGAAGGTCACACTGAAAGCCGTGGTTGCTGGACTGAGTGAGTCTTTGCTTTCCTGTCTCAGTCTTTGGCGTCAGCGGCGTATTACTGCACCAGTGTTGTCGAGGCTCACCTTCCTCTGTGTCCATCGCCCTCCTCCCCGGCCCTTCCCGTCTCCTCCCCGGCATCTAACGCTTTCCTCTCCCTACAGCATCTTAGTGTTCAGTTTATTTTCTTGCATCTCTGAGACTGGGATGCCTTCACATACCTGCGCCCACGGTCATGCCAGTGAGACAGCACAACATTTTCAGGTGTGCAAGCTGAAGAATTAATAACCTGAGTAAGAATAGTTTCTTCACAACTTTTTTTTTCTTTTTCTTCTCAATTTTGTATTACAGCCGAGGCCAGGCTCTGTGTCACGTACAAAACTATATATATAAAAGAAAAAATCATCTAGCGCTACTGCCACCACAACTGCAGCTGCCTCTTTATGGTGCTGAGCAAGCCGCCCTTCACCTTGACGCCCCTCGTGAGGTGAGGCGGGGGTGGGAGGGTGGGAGGGTCGGGGAGCATCACTTACATAAAGCGAGGCTTCACGTGTAGAAGGGTTGGGTGTAGGGGCAGGGAACAATGGCCAGGTTGGGGATTGGAAGGAGGCAAGTGTAGGGACGAAAGGAAGGAGGCAAGTGGAAGAGGGCGGTGGAGGTCACAAAAAGGTTGCGTGGGCTTTATTAGATGACCCGAGACGGAATGGTGAGGGCACAGCGGCCGAGTGGCAGGTTAAGGCGAGCATAATTTGAGTCAGTCCTTTGTCCCGTAAACAGAGGTGAGGGCTGGCCTATAGCGGTGGTCCGGCCCGGGGGTAGACAGCCTGTCCTCTTCCCCCCAACACACACAACCCATCCTTCTCTTCTTAATGGCCGCCCCATCAACATCCTTTCACTGTAGGACAATACACGCCACACACCCTCGCCCACCCTGCTCGTGATGTGCCATTAATAAAGCGATAACATTTCTACAGTGTTTCCTTGCCTCGCCTAGATGCTGGCACGACTCGTAACCAATCCTCACCGTGGTGGGGCGGCGGAGAGGCGTGCAGGAAGAACACCTGCTGAAAAATGCACCTCAGGCTGACGGATGCAACACCGACAACACTGCAGGCAAGAAAACATGA
>JAPQNM010000006.1:12211676-12234176 GCA_029783475.1 Metacarcinus magister | reverse complement strand
ACTCCAATTATGACACTCAGTAAGTATGATCATGGTTGACGAGGCAGCCAGTCAGATTCATTCTTTCCTCCCTCCCTATGGACACCTCTAAACACTATAATAGGTGGGCCTCCTCCCGCCTTCTGAAAGCCAGCGTTCCAGCCCGCCGAAGTTCTACAATGAGACTCGTGTTATAATAAAGCCGGTCTCAGCGCTTTCAATTGGCTCTAATCTTTCAACATGATGTAGTACGATATACCTTGAATCCATAAGACGGTTTTGGTATGCACGTGCGGCTCAGCAAAATTAGTGACAAGAAACCATGGAGCAAGCACGACGGTCTCAAGGTGGCCAGTGTGTGTATCTCCGGGAGCAGATTGTCACTAGGGCAGTCGGAAATTTCAACTACTAACACGGAGCAAGGAGAGATCGAGGAGAGACTATCAACTACACGCATTGCAGATGATATGCATGGACTACAAACAAAAAAAAGCATGAGTCACTTGGGGATGTTACATTTACATTCTTTCCGCACTCTTGAGGGGCCGCGGCGCAGTAGCGATGCCTTGTTACAGTTCCCTTCCTTCAAGACACCGCAGCAACGTCCTCTCACGTAACACAGACCCACGTGGAGGCGAGAAAAAATATGAGTCCCTCGTTGCAGCAGGTGATGGACCAATGTACTGCAAGGTCGTCTCCCCAACCGCAAAATGGTCAAGGCAGGCCGCGGCGCACACACGAGGGAGGCAGTCAGTCGCTCACCTCTGCAATAAAAGTCATGTTAGTCTTCCTGTGCATGACGCTGATCATCTTTATTTGTATTTATATCACACGGACATGAAGCAGGTGTTGAATATATTAAGGAAAAATGTTCCTATACATTACAAACGGAAGCATGGCAGGTAGGAAGGCGTTGAGAACAAAACAAATGGTAACACTCTTCAAGATATAACTGTCGTCTATCTGGCCGCGTTCATTTACATTCTAAGGGTGACCTGCCGCCCTTGTGGTGACGTCCGGGTGGCACCAAAGAGGATTAACAGACAGAAAAACAGGAAACAGGAAAACATCGATGAAAATGAAAGATATCGGTTGAAATTAACAGTATCATAGAAAACATTGGTAAGCAGGGCATGAATGAGAACACTGGAGGGAGTCGATGTGTAGGAATGTAGAGCGATATACGGCATGAACGTATTGCTACATTGAAGTACAAGTATGTGGAGAGTGTGAGAGGAGAGTGATTCAGACCACAGACGAGTTAGAGCTTGTTGTGGCGTAAGTACAGAAAGAGAGAGTGAGAGGTGAGAGGAGAGAAAAAAAGTAGAAGAAAGTGATGAAGAGAGGAGTGTGAAGGTGTAGGGTGATGACGAGGAGGAAAGAGGAAGAGGTGAAGGAGAAGAGTGATAGGACGAGGTGTTAAGGGTGAGAGTGCAAAGGGATGAGAGTAAACAAAGAAGGGGAAACAAGGATTGAGGTGAAAGGGACGAGAGAGGAATAACAAATGAGAGTGAGGAATACAGGTGAGAGTGTGGTGAGAGGAAGTGAGAGTGAGGGCATCATCCATTACTTGCCCTCAATAACCTTAACGGGCGCCACACACACACACACACACACACACACACACACACACACACACACACACACACACACACCACACATCCTCGTCAGCACTTCCCGCCTATTTTTGGAGGTAGCTGACCTGTGTGTGTGTGTGTGTGTGTGTGTGTGTGTGTGTGTGTGTGTGTGTGTGTGTGTGTGTGGTGTTTAAGTTGTCCTGTGGTGCTTCCTGGTGTTCCGACATAGTTGTTTTGAGTGTTTTTGTTGTGTGTTTTTTTTTTCTCCATAACCTTATGTGTTCTAATGCATTCTGTTGTCCTTTACTGTGTCCTTATACGTCTAAGTGTATTATAATGTGTCCTTTCGTCTCTCCTACTGAGTCCTGGAGAGAGAGAGAGAAAGAGAGAGAGAGAGAGAGAGAGAGAGAGAGAGAGAGAGAGAGAGAGAGAGAGAGAGAGAGAGAGTATTATTTTCGAAGAGGGATGAAGGGCCTCGAAGAGGTTAAGGAGGTTGAAGGTGAATGAGGTTGTGGGACTGACCTCTGAACTCTACTCCACTTCCTCCACCACCACACCACAGCCGCCGTCAAAACCACAACCACCACCACCATCACCGACCACTCCGTATTCGGTCTCATCACCTCCACCATCATCACCACCTCACCACTACTGCAACAACCCATCACCTGCATCCCTAGTACAGGTGGCACGCTCCACCCTTCACGGTGTGTTGTGTGCTGTAACACTATCTCCGTCCCTTCCCACCCCGTGCCTTCCTGGCTACAAGGGTGGGGCGTGGCGGCGGTCAGCATGAAGACGATACAATTACGAAGGGTAACCGTAGCCAGTCCGTGCCCCGCTCCGCCCCGTCCCGCCCCGCCCAGTACTGAGGCTGGCACTCTGCCGCGCTGTCTACTCATGCATGACAGATGTACTAAAGGACATATAGCTTGCCGCCACCGGAAATGACGTAGCTGCGGTGTCCGAGTGGTTAAGGAGATGGACTTAAAATCCATTGGGCTCTGCCCGCACAGGTTTGAATCCTGTCCGCAGCGATCAATGTTTTAGTGAGTTAAGGTTGAGGGTGTCGCCGCTGCCTTCTCCTCACTTCCTTAACTCACTAAAACATTGATCGCTGCGGACAGGATTCGAACCTGTGCGGGCAGAGCCCAATGGATTTTAAGTCCATCTCCTTAACCACTCGGACACCGCAGCTACTACGTCATTTCCGGTGGCGGCGAGCTATATGTCCTTCACGTATGTCATGTGATAATCTATGTGATACGTTATCAGCGGCAAGGTGAATCATTTATGATAAAACCAACCGGTGGGGGAGGAGGAGTGTGCAGTGGTTTGAAGGGGCATTATTAAATAGTCAATAAGTATTCCTGGTGCACATTCCCCGCCCATGCACACTGTCTAACTTTGACCTGTCAGCCTCACTCACACGACTCATCCACTCCGCCTAGCCATGCCCAGCCAGCCTCATCCACCACCCTCACACCACAACGCTTCAAGCTCTTGCCGCATCAAATCTGTTAACTCGCTCAATGAAGCAGAATTTCATGTCTCGATTGATTTGCGGTACAAGAATGGCCCTCCAACCGCAAGACGCCCCCGCAGGCCAACGAGGCGAAGGCGAAAAGGGCGGAGAGTGCTGAGGTAATAGTGAGTCAAGATGGTGCCCGAGGGAAGCTTTCGTCGCCGTGGTTTGAGTGCTACAATGCCTCTCCAGAAATGTCTTACTGAGCGATCAACAAACGATAAAAGTGACGTGATATTGAGATGATCTTTTGCCCACGTCACTTCGACCTTCAGCTTCCTTTGACTGACTGATTGCCTGACGTTCTAAGGTGATGCAACTACTAAGAATTATTGCCACGTCCACCTCTGATGCATCGTGGATTTCCCAGCTGCGGGTCTCTGATAGCTACGGGAGGTCACTGTGTCTGTCTAGCATGAATCATAAAGGAAAAAAGGTCACCGTATAAAGACAGGAAAAGAAAAGTGATAAAGACTCGCTGTATCAACACGAAGATCGGTCATGATGTGCGTGCGTCGGGAATTCTTGCTGCAACTTAATTCCTTTTCCTTTTTACGTAGCTGCTCGATCTTTGCCTCATTTTTCGCTGAGCCTTATATGAAAAGTGAAGTGGTTTTCCTTTCAAGCTCAACCCACGAGAAGGAAAAGTCGGTGTAGTGGGAAGGGAGAGAGGCGGTGTGTGTGTGTGTGTGTGTGTGTGTGTGTGTGTGTGTGTGTGTGTGTGTGTGTGTGTGTGTGTGTGTGTGTGTGTGAAGGCACGAGGGGAGTGGGAGATTGCCGTGAGATTTAAAGAGCAGAAGGTTAAAACCCCTCTTATTTATATAATTATGCGCAATTTTGGATGCAGACCTGCAATAACCACCTGCAGAGAGAGAGAGAGAGAGAGAGAGAGAGAGAGAGAGAGAGAGAGAGAGAGAGAGAGAGAGAGAGAGAGAGAGAGAGAGAGAGAGAGAGAGAGAGAGAGTGAAACAAATACAACGACTCCTTCAGAAGACATTAGCAGAGGGAAAATAGCACGTAATTGTAGATAAAGAGCGAATATTAGGACGCCTGGGTGACAATCTCGCTAATTAAGGAGCGATTAAGGCCACTGTGTGTGTGTGTGTGTGTGTGTGTGTGTGTGTGTGTGTGTGTGTGTGTGTGTGTGTGTGGGTGGGTGTGTGTGTGTACTTACATAAAATTTTGTTGCGAAATGTTTTCCGTTTAAACTTACACTATTTAAATGTTAGGTATTTTATAGATTTCTACTGCAATGTTATTCATGTTCTTTCAAGCTTGAAGTTTTATGGAAAGTTGAGAAAGAGAGAGAGAGAGAGAGAGAGAGAGAGAGAGAGAGAGAGAGAGAGAGAGAGAGAGAGAGAGAGAGAGAGAGAGAGAGAGAGAGAGAGAGAGAGATTTTACGGGAGGGGGGGGGACGAGAATGGGGGAATGGAAAGGGAAGTGTAGAAGGCGAGAGCAAGAGAGGCCTGAGGGAGGGTGCCAGGGTAGGGGGGTGAGGAGTGCCCATTGTCCCACTTTCAAGCGGAGGTGGTGCCAGGCAGCGGCTGGTGTGGGAAGGGGGGAGGAGAGGGGGAATACGCGTGGGCACCCAGGCTCTCGCAGAGGGATACCAGCTACCCTATTGGTCTGGGCGGTCGCGCGGGAGGGCGGAGTCGGCGGCCGCACGTGGCTGTGGTGTCACACAGACCCTTGGGGCGCGACCACCACCACCACCACCACCACCACCCGAAGGAAAATGAAGGTGAGAAAGTATGTCCTCCACAAGCACATTACTCTCCTCCCTCCATTATTACGCTGGATAAACAGAGGAAAGAACACGCTCATTGACACACCCTTGGCGATGAGAGTAAGAGCGGCCCTTGGCTGGTAAACGACCGTGTGGAAAGTGTGCACCCGAGCCCTGATTACGACGCCATCATGCTCACTCGACATAAATGAGCGGCTGGCGATGACGTTGAAGGAAGAAAAGGTAATGGGAAGGATGCTAATGGTGCCTACAGAGCAAGACATTGTTACCAGAGTCAATTTTGGTATTCACAGATGTCATAGGATCACTACGCCCACTCCTTTCTCTCGTCGGCGGGAGGATAACCAACGACTAGAAAACTGACTAGTTGTTGTTACTGTCTGTCTTAGGTGGTGAGGGGAACGTTGTGCCGGGCTGCTGCCAACTTGTGTAACTACCAGGCACTTGCACTTTTTCTGGGGCAAGCAACAGGATACATAAGCTCTATGCCAGCCGGTCCGCGCTTCACCCACGTCCACCTGCTGAAGGAACGCGGGCGAGGACACATATATAACGAGTCCCTCATGTGCAGGCGTGGTCGTGGTGTTGGTGGGTGACCGCTGGACTTGCTGATTAAGAGAACCAAGACAATTTTCTAATCCACGAGACTTATGTAGCTTCGTAACTTAGATAACCATGGGACTTGAATGCCCCGCTGACGGAGACTAAAACTCAATGAAAACCTGTAGCCTGGTGCCCTGATGACTTACGTAACTTGCTCACTTTAGCACCATAGTGACTTACGTACGTACTTACATCAAGGGAAATATAGTATTGCGACTCAGACCACCACGAGACTTAAATGCCCAGGTGACCAAGGTTACTTAGAGGAAGAAATCATGTGACTTATGGAACTACAAACCCTAAATTCCAAAATAACTAAGTCCTCGGAGCACTTAGGTAGCCTTCCAGGAACTTTGGTAAACATACAACTTTAGTAAATGCATGAGTTAGGTAAGCAACCATCCGTGGTGACTCATGCACTGGCGGGACTTAGATAACCCAGAACCTTAGGTAAGCGCGGAGACTTAGGTAAGTGGAAGACCTGAATAACTCGGCAAAGCAGGGTCGTGTGGGCGTGGCTGCTTCAACCATTCCAATACCACACCTGTTACACATTCTACAATAATGATAATAATAATAATAATAATAATAATAATAATAATAATAATAATAATAATAATAATAATAATAAGAAGAAGAAGAAGAAGAAGAAGAAGAAGAAGAAATAAAAATGATATTAAAAACAATAGTCCTTTCATACAACTGGTCGCTTCCCAGACCTGTGGGGTGACAGATGAGAAAAAAGTAGAAAGCAGGAATCCTGTTCATTGCAACTGAAATAAGACACCACAACATATACTGAACCAATGAACTTTCCAATACATGTGTAATTCAACACTCTCTCATCAAATTATATTATTGTACCTATACTTTCCTCTCACTGACATCTTACATCATCTTGCAACATATTTCTTTGTTCCTTAATATAATTTCGTCTTTATACATTACTTTCTAGTATTTTTATATTCTATAGCACTTGTATTTATATTTATCTCTTAAACAATGGTATGTATATATTACGTATGTTTTGTTTTGTTTTCTCTCTCTCTCTTTTATTTCCCAGGAGTCATAAGTCGTGTTACGTGCCCGTCTCCTTTCGGCTCATTGGCTGGCTGAAGATACAATGTTTAATGCATGTTCGGCTTTTGTTTTTTAAGGCTCCAGAAATTGTAGACTGATCTTTTTCTATTTCAAATCAAGTCTAAGAATGAAACAAAATATATCCATTAAAAAAGTAGAAGAAAATAATACTGAATGAATACTCTTTTTAACTTTTAGTCAAAAATAAACAAAGGCAATGCAATAAAGGAAATACGTTTGATAATTGTCTTTCTCTTTTACGTGAAAAATAACAATTGACCATTAAAACATTGAAGGAATAACGTTTGATTTGAATTATTGTACTTCACCCAAGGTTAAAAAGCAAACATTCATAGCAGTGAAGTAATAACATTTGATTGGTAAAGAACAACAAGACACACACGGAAGTAATCTGATCTCGCTGATAGAAGACTCCCTTCACTTACTTTTTTAGGGTGATGAAACTGTCAACTCCTTTTTTTACATATCTATTTATCTATTTCAACCCTTGACCAGTATTTTATTCATACAAAATAATTCTTGCAGTTTATTCCAGGCCTCAGTATAAAAGATAGTAAGTAAAAGCAATTTTAATTTGGTTAATGAGAACGAGACGTAGTAGAACTTACTTATAAGAGAAAGTCAGATATCTAGGAAAAGAATACAAGGAGTTTAACACTTGGTGACCGTGAGGAAGAATCTTATGCAACAAAGTGACTTAAAACGTTTTGGTAACTTTGAGCAGAACGAATCAGGCAGGTGATAGGTGACTTAAGACAACCTGGTGACTTATATAACCAACTGACTTAAACATCTTGGTGACTTACATAATGACGTGACTCAGGTAATAAGGTGACTTGCACACCGGATGATTGCTAGCCAAGTGACTCATAAAACTAAATTACAATGATAAATAATGAGAACGGGATGAGTTTTGCGATGCCTAGTGACTCCCGGAACTTGGTGAGGAGCAGGTGAGAGGCAGGCATGATGAGGCGAGCACCACACCTTGAGTCACGTGACCTTGAAGTTAAAGTGAATGCCTAACGACGTGAAACCTACTTACAATAGACCAAAGCTGTGTGACTGTTGAGAGAGAGAGAGAGAGAGAGAGAGAGAGAGAGAGAGAGAGAGAGAGAGAGAGAGAGAGAGAGAGAGAGAGAGAGAGAGAGAGAGAGAGAGAGAGAGAGAGAGAGAGAGAGAGAGAGAGAGAGAGAGAGAGAGAGAGAGAGAGAGAGAGAGAGAGAGAGAGAGACCGAAATCTAATGAGTCATTGATTCCATCCTGTTTACAAGAACTATACTGGTATATAACACGTAGTGGCGGGAGGCCCGTTAGCCTTCACTTTTGTCTAGGTGAAGGGGGACTGAGGCGGGGGGAAGGACATATGAAGGGGGTGCTAGTGCAGGGTAGGCGGAGGACTGGAGGTAGGGGAGTCGAGGCAGAGGGAAGGGGTACAGGGCACAGCAGGGGAGGACGGGAGGGTAGGCTGAAGCGATCCACGGAGGAGTGTGGGAAGCTCACGATGAAAAAAAGAATTAAGGTAAAAAATGTGATTGGTGCAGCCTTATCTGGCCCGGGGAGGGTGTGTAGTGTAGCAGCAGCACACCGGGGACCCACCAGCCTCACACGGACGGCATTGCACCATGTTGCAAGTGGTGCCGTTGGCGTGGTGAGTGATGGCCTGGATGGGAGAGTGATGAGGTGTGAGGTAAAGGCACGTGCTGTGAGGGAATGAGGACTGTTGTGAGGGCATGCATATAGGATGGCACAACAGGAGGGAATAAAGGATGCGGGCGTGAGGACGTGAGGAACGTGGGTATCTGGAAAGTTCACCTGCTGGCCGTCTGAGAGATATGTAGGAGGCTCTTAGAGGGGCAAACTGCTGCTGCTGCTGCTGCTGCTGTTTTACCCTAGACGACCCCGCTCCACGAAGCTGCTGCCCATACGAGACCAATGTGTTACGTCTCCATACATATCAACACAATGGTAGAGTATCGCTGCTTCATCACATAACAGTGGAAAGCAACACAAACACCACCACACGCTCGCCCAGGTGTGAGGGTCGCGCGACCCTCTCCGCGGCGCGTGGGAGGTATAGTGAAATGTGTTGGTCGCGATGTCATTGCGAATAATGGCGTGAGTGAGGAGTCTGCATGGAAGGTACGTGTGTTTAACTGAATCCCTTCACTCTATCCACTCCTGCTCCCCAGCCCTTGCCTCACCCCCGCCCCTCCACACACAGCCGAACATGCACTCAGTACACGCAGGTTTCTCAGATCAATATAATTTGCTCTGATTCTTTTTTTTTTCCTCTTGCGCCTCACTTCCTACCCCAAGCATTTTATTGCCTTATTTCTCCGTATTTTCTATCTTAAATACATATACTTTTTTGCTGTCATCCTTGCAAGTCCTCTTGAATCCCTGCACCACGTCCCCTCGGTGCCTTAATGTGGCCTGAGGTGTTGCTGTCCCGCGCCTCCTGCCAGAAGGACGCAGCAAGGTGTTGACGTGCACTTTGCAGAAGAAAAGTTCGCTTTAATGATGGAGTTCCCAGAGCGACTCCATCACAAGCGACCTTGACGAGTCTGGTAGCGACACTTTTTGTTGTTACACTTCAGCCTTTAAGTTGCGTGTATTGTTAAAAATGACCGCGTGGGCTTCACTTGAGTGTGACGCGACACGAACACGTCTCGTTTAAAGGTGAAGGAGCCTCGCAGTTTCTACCAAGCTTTATCATTCTATACTTTAAGCAGATGACGACTTTTCTTGGAACATGGACGGTTTTCTTTGATCCAACAATTAAAATGAGTCCAGAACGGACACTGACGTCCTTGAGCTGCATCTGTCGGCCTGTTTCTTGACATGAGCATAACTTTTGAGTACGTAACAAGGACAGGAAAGCGTCCGTGCTGAGGTGACCGTGCAGGGAATGAACACCTTTGACGTGTAGCTTTCACTGTACACGGTTATGAGACCTGCTGCGTCACTAAGCTCAGGTCAGTAGTTGTTAGCTGATCTCTTCTTTCCATGGAGACATTTAGCACATTTTAGTCATTCGATGGTTTGAATTTCTAACTGATACAAACGTTTTGATCCCATATAAGTGAGACGCCACCAGGGAAGGCGTGATCCTCTTGCGTTGATTCAACCTCTTGTTTGTGCCTTGATCTACATCACTGTGACGAGTATGAAGCTTGACCTGCCAACACAGTATCAACCTTGATGGTCCTACAAGATGCTCCTGCTGCTGTCCAGAGTTAACGTGCCTCAGGGTTGTGGAGGACGTGGGAACTCACCATGAAGAGAAAAACATGTTGCTGCACCTGCTTCACAGCCTTATTACAACATTCCACGCGTGACTAGCTACTGTCAATCACTTGTAAGGTGCATATTTGTGCAACCAATATCATGCCTTACACATTGTCTTACTGGAGACATCATTCTTAAATAACTGAACTCGGCTGACTGTGTCCCAGTCTTCTGAGTCCTCATTCCACCACCTTCAGGATAAGTGAGGCGTTGAAGTTGAATATAATAACGAAGACACATAAGGTCACCGTTCCACACGATTACTTTGTCATGAATCGTTTCTCAAACAAGAGCATTAGTGTCCTACGTGTGATGACATTTGCCCTCAATGAACAAAGAGGCATCACGTGCTGGTCGGCCGTTGTCCTACTTTTAAAAGGTCTGAGTCCTATCATTGATTTCCTTTATTTAACAAGGGTTCCTCACCTAAGATTATTGCTTTGTAGAAGTGCGATTATTTATTTATCAACTGCTTAACTCCACAGCCTCCCACCACACCTTGCAACCACACCTGCACCGGAACACAAACTTGCATATTACTCAGCGGCAAAAACACTTCAAGGCTGACCACCCCAAGGATCGATTTGACAACAGGGCGAGTGGAAGACGGACAACGTGTGTGCTCTATAATGGACGGGAGACACTCTTCACCTGTCATCAACACCTAGTAAACCTGTAACACACTCAAGAAGCACCAACACACCCTCACTTAACATGTTCCCTACCTCGTTTATCCTCCATGAAGCATACGTTGTTTTGGGGCTTAAAATATTGAAAACCTAAACACACACACACCCACACACACACACACACACATGCATACACACATAATAACAAACACCACGTCCAGACCATACCTGGACCGCGTCTCACCTTGGCAGAGGAACACAAATTTACCTAATGATTCGCAGCCGCTCCTTGCAGCCTCTTCCAGCAATGAATCACCCACAGACACAAGGACGCCTCCACCCACCACCACCCACTCTTCACCCACTCTTCACCCACTCTTCAGTCTCTTCTATTACTCCTTCCTCCCTCCCCCACCCTTTACACCCCCAATAACACTCCCTACCTCCTTCCTCTTTCCTTCCTTCCCCTTCTATCCTCTTCCAACCTCATGTATATTTCCTCTTCTCTACATTAGTGTGTTTTCTTCTCTTCTCCCGTCTTCGTATCTATTGGTGTAATTGAATATCTCTCTCTTCCTCATGTCTTCTTCCTCCCTCCTCTTCCTCTCCCCTTGACTGATGATTCTTCCTCTTTCTCTCTCTCTCTCTCTGTCTCTTTGTCTCTCTCTTCCTCATTCCATATATCAACAGTTTCTTTCACTTCCTTCCTCCAGAACTGCTAATTACCTCCATTTCCTCACTAACATTTTTTTTCCTTCTCTCTCTCTCTCTCTCTCTCTCTCTCTCTCTCTCTCTCCTCTCTCTCTCTCTCTCTCTCTCCTCTCTCTCTCTCTCTCTCTCTCTCTCTCTCTCTCTCTCTCTCTCTCTCTCTCTCTCTCTCTCTCTCTCTCTCTCTCTCTCTCTCTTTTTCACAGTGTTTCCTTGATTAAGTATAACGGAGTCAGAACGTAAATTACCGTGGCAGTCCTGGGAAAAGGAATTAAACGCCATTGTGATTTTAAGAATACTCTCTCTCTTTTCTCTCTCTCTCTCTCTCTCTCTCTCTCTATTTCTCTTTATGTGTGTGTGTGTGTGTGTGTGTGTGTGTGTGTGTGTGTGTGTGTGTGTGTGTGTGTGTGTGTGTGTGTGTGTGTGTGTGTGTGTGTGTTTTCAGTCATCCGTGTAATCACAATCCTACATTATCCACCACCTGTTTCCCTCCCTCCCTCCCTCCTTTCCTCCCTCCCTTCCTCCTTTCCTTTCCTCCATTCCATTAAGCTAATTCTCTTTCTCTTTTTATTTCCAACACTCTTTCTCTCTCTCTTTTTCCCTCTATCTCTCTTTCTCTCCTCATCTCCCTTCTTGTTTTCCTACCTTCCTTGCCTTACACAGTTCACATTTTCCCTTCCTTCTCTCCCTCCGGAAACAAACACAAGGAAACTCATCGGGTCTCTGTTACCTTGACCTTGGCTCGCGCGGGACGTAGCGGGAGGACCATCATCACCATCATCACCACCATTATCACCACCATTATCACCACCATCATCATCATTCTCTATCGTCACAACTGTCATCGGTGGTGTGTAAAGATCCGCTCGTTTTATCGTCCACTTTCATGAAGAGGGTGGGAGGAGGAGCAGGAAGTGGAGGAAGGAGGAGTTGTAGGAGGAAGAGCTTGAAGGCAACGTGAGGAGTGTTATCCCTCCTCCTCCTCCTCCTCTTCCTCTCTTTATTCTTGTGGATAGATTAGTTCTCTTTTTTTTATGTCATACCCTGGAATTCATTGTGTGTGTGTGTGTGTGTGTGTGTGTGTGTGTGTGTGTGTGTGTGTGTGTGTGTGTGTGTGTGTGTGTGTGTGTGTGATTGCGTGCGTGATTGCGTGCGTGCATGTGACCAAAACTATGTATCCTTCACTGGTACAAGGGTGTGCAAATGTGTGTGTGTGTGTGTGTGTGTGTGTGTGTGTGTTGTGTGTGTGTGTGTGTGTGACCAAAGGTATGTATCCTTCACCTGTACGTTTGTTTGTGTGTATCACTACCACCACCATCACTCACTTTCTCATACTAAGTCATCGCCATATCAATAATAACACACTCTCTCTCTCTCTCTCTCTCTCTCTCTCTCTCTCTCTCTCTCTCTCTCTCTCTCTCTCTCTCTCTCTCTCTCTCTCTCTCTCTCTCTCTCTGACTCTAACTTGCCTCACTTTCATCATTTCTCTTTAGTATTATTGCTCTATTTCTTCTCTTTTATTCCCCTTCTTCTATTTCCGCTTTGCATCTATATTTGGTCCTAATCTTAATGTTTTTTTTTGTTTTTTTTCACTTCATTCCTCTACGCCATTTTTTTCTTTCTTTTTTTCTTTCTGATCCTTCCTGTTCCTGCTTCCTGCTTACTTTTATTTGTACCATATTACGTTTTCTATATTTGGTATTTTATGTTCTTTTATTTTCTGGCTGCTGTTCTTTTTCCGGTGTGTTTTCTTCCTTTTGTCCTTATTCCAATTCTTATTTGTTCTTTTGTTTCTTACTTTTATTACTTTTATTTAATTTTAATTCGTACGTGATTTAGTTTTTCATCCTATATTTCCTTTTGTTCCTTTTTGCTTTCTCTCTTATTCTTTCCTTCTTCATTCTTCCATCCACCTTATTATATACCTTTTATTCGTTCCTTCGTCTGTGTATCGGTTTTCTTTTTATTAACATATATTACGTACTTATCGCCTCTCATTTCCATTGACTTTCTTTTTTATTATTATTCTTCCATATCGAACTCTCTTTTATTCTCTTTCTCTTCCTTACATCGCTGCGCTTACTCTTACTCTTTTATTTTTTCACACAATTTTCATCTTTTTTTAGTTAAAGTTCGTCAAGGTTGTTTTCCTTAAGGTTTATTGGTGTTTTTTATATAATTTATTCTCTCTCTCTCTCTCTCTCTCTCTCTCTCTCTCTCTCTCTCTCTCTCTCTCTCTCTCTCTCTCTCTCTCTCTCTCTCTCTCCTCTCTCTCTCTCTCTCTCTCTCTCTCTCTCTCTCTCTCTCTCTCTCTCTCTCTCTCTCTCTCTCTCTCTCTCTCTCTCCTCTCTCTCTCTCTCTCTCTCCTCTCTCTCTCTCTCTCTCTCTCTCTCTCTCTCTCTCTCTCTCTCTCTCTCTCTCTCTCTCTCTCTCTCTCTCTCTCTCTCCTCTCTCTCTCTCTCTCTCTCTCTCTCTCTCTCTCTCTCTCTCTCTCTCTCTCTCTCCTCTCTCTCTCTCTCTCTCTCTCTCTCTCTCTCTCTCTCTCTCTCTCTCTCTCTCTCTCTCTCTCTCTCTCTCTCTCTCTCTCTCTCTCTCTCTCTCCTCTCTCTCTCTCTCTCTCTCTCTCTCTCTCTCTCTCTCTCTCTCTCTCTCTCTCTCTCTCTCTCTCTCTCGTCTCTCTCTCTCTCTCTCTCTCTCTCTCTCTCTCTCTCTCCTCTCTCTCTCTCTCTCTCTCTCTCTCTCTCTCCTCTCTCTCTCTCTCTCTCTCTCTCTCTCTCTCTCTCTCTCTCTCTCTCTCTCTCTCTCTCTCTCTCTCTCTCTCTCTCTCTCTCTCTCTCTCTCCTCTCTCTCTCTCTCTCTCTCTCTCTCTCTCTCTCTCTCTCTCTCTCTCTCTCTCTCTCTCTCTCTCTCCTCTCTCTCTCTCTCTCTCTCTCTCTCTCTCTCTCCTCTCTCTCTCTCTCTCTCTCTCTCTCTCTCTCTCTCTCTCTCTCTCTCTCTCTCTCTCTCTCTCTCTCTCTCTCTCTCTCTCTCTCTCTCTCTCTCTCTCTCTCTCTCTCTCTCTCTCTCTCTCTCTCTCTCTCTCTCTCTCTCTCTCTCTCTCTCTCTCTCTCTCTCTCTCTCTCTCTCTCTCTCTCTCTCTCTCTCTCTCTCTCTCTCTCCTCTCTCTCTCTCTCTCTCTCTCTCTCTCTCTCTCTCTCTCTCTCTCTCTCTCTCTCTCTCTCTCTCTCTCTCTCTCTCTCTCTCTCTCTCTCTCTCCTCTCTCTCTCTCTCTCTCTCTCTCTCTCTCTCTCTCTCTCTCTCTCTCTCTCTCTCTCTCTCTCTCTCCTCTCTCTCTCTCTCTCTCTCTCTCTCTCTCTCTCTCTCTCTCTCTCTCTCTCTCTCTCTCTCTCTCTCTCTCTCTCTCTCTCTCTCTCTCTCTCTCTCTCTCTCTCTCTCTCTCTCTCTCTCTCTCTCTCTCTCCTCTCTCTCTCTCTCTCTCTCTCTCTCTCTCTCTCTCTCTCTCTCTCTCTCTCTCTCTCTCTCTCTCTCTCTCTCTCTCTCTCTCTCTCTCTCCTCTCTCTCTCTCTCTCTCTCTCTCTCTCTCTCCTCTCTCTCTCTCTCTCTCTCTCTCTCTCTCTCTCTCTCTCTCTCTCTCTCTCTCTCTCTCTCTCTCTCTCTCTCTCTCTCTCTCTCTCTCTCTCTCTCTCTCTCTCTCTCTCTCTCTCTCTCTCTCTCTCTCTCTCTCCTCTCTCTCTCTCTCTCTCTCTCTCTCTCTCTCTCTCTCTCTCTCTCTCTCTCCTCTCTCTCTCTCTCTCTCTCTCTCTCTCTCTCTCTCTCCTCTCTCTCTCTCTCTCTCTCTCTCTCTCTCTCTCTCTCTCTCTCTCTCTCTCTCTCTCTCTCTCTCTCTCTCTCTCTCTCTCTCTCTCTCCTCTCTCTCTCTCTCTCTCTCTCTCTCTCTCTCTCTCTCTCTCTCTCTCTCTCTCTTCCATCGTCCTGGTCTTTCTTTCCCTGTCTTCTCTTTCCCACACTCACTTCCCCTTCCATCGTCCTTCACAATGTCGTCTTAACAGTTTCAATTTCCTTCCCACACATTATCCTGGTGAAGCTCCGTCTTAATGGAAGCCTCCTTTACTCCACTCTCACTCCCCTTAAGACTCCCCTCGCACTCCCTCTCATTACCTAGTCCCATATTACCGACCACCACTCATTCCATCAAGCCCATTCGCCCGCCACCCCTATATTTGTCACACATACACACACACACACATACACACACACCCACACACACATCCACACACACACACACACACACACACACACACACACACACACACACACACTCACACACACACACAACATTTCACAGGATGTTAATACTATAATATAAGAGGTGGTGTGATGCAGACGCACATGGAAAGAACAATGAAGTTGTGTAAGGGGTCGTGCAAGAGTCATGAGGGAATGAAGTAATGGTGTGAGGGATGGAAGAGGAGGGAGAAGAAGGTGAAGGATGGAAAAGAAGGAAGAGAAGGTGAAGGATGGAGGAACATAAGATTGATAGTATTGTGTAATGGCAATAACAAATGATTGCAGAAAATGATGAGGCACGATGGTGAGTCGCATGAACCCTATTCGGTGTGTGATGAGGCTGGCAATAACGAAGCTGGTTCAGACAGGATGTGGGCTGAGTGCAGGTGTGATTAGCAGAGGCCAAGATGGCTCACACACTAGGCAGGTAATACGGCGGCGGTGGTGGCGGCGGCGAGGTGCCCCTGGCCAGCCCTCAAGGTTAGGGTCGGGGGGAGGCAACCCTCCCGTTCCCAAGATCCACAAGGACGTCCCTCTCCATCGCTGAGCAGCCTCGCCTCCCACGCCATGCCCGCCACGCCAAGAGGGCTGCCTGCCCCCTCCCCATCCTGCCCTGGGATGTACTCAGAAGAAGCGGCAGGCAGCCTCAAATTATACCAGACGCCACTCGAGGTTTGAAGGTCGCTAAAATTGTTTCCGTTTTGGAGTTTCTGTGAATCTTCGCGTTTGAAAGTTTCCTCCCGAGGGTAATTTCCGCTATAATGACGAATGTCCCGGGAGTCTTGCAGCTCATGGAAAAACCTTGAAAAAGACAACCTCACGCACATAATTGTGCATCTTGTGTGTTTTGTCGTTCAAGATCCCTGCCGGTCCTGGATGCCAGAGGTCAAGGCTGAGTATGATTTGTCTCGGAATACTCGGTCACGCCCCATGGAAGCCTCCAGGCGGAGGTGCGCCCGGAGCGTGGGATCAAATCAAGGCACAAAATTGGCATTCCCTCCACACCCAGCGAAGGGATGACCAGTTTAGTGCTCATCACCGGACGTCGACCCCAGATGAAGGCTAGCAGGTGAGGGCCGGCCGCTGCACAGGACGCTTGAGTTGGCCGTCACGCCGTCACGCCGTCACGCCGTCATGCTCGCCTCACCTGGGGAACTATTCTCCAGAGCCGTTCTACGCTAACACCAAAGGCAATAAATGCATTTCCGCCCACTAACCTTCCAATCCATCTACATCCTCGCCTTAGATCTCTACCAAGATGAGAGTCACACAGTATATATATATATATATATATATATATATATATATATATATATATATATATATATATATATATCTCTCTCTCTCTCTCTCTCTCTCTCTCTCTCTCTCTCTCTCTCTCTCTCTCTCTCTCTCTCTCTCTCTCTCTCTCTCTCTCTCTCTCTCTCTCTCTCTCTCTCTCTCTCTCTCTCTCTCTCTCTCTCTCTTTCTCTCTCTCTTTTCCCGTGCGGTAAACCACTGCTGTTGTTTTTCGTCACCAGCACGGCACAGGAGACAAGCTGAGTGTCAGGCAAGACCTTCACCGTCACCAAGGACACACCACGACACTTGTACGTAATGTCACCGTGAACTTTAAGACATCAACTCACACGTATACCTAAACAATAGACACACACCCACCCACACACCCACACACACACACACACACACACACACACACACACACACACACACACACACACACACACACACACGCACATACACATTGGATTGGAATGAAAGGATAAGTGGTGAGAGTGAGCAAGAAATCAGCAGGAGTTTTAAAATTTTTGTTCGGATAACTGTATAGAAATGACGCGAAGAGGACAAAATGAAGATGACTCAGTTCCTGTAGCTCATGACCAAGGGGAAAACACACACACACACACACACACACACACACACACACACACACACACACACACACACACACTCTCTGCTCACTCATTCGCAACTTCATTACGAATTGTGATGAAACGCTTCGACAAACACCATCATTATTATCATCATCATCGTCATCATCATCATAATTTACATCATTATCATAGTCATCATCACCGGGAGGAAAGAAAACAGTGGAAGATGGAAGAGGGAATGGAAAACAAATAGGGGAGAGATAGCCGGTGGAAGGAAATTGGGAAGGAAAGAGAGATGAGAGAAGGGAATAGAATGGTGGAAGTGGAAAGAGAGAAGGAGAAAGAAGGGAGTGAAAAAGGAAGGCAAGAGGACGCAGAATAAAAAAAATGTAGTGGGAAGGGAATTGAAAAAAGACTGGAAGAGATGGAAGAGGTGAAAGAGGGAGGGAAGACACTGGAAGACAAGGAGGAGGAGGAACGGGGTAAGGAGGGAAGAAAGTGGTAGAAAAAATGGTATTGTGTACACATGACCACAAAGGTGTGTGTGTGTGTGTGTGTGTGTGTGTGTGTGTGTGTGTGTGTGTGTGTGGGTGTGTGTGTGTGTGTGTGTGTGTGTATACTCATCCTGACCGCTGGTGAGTAACGTACCGACACGATGAAAAAGTGTGAGCGTGATCGCAAGAGTGAGTTTTCCCCAAAGAAAACATGAGTTTACGTCGACTTGTAAATAATATAACATAACAGAACACAATGATTTGCCTCCACGTAACATGACACAACGCTATACACACCGTAACATTAGCATGGGAGAGACGAGATATTTACAGTTGTGTGTCAGTAGATATATGACTGAGGTTTATAGAGGGAAAGTGTGTGTGTGTACATGTTCATGGCAGTGAATAAAATAACGTATTTGTCTGTTTGTGGGAGGGAGGGGGATGTGTGTGCATACATTGTGTGGGTAATCATTATTGTGGATGTTTTCACCGCTCAGGAGAAATGTGTCATTTACCAACGATGTGGAAAACCTGCACACGCGTGGCTGTGTGTGTGTGTGTGTGTGTGTGTGTGTGTGTGTGTGTGTGTGTGTGTGTGTGTGTGTGTATTTGAGTTAGGGTTGGGGGAGTGGCAGGTGGTGAAGAGTGTGTTGTCCTGCTGGTGTAGGTGTGTGAGCGTGTCCTCTGTCATGTTGGTAGTGGGAGGCAGGCTGTGGCAGGCAGGCTTCCCTACACCTTGTGGTACACGCTTGCCGCCACGCATCCTGCTTGTTGCCGTAAGTACCATCATAAGCAACACGGAAATATTATACAAAAAAAGGGAGCAAAACACTGCCGACAAAGAGCCGAGCCACAAAAGGACAACGTTAGTCATTACAACAATAACTATAACAAAGGCAGCATTAGTGTCACGCTGTGCTGGAGTGCAACCCTGAATCGTGATCTCAGGCTCGGGATCCCCAGCCCTGGGGCACCCGTCCCACAAATACTTCACGGCCGCAGGGCCAGTAAAGTATGACACACACACACACACACACACACACACACACACACACACACACACACACACACACACACACACACACAAGCACATATTAGTGGTCGTTCTGGGAAAACTAACTCACTGTGAGATATTCAGCACCACTTTGTGCTAATGTAGATTTTACTCTTTTTCGAATAGGATCCTGGAGCCAGTCAGCCGTATTAGTGAAGGCGAGGCTACGTCACCTGTCTCGCTAAGCACCTCACGTATGTGCTGCTGAGGGCGGCAGTGACAAGGTGTTTGAAAGGACAGGTTAAAAAATCAGTGGTGATGGTCAGTCTCGGCCACCACACTCACGCACATCACACCTCAAATCAGTTAGATATGATATGATAATAAGGTTGTTTATATTTGTTTCATATTTTTCCGTACATACTCCTCGTGGTGAGCGAAACACAGTCTTCCATCAGCCGCAGTATTATCCTCCCCAGTTTGACGTCAGCGGTGAGGGGTGTGGGGGCGGCGCTGCCTGACACCGACACCCCTGCCATCCACCATCTACAACATGCTTTACATAAAGGAAAATAAGGACAACAATTTAGATAACATTGCAGCCTTTGATAAATGTGCTTCTTAAGTTATTTATGTTTCTTTTTCTTTTCCCTGTACGCATTCCTCGTGGTGAGCCAAACAGTGTTACATTAGTCACTCCCTATTTGACGTCAGCAAGGATGGGTGTGTAGGCGGCGCTGCCCTAAAGTATCTACAACATTCCATTCGTTACACAAAGGATAAGACAATGTTAGAAAAAATATTACGGGACAGCCACATCTCAGGTTCACGTGTTGGAGGAAGAGGGAAGGACAAACGGTACAGGCACCAACGCATTAAAGAACACACCAACACGTGGCAAACCGGCAACAACCTTTCACTTTTCGTACTAATACAGCCTGAAGGCCTCTGAAAGCGAGGTGTCCAACGGTGGTGAGTGCGGTGTAGGGAAGGGGGGCCATACGAGGTGGTCCTCTTACCCCCATTACCGAGGGACAAAACTTCCCACTAGCAATGACATCAGTACAAGCCATTACCAGCCGGAGTCAGGAAGCAAACGACGACTTTGTCTTGCCCGCCGCACCTTCCTTCCTTCCAACCCAACAACCGGAGCGTCATACCCCCTACATGCCCCTTCAACTCTGTCCTGCAGGAAAAGATTCATGTGATCTTATACAAATTATCACCAGCTAGGCCGCCGAGCACCTTCACCTTATGTCTCAATACATCGACATTTCGCCCACGTTCGCCTTACTTCCCGTTCTTCTCCATCCCACGCGTCCCCTCAGCCTTCACTTGCTCACTCTCTCTTGCCGCACCTCTGACCCTTCACTGCCACCTCCATGCCTCCCGCACGCACTCCACGCTAAGGAGGTCTTCACATTACCACACCAACCTTTCCTCCTTTAATGAGATTCTAATCGTTCCTCGTCAAATGACCCTTCCGGTATGTCGCCATAAGTGTATTCATTTCCACCATACAATCCACCAACCATGAAGCCCTCCTTCTATGGTCACCTTTCCCTCAGCTACCCTCCCTGCGTGGCCCCGCGACCCACTTGTGCCGCCTTGGAGGTCACGGCTCACTTTGGGGACCTGCATGGGACCATCGCCGACCTTGTGGGGTCAGACGAGTGGGAGTATCAAACCCACCTACTCGTGCTGGATTGAAGGATTAAGGGGAAAAAGCATGTTCGCGGCTCAATATCGCAGGATATGAACAACTTCGCTATTGATTGGCCGACAAATTGATTGATTGATTGACTGACTGACTGGAGTGAACGATGCTCATAGGACCCGTAACCAAGAGAATGAGTGACTGATTGCTTAATGAAAGTGATCCATGTATGTACTCGGCATCAAAACATCGAACGACGGAATTATTAATTCAATGATTGAATAAATGACTGTCTGAATATGAATAATGCTCTTTGCAACTTAACAACGAAGGAGCTGTAACCAAGCGATTGAATGATCGATTAAGTGACAGAAAATAATACATTATGGAGGTGCAACATCTAGGGGGTTATTATCAAATGACTGAATGACTGACTGACTGACTGAAAGCAAACACTACTCTTGGCGGCACAGCATTGAGGGACTTCTGACCATCTAACCGACAAACTCGCTACAAAGGATAATGTTCTTGGCAACGGAAAATCTAGTTACGCGAAAATCGGTGTGTAAAGTACAGGCTGTTTCCCTACACAGCACACGAACAACCCACAACGTAATAGAAATACATCGCCAGCAATAAAATACGACGCAAGGCAACGGTGATCTTGTTTTAATATGAGGAAAGGAAAAGGGCCAAGGGCTGTATAAGAAATTTAAAAGAAGAAAAAAAATCCACCAAATGCTGTTCGAAAAAAAAGTTTGAAAAGGGCAAGGTTAATCTAATTCTACAGAAGTCTTGATATTCTCCCCACGAAGGAATCCAAATCGTAGGAAGTGGAGAAAAAAAAAACTAGTACAAGTAGGACGCAGTGTTCCATAAATTACTACTGACGGAGAGGAAGAGGTGAAGGTACTGATTCACTCCTGCACCAGCAACAGTACATCACCACACGTTATGGAAGGTGGACACACACTTAACAGTATGGCAGTGTTCTAAAGTTTAGTAATGAAGAGAGGAAGGAGTGAAGTTACTGGTAAAATCTTACACTTATAACAGTACATCACCACACGTTCAGAAATTACGGTGGACAAACACTACGAGTCTAACAGTGTTCTAAACTTATCCAGTGAAGGGAGAGGAAGGAGGAATGAAGATACTGTTTAAGTCTTGCATCAGTAACAGAGAAAATGATCACACCGTTACCCCGTGGTCCCCTGACCGCCCACTAATGACCGTGAACACAGGCCACCTCCATGCCTTATACGCCAATAATGTCCGCCTCAACCATACTCGCACATCAGTCAACATAGTGTTGCGCCATCTTATGCAAAATGAACTATCAACACTTTCTCGCGTATAACCATAAACGTACACAAACATACATCGTCTGGTTAGTGTGTATGTCAATCAGATGGAATTTGTCTCCTTGTGTCTGTCTCTTACATACAGGAAATAGAAAGATCTACAACGTTTATTCTCATCACGTATGTGAATTCCAATTTTGTGGCACCGTAATCTCGACAAAGTATAAGGTCCATAATTTAATTCGATGCTGTCATCACTTTTTTTTAAATACTTCTATACTTTTGGAGAAGAATTAAGTTTCTTTAATGGCAAAACGGCGATGGTGTCCTTTCCTTAACCTAAGCTTGCTGCATATACTGAAGGCTTAGAAGAGGAGGAGGAGGAGGAGGAGGAAGAAGAGGAGGAGGAGGAGGAGGAGGAGGAGGAGGAGGACATCGACAACGACAACGACGACAACAAGGACGAGGAGGAAAAGAAAGAGGTAGAGGGACAATAGAAGGAAAAGAAATTAGAGGAGGAGGAAAAAGAGGAGGAAAAGGAAAAGGAGAGGGGGGATGAGAAGGAAAAAGCTGTGGATGAGGAGGGGAAAAAAAGATGATTGATTAGAAAGAAAAAACGAAGAAATATCAAGGAAAGTATGAGAACAATTTAGACTCACACAAAAAACTACAAATACACAATGGTTCAAACAAGATTTTTTTCTGTAATTAAATCAAAGAAAAATAA
>JAPQNM010000006.1:12171676-12209176 GCA_029783475.1 Metacarcinus magister | reverse complement strand
GCAAATATTTACGTAAACAGCCTACGGGGGGCATTCATAGCACTAGCAGCACCACCACCACCACCACCACCACCACCACCACCTCAACACACCCCACGGCGCTACCTTTTCAAACCCACACCAGGACCTACCATCCTACCATCCTTCCATTCCACAACACTACGTTCATGACACTTTTCCGTTTAGAACAGAACACACATGCATGCGATCTGCTTCTGCTACATCTGCATGACATTATTATCATTATTACCATCATGCATACGTATATAGGAGTCAGCGGGCGGCGCGGGCGTGTGGTGCAGGTGAGGCAGTGAGGCACGTATGGGCGGGCCAAGGTAACAGTCAAGTTCTACAAGTACACGATTTCCTGAGTGTGCGGGTGTGCATGCGGGCGAGGGCGGCGGTGTGGGCGTCGCGTGGGCGGGAGTGTGACCTTTGGGGCGTGTGGTAAAGGTTGAAGGCCCCAGCACCCTTGTAATGAGAGGTGCGAGAGGGAGAGGGGAGAGGAAAGGAGACACACCTATGTATACCTCTCCCCGCTTCTCTCTCTCTCTCTCTCTCTCTCTCCACACCCTGTAATCTTTTGCAGAAGGAAGATTATATTGCTTTAAGTACTAGGGGTGTGCATGCCATGATGGGAGGAAAGGCGTGGTGAGAAAGTTGAGGAACTGTACACACACACACACACACGCACACACACACACACAGACAGAAGGTTCATGTGGTGTGTCTCCGTCCTTCTATGTAGTTCAAAGAAGCCTTAAGGAAACACTCTCTTTGTTCACTATTTTTGTTCACAGTTTCTATTTAAGGAAGACGCGCCTTGTTTTCACTTTTTTTTTCCTTTTCCCATTTCGTGAACAGATAAGGTCACATTCAGGGTTGTAAGGTAAATAAATAAACGAGTATAAAAATAATAAGGTGAGTCAGTTTAGTTTTTTTGTAGAATAAGTTAAGAATGGGGATAAAATAAGTTCATAAGTAGACGAGTGAATATGGAAATAATGATTCAAACTTGTACACGATCTAGAAAAGAAATTTAGAAACAAAAGCCAATCTAGTTGTTAATATTCCGCGACACTTCCTCTCTTGAAGGCGTTAAATAAATGCAAAGATAACTTGACAGCCTACAGGGAGTCCAGAGTGCCGTGCAGCGGGGAGACACACAGATATACACACAGGTAGACATGATTCATACCAGATAATACACATACAGACCACCATTCAACATTACGTCAAAAGGAAGAAAAAAAAATGATCTTTGCCACAAATAACTCCTCATCCACGACCAGGCCAGAGAAGTAATAAAGAAAATCTCATATTCTTGTCTCACTTCTGTCACAACATCGGTGGCTCAAGAATAAGGAAAATTGTACCGTTCCCGCCATCTATGAGGACACGACCTGCTGATGACGCCGCCGCCGCCGCCAGGTCACGGCTGCATTGTGTCCACTCACTCCACAACCCCGGCGGCCGAGTGCATGTCACAACCCACCTGCTATTTTCATGCTAAAAATATTTCCATTGTAGATACGATATACCTGTTCTCTTTTTTTCTCTCTCTCTCTCTCTCTCTCTCTCTCTCTCTCTCTCTCTCTCTCTCTCTCTCTCTCTCTCTCTCTCTCTCTCTCTCTCTCTCTCTCTCTCTCTCTCTCTCTCTCTCTCTCTCTCTCTCTCTCTCTCTCTCTCTCTCTCTCTCTCTCTCTCTCTCTCTCTCTCTCCCCCCCCCCTCCCTTCTCCCCCTGCCCCGCTCCAATGTCATACCTGTGGAATGACCTTCAGCCCAAAGGTCACATGAAATGGGCGGGAAGGGGAGGTCAACACACTGGTGGGCGGGTAACACACACACACACACACACACACACACACACACACACACACACACACACACACACACACACATGCAGGATACAGGATGTCGCGGTAGCCAAAAATAAATGCTTCATAACACAAAGGCCTTGGCAATACATCTATTTATAAATGCAACAAAGAAATAACAACGAATCTACGGCATCTTCTCGCCACTGTACACATTCGTTATTACTCCTATCACTCTTCTTCTTTTCATTCTTATTCGCATTGCTGTTGTTTAGATATTTTCGTCTCGTGAAACTATTGTCAAACTTGCTTCTTTTTTCGACAACAGAGGAGTCTAAACCAGTAGTGATCCCTGAGTCCTGTGTTTAGACCCCAAGAAGTGTAGTGATAGTGGTGGTGATGGTGGTGGTGACTATTGGAGGCAGTGGACGAAGGTAATGAGTGCTGGTGATGTAAGGAGTGGTGGAAATGGTAGTGGGTGGATGGTGGTGACACTGGTAGAAGTGGTATTGATAGTGGGTATGGTATGGTGACGGCGGAAGTGGAGGAGTGGAGGAGGAAAGGGTCGAGGTGTGATGTAGTAGTAGTGATTGTGATGAGGAGTGGGGAGCTAGCAGGTATTTCCCGGGGTGACATCGGTAATTTTCCTCCATCATCCCCCACCAATCCATACTCCCCACCACTCTGGAATCCACACTCTATCACCATCCCCATCACGCCTTAGTTCCCCCACCACACCGCACTCCCCACCACACCACACTTCCCATCATCCCCACCACTCCATCAGGCTTCTATTTTTCTACTCCCTCCATCCCCACCACTCCATACTCCCTAGAACAACACGTCTTCAATTTCCAGTTAACTCGTGTGATTCGTTTCCATTCTGTAGGGAACAAATACGTAATTCAATTATGAAGTAACGGTAGACTCTCTCTCTCTCTCACTCTCTCTCTCTCTCTCTCTCTCTCTCTCTCTCTCTCTCTCTCTCTCTCTCTCTCTCTCTCAGAACAGTTTGGTACATAGTTTCGTTGCTGCGTCATTTCCTTAGTCTCGCTAGGCAAACTTGTGGTATACGCTAAGTAACTTCATGATTGTCTAGAGCTGAATTATTACCTTAAGATCCTGGTCATTATTTTATTTAAGTGTATGCTCGTGAGTATGTCTCTTCCTACTATCACGTTCTCAAGTTGAGTTTCTGGGCCAAAAGTTCTCTCGTTCTTTTATCTCACCGCGTATCGACTACAATATTTACTCTGCGTCAAGTAGTTGTGACATCAAAATTCCGCTCTCATTTTCTATTGTGTCTGTAATTTTCCTTTACTGTTTTATAATTAATTGATTGACTACGACAATTACTACTCATACGAATACCCATAAATCCATTAATCCCATAATACGTCAGATTTTTACACAATATTTTGTTTTTTATACTAGTCTTACAAGCTAGACTGTCTAAAATTCGGTATTTTTCTTTAATCTTATCAACTTATTCGGTCCTCACATAGATATCTAAAGGTATAATATGTAACATGTATACACATGTGTACGCATTTGTAAACGCACACGTATTTGTATAGCTGTGACTGAAAGATGGATGGATGGATGGACTGCTTTGTTTTGCGGAAAGGCAATGTTACTGTTGTGATTTGAGAGAGAGAGAGAGAGAGAGAGAGAGAGAGAGAGAGAGAGAGAGAGAGAGAGAGAGAGAGAGAGAGAGAGAGAGAGAGAGAGAGAGAGAGAGAGATAGCGGAGCACAGTTATCTATCACATGGCAGTAAGATGACCGCTACCTCGCCACCAGATTCTTTCGATGTTTACACACAGTTAGATAAGGTGTGTGTGTGTGTGTGTGTGTGTGTGTGTGTGTGTGTGTGTGTGTGTGTGTGTGTGTGTGTGTGTGTGTGTGTGTGTGTGTGTGTGTGTGTGTGTGTGTGTGTGTGTGTGTGTGTGGTGTGTGTGTGTGTGTGTGTGTGTGTGTGTGTGTGTGTGTGTGTGTGTGTGTGTGTGTGTGTGTGTGTGTGTGTGTGTGTCTTTCGTTGTGCTGGTAATTCAAAATGAGGAGAACATTCAATTAAAAAAATATCGATGATGATGACGATGATGATGATGATGATGATGATGATGATGATGATGATGATGATGATGATGATGCACCTTTTCCCACCTGTATGTGCTCCAAAGAGTGATCAATAAACCCTATTTTCGTTTCCAGGATGAACAGAACTTATTGGTTATGCATCACCCTAAGACGAAGTTGTCGGCTTACGTCAGGTTGAACTTAATTAGGACACTTTGCGTTTGGTCACCTTGCGTTTGGTCACCTTGCGTTTGGTCACCTTGCGTTTGGTCACCTTGCGTTTGGTCACCTTGCGTTTGGTCACCTTGCGTTTGGTCACCTTGCGTTTGGTCACCTTGCGTTTGGTCACCTTGCGTTTGGTCACCTTGCGTTAGGACACCTTGCGTTTGGTACGGAGAGTTTCAGAAAAGTTAGCTTGGGTCAGCTTAAGTCCTGGAAAGGTCATGTTAGAATAGTTCAGATTCATTAAGATAAAAAGATTCACTTTCGTTATGGAAAGAGAAATTGTCCCTGTGTTGAGAGAGAGAGAGAGAGAGAGAGAGAGAGAGAGAGAGAGAGAGAGAGAGAGAGAGAGAGAGAGAGAGAGAGAGAGAGAGAGAGAGAGAGAGAGAGAGAGAGATAATCGTAGTGGCCGTGAGAAAACCAAGACCCCATCAGCTTCCACTAATACCACCACCACCACCACCACCACCACTACTACCGTCAGCACCACCACCACCACCACCACCGTCAGCCTCCACCACCAACACCATCGTCAGCTTAATTTCCCGATTATGATTGTCAAAATTGAAAGAAAGAAAGAAAGAAAGAAAAAGGAAAAAAAAAAAATGCCTCAGAGAACAGAAAAAATATTTTAAAAATCTGAATATCAAAACAATGTTGCTTTTATTTACTCCTTTTCACACTCAACTGAAGGCAATCAATTTCAGCAGCACCGTAAATCAGGCCCAACACATTTAACAAAGCAGACACTACCAAAAACATCCTTCACCTCTTCACGTTCTTCCTCTGCCTCCGCCGCCGCCACCGCTACATCGCACGCCCGTTGAAGCATAAAAGAGGATGTTAGCAAGCGTGCAGGTGTGTTTATGCGTGCAGGTGTGTTTATGCGTGCGCGTGCAAGCGTGCGAGGCTTTATTTGTGTGCAGGTGAGCGGAGGATCTCACCGGAAGCAGTACTAGGCTGTCTGGTGGGCTCCCCTGTAGAGACGCTCTCCACCATGCTACCTTAAGACGCCTTTCACCACGTTATCATCACAGCCACACAAGAGAGTTGACCACCTCAGGGCCAGCCGCTATACTGTATCTTTCCGCCCGCAGACAGGTCCCACGAAGTTGTATAAAACTACTTTCCAAACTGTTTATGCTACCCCTCCCCCCCCCCACCACCACCCCCAGTACTCCTGCCTCACAAATTAACTGCTGGTAACGCGCGCACACACACACACACACACACACACACACACACACACACACACACACACACACACACACACAGACGTACACAGTATATTCAATGATGGGTAAGCTGTACATCCCTGAAGGAGAGGTGACATCAGCGGGTGACGGGAGGAGAGTGGGAGGAGGAGGAAGGTGAAGTCAAGCTGAGCTGACGGCCTTTTCTCTGTAATGCTGTGTGTGTCCTCGTCTTATCCCACCACCCACTGACCCTACCAAGTGTGAGCAATAATACTGATGATAGGGGTAGGATGCTGGGGGCCATGACGGCCACTGAGCAGCATCAAGGCCAAGGCCAGAAGAGGGATGTGGGGAGGTTACTCCAGGCAAGATTCCAGTGAGCGTAGAATCAGCGCTGTCATAGATTCATATAAATTATTTATTCCATTTATCATTTTATGGTAGGCAACCTGTGGCCGGTGGCCCAGCCCACTCCGTAAGCCGTCAAGTAAGAAAACAATATATATATATATATATATATATATATATATATATATATATATATATATATACACACACACACATACATAAGTAGATATATTGACGACATATGCATGAATACATCTTGTCTGAGCACACTGCACTACCAGGGTGTCATGGGCCTTGTGAGCCCAAGGCCAAGGGTATCTCGGCGTGAGTTAAATAGGCGATCGATCCCTTCATCTATCTTATTCAGGAACAGCGTGTGAATGACGCCAAGGTTCATGTCTCTTTGAGCCAAAAGCTTGTTAAAGCAGAGCAGGCTGTTCGTGAATGTGTCGGAGGTAGCAAGTGTCTTGCAAAGTTTCACATGCACACTAGTCAGCAGCGAGTGCTAGTTTCGCCATGAAAGAAAGTGATTGATTAAATAATCCCTCCGAACTAGGTAACAATAGACCATAAAGTTCTGTAGGGTTAACGAGAGAGCGCTACCACTCTCGCTGTCTTGATCCTGGATCGAACTAACAACCATTAGGTCACGAACCGGACACTTTACCATAGAGTCACCCGGTCTCAAGTCTCGCCAAAAAATCATCCAATCAAATGACTTGCCTCGTGGGTATGAACGCGCTGCTGATACAAATGCAAGACGAAGGTTTGTCTCCTTAAAACGCTGAAGATGCAGGTCATGCGAGACATAGATACAAAATAGCCTTCAATAAACAAACAAAAATATATATACTTATTATTCAAGTTAACAAAATAGCAGAACTGTTGGTTAGATCAAGTATGAAACCAGAGGTGTAGTTAAGGAGCAAGGTGACAGGTGACCCCTCATGAAGATCTTGTGTTACTTGCGAAATTTTCCACTTAGAATTAATCAAGTAGTTTTACAAAAACCTCAGGCAGTTGCATAGTTTGCTAGCCTCTAAGGCCACTACTGCCAACGATGACTAATGCAGAAGTGCATAAACAATCCCACTCACATACAGTCGAGTGTCGTCTGTATAATCCGTAGACACTAACCCTGGCTAATTAAATAGTGGGGAGTTCCGCAGATGCTGCTGCTCATCATGTCTCCGTAAGAGACCATAATAAGTGTAGCAGTTGAAGAGTACACCCAGATCCTGCCGAGAGTTGTTTATAATGGAAAGTGTCCCGGCTGAGGTAATCACCGAGAAGTAAGGAGGGTGGGAGGAAACAACGCAGTCCCCCGTGTCCTCCGGTGATGATAATTATTACCCTTCAGAAGACGTAATGGTTATTACAGTCATTCAGGAAGATGAAAAGAAGGTAGAAGGTGAAAGGAGAGGTCACGGAAATTGTTTCTTTTCGATTGCCTAACAATGACCGACTCTTCCCGGCTCTGCTCTAACTACATCCGAAACAATAGACTCACGCTTACGCATATTATAAAAGAAAGAAATTTTTGAAAAAAATATATAATAAACGCAGGTATAATAATATTAACAAGTCATTAAGAATATAAATAAAATCATGCCGAATGTGTTTTAAAATATTAGTGGATCAGACAGCGGCAAGGACGGTGCGAGGACAGGAAGCAAGCACGTCAATGAGTTAACGAGGCGGCAGAGGCAAGGTAGATGCGGCCTTCATCTTACTCATCTTTATAACAAGTAATAACACCTTCTCAGCGTGTCCTCTGTTTTGCCTTCTGTACAGTACCTGTTGCGTTTTTACACATGCTTTTCATTTCACTGTTTTTTACACCGATTGTGATTTTTCCATAATTTTCTACACCTATAATGACTTTCATGTATGCCTCTTCTATTTCTGCCTTTCTACGCCTTATGTAACTTCTACGTTTGCCTTCCACTTTGTTTTCATTCTTTCTACACTTTGTGACGTTTATGTTTGACTTTTACTTTTTCCTCCAGAGTACTGCTAAGTTCTAGCTGCCTTCCTTTTCCGTGTCAGATTATTCAAGTAGACATTCCCCATTATCTTATAAGGAGAAAAACACCCGCACGTAGTAAGATGATGTATGTTTTACAGGTCCTCTAATCCTTGAAGCTATTTTAAACAGCGAAAATAATGAGTCTATACACAAGGCTAGCTACATCAAGGGAATCAAGAATGCCTTGCACTGAATGGGTTACTGATATACTAACGAACACCCGGTCATGAGGAAACAGCATGAGAATGTAGGTAATCGCCCATACCTCCCAGATCAGTGCTTCGCTAAAATAACTATCTTTACCACGGATTATCTTTCTTCATTATCCACTTTTCCTTTCTCCTAATATATCAGCGTCTTCCTCTACGTCCCTCACCAACGCCCACGCCGCGTGACGCCAACAAAGACCACTGTCGGAAGAACCTCAACTTCACCTTCACCATGACTAGGCACTGCCCACCCACCTGTGTGTGTGTAATTCACCATGATCTGGAGGATCACGCGCTGGACTCTAGCGTCAGCCATTACCCTTCCCGAAAAACCTCAAGAGTTCATACAGACGGATCTATGGGTAAGACAGACCTCTCACACATCACACACCCATTGGCGACTTGAACAGGGTTCGAACCCATGCCTTGCCGGTGACAGGAGTCGTTACCCCTATTTGACCACGTGAGCAGTGTGTGTGTGAAATTCAATAGTTGCTTTCCTCAAACTACTCTGCACTAATGCGATTAACCCTTACACTGCCGTCTACAGCAATTGCTGTAAACCAAATTATTAATTGTAGCGACAAATTGGACACTACCGGGCATGCAAGCATTAACCACGCCCCTTTTCATTAATATATATTTTTATCATTAATATTTATTTTTATCATTAATATTTATTATTATAATTATTAATATTTATTTACTCCAACAGCAACACTTCCTTAACATGTATTATTATTAATTTCAAAACCTTTAACTTCAATATAAGTTTTCGTGGATTTGTGATGAAAATGGATTCGTGAAATTTTTGGCCCGAAGATTTCCTCCAGAATTTGAGTCCAAAATAGTATAGTCATTTTACAAGTAAAGTATTAGTCCTACAACAAAGATGTATAGAAACAAAGTTGTTCAGCTCTACAAGTTCTATTTGATGGTGTCATCCGTTTGTAAATTACTCTTTTGGTTTAGGAGAAAAATGTAATTAAGTAGAAGTTTCGTGTAAAATACAAATATATCAATATCTCCATTACTTACATTTCAATTACATTCTAGTAAAGCTCAAAGGAACGGGCGTCTCCTGCTCTATATTTACTATTACGAATGTTTTTTACGTAAACCTCATACTTTTCGAGTTATTTTAAAAAACATGATTTCATGAAAAAAGTCTAAGGTGACACCCTTGAAAATTTCGTGAAAAATTTCCACACCTCAGAATTTCATGAAAATTTGTACCTAAAGGTTTTCAGTCAAACTGAACACGAATCTGGACTCAGTTTCATCATTACTATAATATTAAACACTATATACGCATGTGTGATACGCCTAAAACTATTTATTCTCTCTATTTATCTCTCTATCTCTATCGCGCTCTCTCTCTCTCTCTCTCTCTCTCTCTCTCTCTCTCTCTCTCTCTCTCTCTCTCTCTCTCTCTCTCTCTCTCTCTCTCTCTCTCTCTCTCTCTCTCTCTCCAAACTCCTACAGCAAAATCATAATATTCTCCCCCTCCTCCCCCTCCCCCCTCCTCTTCCTCCTCCTCCTCCTCCTCCTCCTCCTCCTCCTCCTTTGTGTCTTCCTTCTTAAATAGTCTTCAATGGACCAATTAGCGCCAATATTTATTTTTATCATTAAAATTTATTTTTATCATTAATATTTATTTTTATCATTAATATTTATTTTTATCATTAATATATATTTTTATCATTAATATATATTTTTATCATTAATATATATTTTTATCATTAATATTTATTATTATCATTAATATATATTTTTATCATTAATATATATTTTTATCATTAATATTTATTTTTATCATTAATATATATTTTTATCATTAATATATATTTTTATCATTAATATATATTTTTATCATTAATATTTATTTTTATCATTAATATATATTTTCATCATTAATATATATTTTTATCATTAATATATATTTTTATCATTAATATATATTTTTATCATTAATATATATTTTTATCATTAATATATATTTTTATCATTAATATTTATTTTTATCATCAATATATATTTGTATCATTAATATATATTTTTATCATTAATATTTATTTTTATCATTAATATTTATTTTTATCATTATTATTTATTTTATCATTAATATTTATTTTTATCATTAATATTTATTTTATCATTAATATTTATTTTTATCATTAATATTTATTTTTATCATTAATATTTATTTCTATCATTAATATTTATTTTTATCATTAATATTTATTTTTATCATTATTATTTATTTTTATCATTAATATTTATTTTTATCATTAATATATATTTTTATCATTAATATTTATTTTTATCATTAATATATATTTTTATCATTAATATTTATTTTTATCATTAATATTTATTTTTTATCATTAATATATTGTTTTATTATTAATATATATTTTTATCATTAATATATATTTTTATCATTAATATTTATTTTTATCATTAATATTTATTTTTATCATTAATATTTATTTTTATCATTAATATTTATTTTTATCATTAATATATATTTTTATCATTAATATTTATTTTTATCATTAATATTTATTTTTTATCATTAATATATAGTTTTATTATTAATATATATTTTTATCATTAATATATATTTTTATCATTAATATTTATTTTTATCATTAATATTTATTTTTATCATTAATATTTATTTTTATCATTAATATTTATTTTTATCATTAATATATATTTTTATCATTAATATTTATTTTTATCATTAATATATATTTTTATCATTAATATATATTTTTATCATTAATATTTATTTTTATCATTAATATATATTTTTATCATTAATATATATTTTTATCATTAATATTTATTTTTATCATTAATATTTATTTTTTATCATTAATATATATATTTATCATTAATAATTATTTTTATCATTAATATATATTTTTATCATTAATATTTATTTTTATCATTAATATTTATTTTTTATCATTAATATATATTTTTATCATTATTATTTATTTTTATCATTAATATATATTTTTATCATTAATATTTATTTTTTATCATTAATATATATTTTTATCATTAATATTTATTTTTATTATTAATATTTATTTTTATCATTAATATATATTTTTATCATTAATATTTATTTTTATCATTAATATTTATTTTTATCATTAATATATATTTTTATCATTAATATATATTTTTATCATTAATATTTATTTTTTATCATTAATATATATTTTTATCATTATATATATATTTATCATTAATATTTATTTTTATCATTAATATATATTTTTATCATTAATATTTATTTTTATCATTAATATTTATTTTTTATCATTAATATATATTTTTATCATTAATATATATTTTTATCATTAATATATATTTTAATCATTAATATATATTTGTATCATTAATATATATTTTTATCATCAATATTTATTTTTATCATTAATATTCATTTTTATCATTATTATTTATTTTTATCATTACTATTTTTTTTATCATTATTATTTATTTTTATCATTAATATTTATTTTTATCATTAATATTTATTTTTATCATTAATATTTATTTTTATCATTAATATTTATTTTTATCATTAATATTTATTTTTATCATTAATATTTATTTTTATCATTAATATTTATTTTTATCATTAATATTTATTTTTATCATTAATATTTATTTTTATCATTAATATATATTTTTATCATTAATATTTATTTTTTATCATTAATATATATTTTTATCATTAATATATATTTTTATCATTAATATATATTTTTATCATTAATATATATTTATATCATTAATATTTATTTTTATCATTAATATTTATTTTTATCATTAATATATATTTTTATCATTAATATATATTGTTATCATTAATATATATTTTTATCGTTAATATTTATTTTTATCATTAATATATATTTTTATCATTAATATTTATTTTTATCATTAATATATATTTTTATCATTAATATATATTTTTATCATTAATATTTATTTTTTATCATTAATATATATTTTTATCATTAATATAAATTTTTATCATTAATATTTATTTTTTATCATTAATATATATTTTTATCATTAATATTTATTTTATATCATTAATATATATTTTTATCATTAATATTTATTTTTATCATTAATATTTATTTTTTTATCATTAATATATATTTTTATAATTAATATATATTTATATCATTAATATTTATTTTTATCATTATTATTTATTTTTATCCTTAATATTTATTTTTATCATTAATATTTATTTTTATCATTAATATTTATTTTTATCATTAATATATATTTTTATCATTAATATATATTTTTATCATTAATATTTATTTTCATCATTAATATTTATTTTTATCATTAATATTTATTTTTATCATTAATATATATTTTTATCATTAATATATATTTTTATCATTAATATATATTTTTATCATTAATATTTATTTTTATCATTATTATTTATTTTTATCATTAATATTTATTTTTATCATTAATATATATTTTTATCATTAATATATATTTTTATCATTAATATATATTTTTATCATTAATATATATTTGTATCATTAATATATATTTTTATCATTAATATTTATTTTTATCATTAATATTTATTTTCATCATTAATATTTATTTTTATCATTAATATTTATTTTTATCATTAATATATATTTTTATCATTAATATTTATTTTTTATCATTAATATATATTTTTATCATTAATATATATTTTTATCATTAATATATATTTTTATCATTAATATATATTTTTATCATTAATATATATTTTTATCATTAATATATATTTTTATCATTAATATATATATGTATCATTAATATATATTTTTATCATTAATATTTATTTTTATCATTATTATTTATTTTTATCATTAATATTTATTTTTTTCATTAATATTTATTTTTATCATTAATATTTATTTTCATCATTAATATTTATTTTTATCATTAATATTTATTTTTATCATTAATATATATTTTTATCATTAATATTTATTTTTTATCATTAATATATATTTTTATCATTAATATATATTTTTATCATTAATATATATTTTTATCATTAATATATATTTGTATCATTAATATATATTTTTATCATTAATATATATTTTTATCATTAATATTTATTTTTATCATTAATATATATTTTTATCATTAATATATATTTTTATCATTAATATTTATTTTTATCATTAATATATATTTTTATCATTAATATTTATTTTTATCATTAATATATATTTTTATAATTAATATTTATTTTTATCATTAATATTATTTTTTATCATTAACATATATTTTTATCATTAATATATATTTTTATCATTAATATTTATTTTTATCATTAATATTTATTTTTATCATTAATATTTATTTTTATCATTGATATTTATTTTTATCATTAATATTTATTTTTATCATTAATATTTATTTTTATCATTAATATTTATTTTTATCATTAATATTTATTTTTATCATTAATATTTATTTTTATCATTAATATTTATTTTTATCATTAATATATATTTTTATCATTAATATATATTTTTATCATTAATATTTATTTTTATCATTAATATATATTTTTATCATTAATCTATATTTTTATCATTAATATTTATTTTTATCATTAATATTTATTTTTATCATTAATATTTATTTTTATCATTAATATATATTTTTATCATTAATATATATTTTTATCATTAATATTTATTTTTATCATTAATATATATTTTTATCATTAATATATATTTTTATCATTAATATTTATTTTTATCATTAATATTTATTTTTATCATTAATATTTATTTTTATCATTAATATTTATTTTTATCATTAATATATATTTTTATCATTAATATATATTTTTATCATTAATATTTATTTTTATCATTAATATTTATTTTTATCATTAATATTTATTTTTATCATTAATATATATTTTTATCATTAATATATTTTTTTATCATTAATATATATTTTTATCATTAATATTTATTTTTATCATTAATATTTATTATTATAATTATTAATATTTATTTACTCCAACAGCAACACTTCCTTAACATGTATTATTATTAATTTCAAAACCTTTAACTTCAATATAAGTTTTCGTGGATTTGTGATGAAAATGGATTCGTGAAATTTTTGGCCCGAAGATTTCCACCAGAATTTGAGTCCAAAATAGTTTAGTCATTTTACAAGTAAAGTATTAGTCCTACAACAAAGATGTATAGAAACAAAGTTGTTCAGCTTGACAAGTTCTATCTGATGGTGTCATCCGTTTGTAAATTACTCTTTTGGTTTAGGAGAAAAATGTAATTAAGTAGAAGTTTCGTGTAAAATAAAAATATATCAATATCTCCATTAGTTACATTTCAATTACATTCTAGTAAAGCTCAAAGGAACGGGCGTCTCCTTCTCTATATTTACTATTACGAATGTTTTTTACGTAAACCTCATACTTTTCGAGTTATTTTGAAAAACATGATTTCATGAAAAAAGTCTAAGGTGACACCCTTGAAAATTTCGTGAAAAATTTCCACACCTCAGAATTTCATGAAAATTTGTACCTAAAGGTTTTCAGTCAAACTGAACACGAATCTGGACTCAGTTTTATCATTACTATAATATTAAACACTATATACGCATGTGTGATACGCTTAAAACTATTTATTCTCTCTATTTATCTCTCTATCTCTATCGCGCTCTCTCTCTCTCTCTCTCTCTCTCTCTCTCTCCCTCTCTCCAAACTCCTACAGCAAAATCATAATATTCTTCCCCTCCTCCCCCTCCCCCTCCTCCTCCTCCTCCTCCTCCTCCTCCTCCTCCTCCTCCTTTGTGTCTTCCTTCTTAAATAGTCTTCAGTGGACCAATTAGCGCCAATATTTATTTTTATCATTAATATTTATTTTTATCATTAATATTTATTTTATCATTAATATTTATTTTTATCATTAATATTTATTTTTATCATTAATATTTATTTTTATCATTAATATTTATTTTTATCATTAATATTTATTTTTATCATTAATATTTATTTTTATCATTATTATTTATTTTTATAACTAATATTTATTTTTATCATTAATATTTATTTTTATCATTAATATTTATTTTTATCATTAATATTTATTTTTATCATTAATATTTATTTATATCATTAATATTTATTTTTATCATTAATATTTATTTTTATCATTAATATTTATTTTTATCATTAATATATATTTTTATCATTAATATATATTTTTATCATTAATATTTATTTTTATCATTAATATTTATTTTTATCATTAATATTTATTTTTATCATTAATATTTATTTTTTATCATTAATATATATTTTTATCATTAATATATATTTTTATCATTAATATATATTTTTATTGTTAATATATATTTTTATCATTAATATTTATTTTTATTATTAATATTCATTTGTATCATCAATATTTATTTTTATCATCATTATTTATTTGTATCATTATTTATTTTTATCATCATTATTTATTTATATCATTAATATTTATTTTTATCATTATTTATTTTTTATTATTAATATTTATTTGTATCATTAATATTTATTTTTATCATTATTTATTTTTATCATCATTATTTATTTTTATCATTATTTATTTGTAACATTATTATTTATTTTTATCATTAATATTTATTTTTATCATTATTTATTTTTATCATTAATATTTATTTTTATCATTAATATTTATTTTTATCATTAATATTTATTTTTATCATTAATATTTATTTTTATCATTAATATTTATTTTTATCATTAATATTTATTTTTATCATTATTATTTATTTTTATCATTAATATTTATTTTTATCATTAATATTTATTTTTATCATTAATATTTATTTTTATATTTAATATTTATTTGTATCATCAATATTTATTTTTATCATTATTATTTATTTGTATCATCATTATTTATTTTTATCATTATTTATTTTTATCATTATTATTTATTTGTATCATCATTATTTATTTTTATCATTATTTATTTTTATCATTATTATTTATTTTTTATCATTAATATTTATTTTTATCATTATTTATTTTTATCATTATTTATTTTTATCATTAATATTTATTTTTATCATTAATATTTATTTCTATCATTATTATTTATTTTTATCATTAATATTTATTTTCATCAATAATGTTTTTTATCATTAATATTTATTTTTATCATTAATATTTATTATCATCATTAATATATATTTTTATAATTATTATTTATTTTTATCATTAATATTTATTTTTATAATTAATATTTATTTGTATCATCAATATTTATTTTTATCATCATTATTTATTTTTATCATTAATATTTATTTTTATCATTATTATTTATTTTTATCATTAATATTTATTTTTATCATTAATATTTATTTTTATCATTAATATTTATTTTTATCATTAATATTTATTTCTATCATTATTATTTATTTATATCATTAATATTTATTTTTATCATTAATATTTATTTTTATCATTAATATTTATTTTTATCATTAATATTTATTTTTATCATTAATATTTATTTTTATCATTAATATTTATTTTTATCATTATTTTTTTTTATCATTAATATTTATTTTTATTATTAATATTCATTTGTATCATCAATATTTATTTTTATCATCATTATTTATTTGTATCATTATTTATTTTTATCATTATTATATTATTTTATCATCATTATTTATTTTATATTATTTATATCATTAATATTTATTTTTATCATTATTTATTTTTATCATTAATATTTATTTTTATCATTAATATTTATTTTTATCATTAATATTCATTTGTATCATCAATATTTATTTTTATCATCATTATTTATTTATATAATTAATATTTATTTTTATCATTATTTATTTTTATCATTAATATTTATTTTTATCATTATTTATTTTTATCATTATTTATTTTTATCATTAAAATTTATTTGTATCATCAATATTTATTTTTATCATTAATTATTTTTATCATTATTTATTTTTATCATCATTATTTTTTTATATCATTATTATTTATTTTTATCATTATTTATTTTTATCATTATTATTTATTTGTAACATTATTATTTATTTTTATCATTATTATTTATTTTTTATCATTAATATTTATTTTTATCATTAATATTTATTTTTATCATTAATATTTATTTTTATCATTAATATTTATTTTAATCATTAACATTTATTTTTATCATTAATATTTATTTTTATCATTAATATTTATTTTTATCATTATTATTTATTTCTATCATTAATATTTATTTTTTATCATTAATATTTATTTTTATCATTAATATTTATTTTTATCATTAATATTTATTTTTATCATTAATATTTATTTTTATCATTAATATATATTTTTATCATTAATATTTATTTTTATCATTAATATTTATTTTTATCATTATTATTTATTTTTATCATTAATATTTATTTTTATCATTACTATTTATTTTTATCATTAATATTTATTTTTATCATTAATATTTATTTGTATCATCAATATTTATTTTTATCATCATTATTTATTTATTTCATTATTTATTTTTATCATTATTTATTTTTATCATTATTATTTATTTGTAACATTATTTATTTTTATCATTATTATTTATTTTATATCATTAATATTTATTTTTATCATTATTTATTTTTATCATTATTTATTTTTATCATTAATATTTATTTTTATCATTAATATTTATTTTTATCACTAATATTTATTTCTATCATTATTATTTATTTTTTTCATTAATATTTATTTTTATCATTAATATTTATTTTTATCATTAATATTTATTTTTATCATTAATATTTATTTTTATTAATATATATTTTTATCATTATTATTTATTTTTATCATTAATATTTATTTTTATCATTAATATTTATTTGTATCATCAATATTTATTTTTATCATTATTTATTTTTATTATTATTTATTTTTATCATTATTTATTTATATCATTATTATTTATTTTTATCATTATTTATTTTTATCATTATTTATTTTTATCATTAATATTTATTTCTATCATTATTATTTATTTATATCATTAATATTTATTTTTATCATTAATATTTATTTTTATCATTAATATTTATTTTTATCATTAATATTTATTTTTATCATTAATATTTATTTTTATCATTAATATTTATTTTTATTATTAATATATATTTTTATCATTAATATTTATTTTTATCATTATTTATTTTTATCATTAATATTTATTTTTATCATTAATATTTATTTTTATCATTAATATTTATTTTTATCATTAATATTTATTTTTTATCATTATTTATTTTTATCATTATTTATTTTTATCATTAATATTTATTTTTATCAATAATATTTATTTTTATCATTATTTATTTTTATCATTATTATTATCATTAATATTTTATCCACAGCTCTATAAGAAATATTGGAGATGATGAATGGATATTTCCTATAAGTTCAACACCTAGATTTTATGAGGTATTCGTAATACAATATATAAATGAGCTGTAATGTTTCCACAGAATGTTCTCCACCAACACTCATGGTCTGTTCTTTCTTTGTGGGCAGACATAGTAACACTGCAATGCTTCTCTGAGAACCCTGTCAGAAAGCATTACAAGGTCAAAAAAAAACCAAAATACTAGTGCTTTTACTTCCAAAGGAACATCTATTAGAGCCGTCTAATTATAAATAACAAATACATTACATTACATATGTACACTTCTCCTTCACCATAATCCCAGATTTTTTTTCAGCTATGCATGACTTGGTCAATGAATTTTAGGCCTCTAGCGTTGCTCTGTTAATCCACTTTTATGTATTTCTTTAGGTCTATAGATGCCATGGAACAGTGTTTATGATTCTCTATCAACTGTGGGTTCAGGTGTTCTGTAAATGCTAGATGGCATCTTCCAGTTAGAAAATTAATTGTGTCAATCATTATACTGGGTTTTTTTAACAGTCAAAACAGGTGATTAAATAATCTCCCCGAACTAAGCAACTATAAAACATATAGTTCTGCTAGGGTTAACGAGAGCACCAAGAAGCTGCTGTGAGCCAAGATCGAACTCGCAAGCTTTAGGTCACAAGCTGAACACTCTACCAGAGTCACCCGGCCCCTTTTTAGTAGTCAAAATAAATAAACCAGTTTGTTCAAGGCTGGTGAATTGTTTGGTAAGTATAAAAATCAATAAACAGAATAAAACAGTAAAAGTACAGCAACACTCGGGACATCAACAGAAGAAAATTATGTTACTTTTAACCTAATAAAAATGTATACTTACGCTGACCTCCTATCCCCAGATGATTAGCTGAACTTAGAGAATATATGAGTTACTTCTTGAGCCCTGTCCACACAAGCATACAGTGTCTGGCAGACTTTATTCATCCCCAGACAAAGTTTTCAGACACAGTTGTAATGTTGTCCACATGGCCGTGCCTGGCTAGTCAAGGTCTGGAACTAGAACACAAGAAGGAACAGGGAAAGGAGGGAAGAAAGGGGTAGAATAAAAGGTACCGTTTACACATGGCCAAAAAGGTGTGTGTGTGTGTGTGTTTGTCTGAATGATCACGTGCTGGACTCATGATCGGCAGCCATTACCCTCCCTGAAAAAGGTTAGAGCTCATAGAGATGGATGTAAGGGTAAGGCTGAGACGTCACACATCACACACCCCCCCATCTCCTTGCTCAAAGGGGACAGTAACCACTTTTTGGCAGTGAAAAATCCTTAGCAACCTGTTCAAGCCCACGCCTTGCCAAGTGAGTCATTCCACAGGACCACAGGAGCGGTGTGTGTATCTATGTGTGTGTGTGTGTGTGTGCGTATAAAATTCACCCACAGTCTTGAGAATCATGTGAATGTTAATGTGAGTAGAAGGCATGTATGTCAGGTCAGAATGGGGTTGTGCGAGACAGTTTGCCCGACATCAACATTCAATGATTACTTTTATGTGCTGCAAGCTCAGTCAATCAACTATAGGCAAGAAGTTCAGTATGAATACAATTGCACCAAGCTAAAAGAAACAGAACATAATGACTACCGGCCTATGCATAGAGGCCTTAACACTTTCATCATCTTCCAGCCTTGCTGAACATCATGTAACATTTACATGCCAAATACACTGTTTGTACCTCGGATTTTGGAAGAATAAATTTACCTGAACCTGATTGATCTTGTAAAGACATGATAAATGTATTTAATAGTAACATTAAACTTTGTCAGGTTTTTTTTATATTTTTTTAATGCTATTTGAGAACCAGCTAAAGTCATAAAAAACTATATAAAAAAGCCCACTTAATTGCCCGTTCCCAAAAGAACATAGAGTAATAAAAAAAAGAGAGGCCAAATTAAAGTTGTAGGTGTCTTGATAAAGCTCTCTTAAATGAGTTTAATTAGTAGGAAGGTGGAAATACAGATTCAGGTAGAGAGTTCCTGAGTTTACCAGTGACACACAAATATTAATTTACAAAATAAAATCGCAGCTAGCACTCTGGATTGAATTACAGAATATAACGAATAGACTAGACAATGTTTGACTCATAGAGAGGAGCCTTTCCAAGGATTCTTTCAAAACCAAAACGTTCCAAGTTGATGGTCTGGTAGCCACCATAAACAATGCACTCCATGATGGCCCGGCCAATTCCTGGCGCCTGCTGGATACCTGAAAAATACAAGTGATTTCTGACATCAACCACTGGATACAATGACAATAATTACAGGATGTAAATCTAAATAACGGCAGGACAACAAACGACGGCTAGAGCCACTTCTCTAAGCGGATTCAATGACCAGCTACAGCCATCGCCCGAACCATAAGGGATATACAAGCAATATTTTTACTTAACCAGTAAACTTCAAATTTTGGGGAGGCCTGGAAGAGATTAATCCAATTTACATTACTTCTTATGAAAAAAATTGTTTCGGTTTATAAACAAATTGGTTTACAAACGGCCTTCTGGAACAGATTAAGTTCCTCTACCGAGGTATCACTGTATCTTAAAAATGCTTCACCAGTAAATTTTTGGTATTTGCAACATCAATTACATATCAAATAGAATGAACCATTACAAGAAATATTCTAGTTAAAAAAGCCTTACAACAAAAGCAAACAAAAAAAAAACCTGCTTTAATCCATAATATACAGCATATAAGAGTGAGGTACTGTGGGATGCCTCCATTGGACAAGAGACTCACTACTCATCAATTTTCACAACACACTGGCATAATTTGTACTAATGATTTTATGAAAAGAGGTGCAACATAAATCTATACTTCAGAATGGTGGGTAAAGTATGAAGACTTTACCTGCAAGTGGTTGGGATAATCCTCCGGGAAGTGTGAGGTCTGGCCAACGCATGAATGTAAATTTGCATTAAGTAAATAGTGCGTTTACTGACTTCTTTTTCTTTATACTTGAGATTACATGTACTTTACAAGGACTACAAACGATTTTCTTTTGTATATGTACAATATCTCCAAGAGAGTAAAGAAACTAAATACACAGAAGTAAAGGGAACATAAATCCCATTTTATATACTGTACATACTAGGTATTACATTCAAGATAGATCAATATATTCTATGTCAGTTACACTTTCATTGAGTATACCCCAAACTATATTATATCTTACCATGGCCACTGAAGCCGCTAGCGATGAACATATTGGAGAAGAGAGGATGAAGTCCAATGATGCCATTCTGATCAAAGGTATTGTAGTCATAGTAGCCAGCCCAGGAACTGTGGAGCTAAATAGCCAGAACAGATAACCAGTTACTAATAAGGAAAGCAGTATCAAGGAAAATTTGAGTCAACATATAGACTACATTGCCATTAATTGTGGTAGGTAAAGCAAGGGCATAAAAGCAACAGTGAGGGAAAATGAATGAGAAAGCTGATAGGTTTTCTGGGGGGAAGTGGATCACATGAGCAAGGAATATCCATGACTAGCCTAGATAAAAGTAGATATGGAGACAAGACAACATGAGGTTAACTCAGATACCATACAAAAACAATATGTAAATACAAATAGGAAAATGTATGTGGATAGCAGGACTGGTTGTATGTTGTATGGTTGTATGTAGCCCTAAGAGGACATTCCTGTGGACCCCAGACCACGACGAGGCTTTCTGTCAAGTCAAGTCAACACTCTCCCCCAGTTCTCACTCCATTTGGCCCAGGCTTACCCATTATCCAACAGACAGTTGCTTCATGTCTATACGGTCTACTCCATGCAATGACCCCGGACAGTGGGCCCTTGTGTGCTCTGTATCTGTACTCTCCTAGGTAGTATATAAGTACCTACTTAAAGTTTCCTGGGTGTTCACTACCTTTGAAGGGTACCCAGGTTAATTCACCGCAGGGCAAACATATAGGGTGATTTAAGGATGTTTACCATAACTTTGAAAAGCTACTTCTCTATGACCATTGGATTAATCTAAGAGAAATTAAATACTTAAAACAAAGTTATCACCTGATGCAAGTCTGGTGGTAAAAGGCTGATCTATATAAACATGCAGCCTGCCTTTCAAAATGATGATAATGATGATATTGATGATAATGGTGGTAACAGAAGAATCTCACTATCCATACCTTCAGCTTTTCAAATGCAGGAACTCGTTGAGCTATGGTTGGCCACACTTTATCCTCAAAGAAGCTGTAGTCAACATCAAGGTTATCCACGTTTGGCTCTTCATCCTCTGGTGGTGACTGTCCACAGAGGTACAATCCTCCCAGGCCCTCTCGACGGAAGTAGGTGCCATTGGGATCAACTAACAGGGGTGAGTTCAGACCTGGGCCATCTGGAGCATGGACACAGTACACATAGCGCTTTCTGGAAAATAATGTATGAATAGAGGATAGTCAGCTTAACCCGTAAACTGTTCTACACCTACTGAGTGACTTGGCAGAAAATTGTTGTACGTCTTTTGAGAGTGGAGATTACAAATTGTTACTAGAAAGTTTCTGAGATATGTACTTGTACAAACCTAATACCAAAGTAAACCAATATCATAAACTTATAGGGAAGATAAAGAGCCAAGATGCTCCTTCTGTCTCCACCCCACAAGGTGTTCTATCTCTTAGTTTAGCAGATGGAGTACATACAGTATTACACGCCCAAACTTCATTCTAGTGAATCACAGCTGCTTGTGACACTCCAATTCCAAACAGTAAGAAATACAATCAAATGTAATTCATTCTGTAAAGGAAAAATCACTACACAAACAAAAAGACAATCAAAGAATGATCATTTACCTGGGCTCAATGGGGATGGGCACACCTAGAATGCCTGTCCCTTTCCCTATCCCTGCCATGTGACCAATCTCTCCTGTCCATGCCCCAGCAGCCACCACCACAATCGCAAATTTGATATTGTGTTTCTCCCCATCAGCCAGTGTGACCTGAACAGACCAAGAAGTATTAGGTGAGCACATGAACACACTAATACACATTGGAAACACCTAAACACACTGAAAGGCATTATGAAAACATCAAGGCATACTGAGAAAAATAAGCTAAAATACAATAGGAGAGAAGTGAATAATAAAGTAGTTTGTTTATCATTTACAATGGACTAAAGGCAAACCACTATTTACAAATGTTCGAATTACAAACTATCAGTTGCAAATAGAATGTGTTATCCCTTGTCCTGATTTGCAAATGCAAAATTTGCATTTATAAACAAAAATCTAATTATTTCTTACATCAAATACATTGAAAAAATGAAAAAGAGGAGGGAGAGAGAGAGAGAGAGAGAGAGAGAGAGAGAGAGAGAGAGAGAGAGAGAGAGAGAGAGAGAGAGAGAGAGAGAGAGAGAGAGACACACACACACACACACACTGTCATGTATTGGAGCCTGTCAATTATATTCTGTGCATATTTCCTAGTATAGATCTTACCTCAGCATTCATGAGACGCTTGATGTTTGACTGCGATGTTCCTTCCAGAATCATGTCATCCATGATCTCATGAGAAAGTCCAGTCACTTTACCGTTGATATATTGTGTCCCAAGAGAGATGGCTTTTCGTTGCATACCAATCAACAAACTCCAAGGGTCAAACCTTTGTTGAAATTGTGGAGTAGATGGCAAGGTTAAAATTACAAGCAAAACAAATTAAAGAAATAGGTGGATCAGTATTCTGATTATTACATATTATCTGTGTCCATAATTTACAAACTTAATTTAAGTATTCCTTCTGCATATTCCACCCACAGGTTTCATAACATTTTGCAGCAGGTGATTCCCGTCATCATACACCCCTCTCATCAGTGAGAGTTAGTGGAACATAAAGACAAGTATGCTTATCACCAGCTGTGGCAGAATTACATGAATAATGGCAAGAAACTACTTTTGAAATAGTGAAAAGAGCTATCACATAAAAGAGTCGTCTCTAAAATGCTATGGAACATAAAAATTCACAGACTGATCCAAACACATAAGAATATGTTTGATTTCTTCTACTCACCAGCCTTCATTTTCTCTTCCTAAAACTCCTGCCACCACACCAGAAACATTCAGCCACGGATACATTTGAGAAAGCTCTTTGTTAGAGAGGAAGGACACTTTTGCTCCCAAATCTCTGTAGAAAAAAAAAAAAAACATCACCACATTAGAATCAAGAAGTTAATTATACTTTCAAATGATTAATGCATTATTCTGTCATTTCCGTTTCAAAATATTTGAGCATAAAAACACTATTGGAAAGCGATATGTAATTTTAAGAAAAAATGTTGGAGCAGTGCAGGAAGCTTGCAATAAGAATGACAAAGTTGTCACCTGTGGCAATCATGGGTTAGAACAATCCTCTTTCAGATTTATTACCAACACATTAGGAACTAGTGATCAAATTAGTGATGAGAGACCTCTACTACACATTTAATGTCAGATACATCAAAATTTGTGCAGTAGTTTTTGTAAATAAATGCTCTTGTAAGATGCCCTTAGCACAGCAAACCTTGACTCCTACCTTTAAGGGATTTCAATGTAATTTGGTTGTAATTTTCCCTTACTGACTGACATAGTGAACGAGCCTTTGACTTTACTATTCTCAATGACCTACAGCAGTTGGTACATACTCTATTTTCTATAAAATTTTTTTAAAAAACCCATGGAGACATGCACAACATGCTTTAATTTATCTTAAGGTAACCTGATGTCCTATTCATACATAGATTAAACAGTCAAGGAAACATTACACATCCTTGTCTCATGTCCCCAATCTACAAAACTAAGAATTCAGAAAAAAATACGTACATCTGTAAGTTATAATTTTCTCTGAGCTGATCATATCCTTGCTCTGATGCCAGCGTCAGGTAACCATTTGGATTGAACTGTATGTCTGGAGTGTCTACCCCCTCCACCTCCAGCAGCTCAGGACTATGGCGTAGGAATTCCATTCCATACATGGAGAGCTGAATGTTCTCAGGAATGCTGAACTGCTGCCGGATGCCACCCACTGAGAGCACCGTTGAGGCTTTTTTATACTGCATAGACAGAATGGGGGAGGCTGCTGCCATTTACCCACACACAGCACCTCCTATTCCTCAGAAGCTACTATGTATGTGTTTTAATGTGTGTGATGAGTACCTAAAACAGTCACAATACATATAGATGTGATTTGAAGCAAAGATTCTTACTGACAAACACATTATACAAATCAATAACACTAATACAACCATAATATGAAAGAATTCATAAAATTATTTATATACCAGTCATACGTTTGTTAGTGTGATCTTTGAAATAATTTCCCCTTTATTAATCAATATAAAAAAAATTACAAACTGTCTTGTCCCTCAAATGTGAAGTGGTACCCAAGAAAAGCGAATATATATATATATATATATATATATATATATATATATATATATATATATATATATATATATATATATATATGAGAGAGAGAGAGAGAGAGAGAGAGAGAGAGAGAGAGAGAGAGAGAGAGAGAGAGAGAGAGAGAGAGAGAGAGAGAGAGAGAGAGAGAGAGAGTGTATATGAATACAAAATCCTGGTGGAAGCCAATTACCTTCCTCTTTGATGTCACCTTATGTAACGCACACATTAGCAATGAATTCCATTACCTAGGTTTCAGAAGTGAAGCTCTGTGGTAATAAAGCAAAATATGATAGAATGCATTACTTACACATGAGTCTTGTTCCACCACCACTACGTTGAGTCCGTCTCGCACCTTCTCCTTGAGGTGGTAGGCAATAGAGGATCCCATGGCACCTCCTCCAATCACCAGCACATCACAATAAGATGGCCATACATTTTCTTCTCCGTCTAAACGACTTGGCTCAAAATTATATATATTTTTGCTAACTGTGTCTGCTATGCTTCCATTATTTTCACTTGCTTGATTTTTTATGTTTTCAAAAGTCCTTTTGCGCTGACCAAAGTAGTTTGTAACATCATCTTTTAATATTCCAAAAGCCCTTTCTATTGGGTTTGAGAATTGGTATTTTCGAAACTTGGGCACTTTTTGTTTTTCTGTACCCAAATCCTCCTTGTCCTTCTTGTTTTCAAAAGTCTGACAAGAGAGTGACAAACTGCGTCTCCCGTTAGTGATGTGCTGTGATGAACATAACATACAAAGTTTGTTGATTTTGATCCTGAATCTACCAAGGACACCAAAGGAAGCCATGGATGCAGGCAACATCTTGATGAAAAAAATATTTTGGTTATTTTATTTTTCAACACTTCTAGCTATGTGCCATAAAAATGGTTAACCCTTCATTTTCTTTTCTTATAGAAAGAGGTATATTCGGCTTCAGTCAGTCACAACCTGCAAAGAAATCATAAAATTAGAAAATTTCAAGTCTACTCACTCACCTGTAACGACTGGCTTCTTACCAACCTACAGTACCCTTGCCTCCCCTATCTGCTCTCATTTAATCCATCTGTTGACCTGCTACTTTCTTCCTATTCTTTTATTAACCCTTTATTATTATTCCTGTCCTCTTCATTTCCTGGTTTCATCTTCCTGCTGACTTGCCCCAATCTCCTACCGCTCTTCACTTTTCTAATTGTATTCCCAAACTGACCAACACCTGTTTCTTCCTGCCACTCATTGCCCCAGCCTTCTTTCCTTCATCTCCAGTTTCGTAACTTTTGTCAAGTCAACATAAAGGCCACGAGCCAAGCACTGTACCAGACCCACCCGGCCCCCTTATCCAAAATAGAAGAGAAAAGCCATGCAGTGGTAGGACAGTTAAGGTCCACCAACATCCACTTGGGCCTTAGTGATCATAATGGCTCAACTGACTAAAAGCTATTACATACTGTACATAGTGTACTCAACGCATCTGTGAAGGTTTCAGGCGGTGTTCACCATTATTCACCTCGCAAAGAATCTTGGAAGTTATGTTAGGTTAATTATGTTATGTTAGGTTACGGTTAAGTGAAGGTTAGGTTATTTTAGGTTTGGTTCGGTTATATAAGCTTTTTATATTCTATTACCCAAAAGTTAGGCATTTCACCCTTGATTTTTTTTCCGGGTTGCCATACATAGCCTATATTTGCTATATATAATGACGAGCACCACCTGAGTTATGCAGATTTACCTAAAATTTAATTGCAGACCACTATCCGCATCACCAAGTGGGTTGAATGAATACCCCAGACCACAAAACATCAAAGAGAAATTATTTAATTCATATTAGCAAATATTTTAGGCAGAGCTTACAGGTACGGTAGCCAACGTGCCTGACTTTTGGGTAATAAAATCTAAAAAGCTAATATAACCGACCCAAACCGTATCTAACCAAACCTAACATAACCTAACCTAGCCTAACATAACCTAACGAGTGCTGTATCCTTATAGATAAGGCAGTTGCCTAACTTTTGGGTAGAAAACTTATATAACCGAACCAAACCGTACCTTACATAACATAATCAAACTAATATAACTTGAAAGATGCTTTACCAGGTAAATAATAAGGCACAGGCCGCAGGAATAGCAGATGAATAACGGATGACAACACGGTACGACTGCCGTATCTCTAAGCACGTCATTAAACGCATGCCAGTCATAAGAAATAAGGTGACACTACCAATAAACAAATAATATGAAGATCTGTGTCTAGAAATTTCATAGGTAAGTAAACTTAAATACTATTATATTATGTATATGTAAAGCAACTGTTTTCCCTTTTCTGTAAACCAAATTGTTCTCAAGACAGAATGCCACAACATCTTTAAAACCATATAGAGCTATCATGTCCAGTCTTCTAACAAGAGAACACCGAGGTCAGACCAACTGGATAATATTTTTCATGGTCATACCATTATCAATAAATGACTTACCTACACGGTCACCTCACACAGACCAAGGGACCTTCCTCCTTGTCCTGATGCAGTGTCCTACGTTCACATACCTCCATCTGTGTTACTTTTCTGTAAGCTATTTAAGTGTTAACGAGCATATGACAACCTTGAACTGGATAAATACGAGTGTCTCAACAGCACATGTAAGTCACGAGTTGAACCAAAACAAACAAGCCGGTGCCGAGCCCAGCCTGCGCTGGGAGTGGAAGTGTGAAGCAGACGATGCAATGTTCATACTACTGTCCATTCGACTCTATTGCCTCGCCACTCCACCTCTTCCTCCCAGATTGCTTCAAAATGACCTTGTATGAGTGTTGCCTTCTGCTTACCCATCTGGAATTTTTGTTTTGAGTACTTAATCTTGCAGGACGCCTCTGATTTTTTATAAGGTGTGAAGAAAGTCATAAATTTTCTTGAATAAAGTAATCGCTCTCATCCATATCAAACGATGTAACAGCAATGCTGGCTTCTGCTGCATTTGCACGCCCTCCCTACCACAGTTGGGACCTCAATTTAGGACAATTGTCTCCATTAAGGCACTATACTTTCAGACCCTGGCTGCTATTACTCTCTCTCTCTCTCTCTCTCTCTCTCTCTCTCATATTACCATGCATAAAAACATAAGAATTGAGGAGACTGCAAGAGGCCAGTTCCTTGTCCCCAACCCTTGGAATAATCCAACAGTTAGCCATCCAACCGTCTTTAAAAGCTAAATGAACATGAACATTTTGTCCCAAATATATGTTGCATCACCCAACCATATTATCTTATCAGTGTAGGTTTAAGAGGTAACACTATCACACACACACACACACACACACACAGAGAGAGAGAGAGAGAGAGAGAGAGAGAGAGAGAGAGAGAGAGAGAGAGAGAGAGAGAGAGAGAGAGAGAGAGAGAGAGAGAGAATTTTTACATTAAATCACACCACTGATTGCCTCAATCTTCTTGGAGCCAATAACAACAAGACATTCAAGTAGACATTTCTCTCATTATCCTTGAGCTCTATTAATAGCTTTAGCATCCCAAGTCTATTATCAATACCAGAGGTAGCCTGTTATTGTTCTGTGAATTAAACTTGATGTGCAATGATAATGTGCACTATTGAGTTTTTGGACAAACTTGGTGTCATATGTCATGTGCACTCATAAGTTTATGAGCAGGGTTATGGTAACAAAAGGTAACAAAATTCAGTTTCCTAAATGGGGGCACTATTTGGCACCAAATAGTACTTCCATTCAAGTATAAGTGGCATGATCAAAGAACATACACTAAATTCAAAATAAATTGGTCAGCAAATGTGATTAGAAATCAAAACCTTAGCTAAAATCTTGCAGCACGTATGTAGTAAACAAATAAACACACATACACAGGTCTCCTCATCACAAGCTGGGGTGCTGAAAGGTAGACATGAGGGAGAAGGATTGCTAGGCCTGACAGCACTCTTGGAGAAGGATAAAATGAAAAAATATAGCAATGCGGGAAAAAAAAGTGATTAAATAATCCCCCCGAGCTAGGTAACTATAGACCATACAGTTCTGCTAGGATTAACGAGACCACTACCTCACTCATTAAGAAGCTGCCGTAAGCCAGGATCAACTCACAACCTTTAGTTCATGAGCCGAGCACTGCATGACAGAGCCACATGGCCCCCAAGTCATGTGAAATAAATGAGCCGCATTCATGTCGCCCAGAAGCGCAAACCAACATATGCAGAATGAAAAAATCATATTAAGAGAAAGGAATGAGGAAAAAAGATAATGTAGATATAGAGCCCCAGTTAAAGATCTTTCTTCTATGCTCTGTAACTCTGGTGTGAATAACAGCAGTCTCTTTTGTTGTCCCAATTCTCAAACAGGTTATCCAGCACTATTACACTTACCTTTATTTCTATTTCCTATTGATAGACATAGTTTTTCACATAAGTTCTTCCTTACATTATCAATCCAATTTCTTTATAAGTTCTGAAGAAAAATTCACAATTTGAAGATAACGCTGAAGGAACAAAGTGAGAGCCACAGTCAGTATAATATATAGAAATGTAATCCAAGAGTACATCTTATACAAATAAGAATCCTTCTTAACTTCAATGAACTTCTGTGATATTCAGCTGCAGTTACAAGATGCTTCATCTCAAAAGTAAATCAGAAAGACCAGCATACATGAAACCTAACAAGATTTCAGTTTCACATGCTACAATACCTTGAAATAAATACTTCCTTCTCTGACCCTAGAATTACTCAACTCCATTACAAAGCAGTTATATTGCCCTGAGAGTTTGGTTTTAGATACATCAGAATATCATTCCGGTTTTGCTACACTATTGTTTGCACCATCTCTGTCATCTCTGGTTTAGTAACTGATATAACAGTTGTGAGTAGGGTTGGCCCTAGAGTTCTGGGAATCCTGAGCAGGTTTTGGCTTTAGGGTATCCTGCAGAGCAGTGTGGTCCTTTTTCTTGATACGTGTCCATTCCACCATTCTCATACGATAATGTACATTGATGAAATCACTCAACAAAACTCTACAAGATACAGCAGCACACTTATTTGCAAATGGTTAATAGTATTCCATTGTTATTTTTCAGTTTTTATAATTGAATCAATGAAAAATATTTTTATTGATTGCAATATGAAAAAAATCTTGAGAGGCCTGTTGGGCACTGCAGAGCCACAACCGGTTACTTATGGTGTTCATGGGCTGGGCAGGCCCTGTTATTCCATATGAAAAAATATAAAATAATATTAGGTTAAGCAGGATGAACCATTACAACTGAATACTTCATATCAATTAACACTTCACTCACTCAAACTCCACTCACATAGTAACCATTCCACAAAACAAGAGTATTTCTCAATAGGCAATCAGCAGATCCAGATGGAGCCTCCACTTAAGGAAAGCACTCATATAATACGCATAATTTTATGGCAAAAATATACAATGTTTCTAAAAAATTTTAAAAATGTGTATGCCTTTCAAAACATTGTTAATTTAGATTAATTTTAGGCAGTATATTTTCATCACGCTTTAAGTGTGATTTATACCACTATCATTTCACCAACTAACCTTCCCACATGATAATTTGTTACAAATTTTCACCTTATTTTAGGCCTAAATAAGTTCGCTCACCTGTTCATGGTAATACTTTTATCAGAGCTTGATAAAGCCAAGCCATCCAAGTACATGTGATTAATCTTACCCCAAATACTCATCACATCATCCCTAGATCACTGCACTTCTCCATTTTATCAATTAAATGGGTTTTTTTTTCCAGATTAACAAAATTCACATCACAAAATATGCTAAAAGGCATAAAATTTGGCGTATACATTTCCAGATGATGGAGTGTTGGATATTGTGAGCAAGCCCTTAACTTAACACAATGTGACAATCAATAATAAATATTACAAAATTATCCTAACATTTTACGTTTTCTGAAATCACTGTAAAGTAATATGTATATAGTATGGAGAGAGAGAGAGAGAGAGAGAGAGAGAGAGAGAGAGAGAGAGAGAGAGAGAGAGAGAGAGAGAGAGAGAGAGAGAGAGAGAGAGAGAGAGAGATCAATTATGCGCACAATTTTTTGATGATGAGCTGAATTTGTTTTGCATCCATCTTTTCTTTGATGTTTTCAATCAAAGATGAATTTTCTCTACCAGTAGCATCTTCTAGAAAGTGTCTAAGCAACATCAAATCTCTTTCTGCAAGCAAAGAAACTTTTGCACATTTGCCATGTTTATCTTTTTTGTGCATATTGTAGGAGTTTTCCTTATATTGATCAAATTTATTAACCTTTTCACTTGCAGGTAATATCTGTGGTATTTTCTTGTTTGGAGTCAATGAACCGTCATCATGATCTGCATTTGGAGTACACAAAGCGCTGCTTGATGTCCAATATTCAGCAGTATTTGACTGAAGGGATTCAATCATACTTAGATGCAAAGCCATACATAATCTGTTGTTGATTTCTGCAAGATTCACACACTTCAAGCTTGACCATGAAGCTATTTCTTCTTTTAATCTAGTGGAGTGCCTTTTAAGAGGTGCCAGTTGCATCAGAGTAAGTGTAGAGAGCCTCTCTTCAACAGCCAATACTTCCTCTTCACTCAAATTTAGATTAAGCACTGACAATTCATCAACAAGGAGGAGAAGAGAATCCAATATCTTAAGAATCTCTGGAAACATCAAGGCTGCATTGTGGTGTCCATGTTTCCAAGATATATATTTCAATAAAAGATGGACATACTTGTTCCTTAAGAAGTCAACTTTATCCATTTCCTGCATTATTTTTTTTATTGGGGTATACATGAGAATGCAGTTGGTGATCACCCCCATGGACCAATCAAAGTCCAGTTTGGAAGCAGCCGTGTGTAGTTCATACATTTTAGAAACAATGTCTTGTGGGTACACCTGAAGCAAGTCTGAGATGTGGACAACAGGGTGGTTGAGTCTGCTGGTTGCCCCGGGAATATACCAACAACCAGTGTCTTTACTAAACAAATAAAGACCTGAACAAATGACTGCCCTCAGTGAACACCCATTTAGTAATGCAATCTGATCAGTCATTGGAAGATTTAAAAAGTCTTCATTTTTAAATACAAAAAAGAACTGACGCATAACTGCATTCAAATGTATGTCCATATAATCAACAGGTGTAAAACCTTTATTTTTATACAAAGTGTCAGGTAAACTTATTGTCAATACTGAATCTGAAAGGCTTTTAATTAGGTGGTTTATGTGACCAATTTCTTCAGGATCTAAAAATTCATTTATGTTTGATTTATCAGGAGAATGTGGAATCAAGGTGGGCTGTTTTATATTTTTCAGAAGTGTACCTAAATTAGGCATTTGATTACTTCTCTCAGAATGTCTTGAATCATCTAAATCTGATTCTTTGGATAGGTTTGAGTCAACATACATTGAATCTGACGAATTGTCATTAATTGCAAACTTCTGGCTGTTTTCTGATGTTACAGGAAATTCTTTTTGTAATTTATGACGAGGGCGGTTGTTGGTACTTCCACTGATGCTGCTACTAGTACTGCTGCTGCTGTTGTAGTAATGTGGCTCACCTCTCAGAATCTCATCCATTAGCTCTTGGTGTGCAGCGTGAAAAGGATCTTCAGCTCTGGAAAATAATTTTAAAAATTGAGAACACCAGCATTTACCGCTATTTTCATGCTGACTGCTCTTCTGAACTTGCTAATTGCATGCCTCCCCCCCTCCCGCGGCCTCGCTGCACAAGACTTTCTACTTCTTCTCATCCTTATTCTGTCCATCTTCCTAATGCAAGAGTTAACCAGTATCTTCACTCTTTCATCCCTTACACTGGTAAACTCTGGAACTCTCTTCCTTTGTCTGTTTTTCCACCTGCCTATGACTTGAACTCTTTCAAGAGAGGAGTGTCAAGACACCTCTAATGTTAATTGGATCTCCACCCCTTGCTTCTATTCTCCTACTGTCCTCTTTACACGGTCTGGCGACAAGCGGGATTTTTTTTTTTTTTTTTTACTTATTTCTGTTTTCCCTTAGCCATTACCCTTTTCATAAAAAATAAAAAAAATAAAAAAAAAAAAAAAATATCAAGAGTGATGATTTGATTGATAAGTTGTTATTGTTGTTTCTAAGACTGCCTGGCCAAACAGTCCCGAGCTCCTGAGATAGGCCATGGCCAGGACTGGATTTTCCCACAGGGTATGTTGTGTTGTTGATGTGTATGATTATTTGCAAGGCAGTCTTCTGTAATATGTTTGATTGTGTGATGTGATGTGTTGCATCCTAGACAGGGATTCACAAGGGACTCATCCAGTCTCTCCTGATAGCTCAGAAGAGTCAGATGGTTTCCACCCTGATGCCTGGAAGGGTGGACTCTGTCCTCAGGGGGAAGGGAGGACTCGAAGGCTGGATGTCTGGTAGCTGTGCAAGCAACCGAGTGTTGCACTTATGTGACTGGATGGAGTGGTGGGTGATCTGGGTGTGAATATGTTTTAGGAGGCTGGTTTGGGGAGAACAAAATGTTTGTGATGATACAATTTGGGTGATAATTATGTGTCAGGTGTTGTTTTGATGTTTCTTGGTGTGTGAGGGTGATGTGCCATATAGTGTAGTGACTTGTGGGTTTGTGGTGGCTGTAGAGTGTGTGTGCCTCTCATGCCAAGGTGGTCCTTGACCTTGAGGATTTGGTTTCGTGATGCAGGTGGTCTGTAGGTGTGGCATGTGGCAGCTGTGCATCCTGTAATGATTTTTAGGGCTTTGTTCTGTATGATTTGTAGGGTGCTGTGGTGTGTCTCACTAAGGTTAGAGGCCTGGACAGGGCTTGCATAATCCATAACTGAGGATATATATTGTTTGTATACTGTGGTTGGGCTTCTTTGTTGTGTCCAAATGGCAAGTGATATGAAGAGGTTGAGTCTTGATGTGCATTGTTTTTTTATGTTTGTGATATGGTGTTTGTAAGTCACTGATGTATCATAAGTTACTCTAAGTATTTTGGGAGTGTGTGTATGTGGTATGGTGGTGTAATTTATGGCTCGGTGTCAGATGTTCAGCTGTCAAATTGGTGAGGAGGGTAACTGGATTTGATTGGTGCTATTTAAAGTCTGTTTAAGGTGAAGTCAGTCGAGGTAAGATTGAAGAATATGAGTAGCTGTGTCTGCATTTTGATGACCACATGTAACTGTTATGTCGTCTGTGTAAAAAGATCAAGAAGCTCTGTGTATTTGGTGTGTGGGGTGCCGGTATGTCATGCATGTGTACGTTGAAGGGAGTAGGTGAAAGTACAGCTCCTTGAGAAACACCATTTGTGAAGTTTCTGATGTTTGATGTCTGGCTAGCAAATGACACATTGATAAGTAAAGGCAACAGCAGGACTCATCAATCTCTTATTCTTGATCCTTATAGTCCTCAGTAAATGTTACAATAATTTCCCTGGGAAGCAGGACTGATGCATTGTCTATAGTAATATATTTTATCATGATCATAATCCACAAAGTAGGTTCCACCCTCTTTTACCTGGCTGGCCAAATGAAACCTGTTCTGAGCATGCCATAAGCCACTCCTTTTGAAGGCACACAAGAGCAAACTTATTTGTTTTGCCAAGAAGTGAGGAATAATGTAAAGCCACCTTTTGGAATGATGAGGTAACATTTACAGTGACTGGTGGGGTCTGCAAGAATACTACACTGTATTCCCAGCAGCTCGTAAAAGGCGACCAAAAGGGATGGAGTGAAAGGGAGGGATCCGGAAACCCCCTTCTATGTAATATCTCATAAGAAACAACAGGGCAGACATAAATGCAATTGAAAAAATCTGGACTATCATGAGTTGCCATCTTAAGAACATGGACACATTATCTCTGCCATAACTCGAGATGGCTATTAAACAACTGTGCTTTAGTTTCTAAGACAAAGAAAACTAAATTAATATGAAGCTTGTTTCACATATGTACAGTATTAAGTGTCAATACACAATACACAACAAGGAAATTAAGGTAACTTACTGTGTTGATTCATCCAAGCAAGTGTAACTTGAGGTATCACTGTCATCACTCATTGAGGGAGAAGGGCAGTTAGTGCGTGATGAACCTTTTTCCCCATGCTGTTGTGACTGACTTGAGCATGCTGTCAGTCCAGCAGTAAGACGTGAGATTAGGCTCGTGGGAGTCTCCCATGCCTCAGTCTTTGTATGGTGTCTTCTTTCATTCTCAGACCATAGTGGTGAACTATGACTTGGTTTTCCTCCAGAAACATCTTGAGATGGAAGATCCCGGTTACAGTGCACATCGTAAACAGGTTGCGTTACAACTGGTGCGGATACTATATTTGACCTTGTAGAAGAATGGCTTGTTTTTAAACTATCATTTTTCTTTTCATCTTGAGATACTTCTATAGGAAATGATGAGTCTTGTGTAGTGGGTAAAAGATTAGGTAATAGTCTACTTTGAATGTGGTGATCATCATCTGATTTAGGCACATTATGAATATGCCTCTCCTCCACAGTTTGTGATGACACCAGGGGTTGGGGGCCCAGTCTGGACATTGGAGCATGCTGTGACACACTCACAGGGGCTGTGCGGGATGAAAATGTTAATGTGGAAGGTTCTGCTATAACTTTGCACTGATGAGCACTTCCAGAAATTACAGAGGAACGACATATTGGACAAAACTTGATGTCCCTTGTATAATTAATATCAACTGAAGTGCCTGAAGAAGAAGCACTAGTATCTGGGCAATTTTGTTTATGTGCTCCCCTAAATTGAATATCACTATGTGGTCTTGCAGCCTTCTGAGACCACTCAGCTGATGGGAAATGGCTTATCTGTGCATTCCTATTGAGCAGGCCATGAGGAGCTGGCAGAACCTCATTCACATCACTAGAAGAATAATGAGACCCTGAAGAGCTTGGTTCAATGTGGCTTTCTTCAGTGACAAAGGAGGAACCCCTTGGGTTTGAGGCATGTATATAATGACTCTGTGTGTAATGCCTGATGCGCTCGTCAGCTGTGTGAGGATAACTTTGTTCTGATTCAGGCTGTGAGGGTATCCTGCTACCCTGTCTCCTTCCCGAGGAGTTGTTTGTCAATCCCAAGCGAACCATGCTCCTTTGTTATTCATCTGTAAAAGAAAAATAATAAATAAATATTTTATACAGCTAGCAATTCCCACATATATGAGGTGGTATCTGAGGAGAGAACATAGGATTAGAATTGAATAAAAAAAGAAATTAGAAGTGATGGCTTAAAATATTTAAATTAAATGTTTTAACAGGTTGAGCATCAATCTGAAATATTTCTACCCCAAAAGATTTCAGATATGTATTCACAATTAGGTAAATACATATCTGAAATGCTTTCAGATTTAAAATTTTTAAAAATTGTGGATTACTTACATAAAACAAAGGTATATTACGAAATCTTGAAGATGGGACCTAAATCTAGACACAAATTTCATTAATCTTCTATACCCTGCTTACATTACACAAAGCATATAAGGAATTAAATATAATGTAACTCATGGCTGTAAAAGTTACAAGCGTTGTGAGAAAATCCTGTACATTTTTTTGTAACACACTCCACATTTGCAAATCTCTGTAGTCATGTTAAGCATATTAGCCACCAAACAATAGGTAGCTGATGTGATGTAACACTTTGTTC
>JAPQNM010000006.1:12161676-12166676 GCA_029783475.1 Metacarcinus magister | reverse complement strand
CACAAACCACAAATTTCACCCGAACAGAAAACACACCGCTGATTTCACTTCCGCAGTCAGCTATACTATAGCGCTGTCACAGTGTGTATCTACAAAGAGAGAGAGAGAGAGAGAGAGAGAGAGAGAGAGAGAGAGAGAGAGAGAGAGAGAGAGAGAGAGAGAGAGAGAGAGAGAGAGAGAGAGAGAGAGAGAGAGAGAGAGGAGAGAGAGAGAGAGAGAGAGAGAGAGAGAGAGAGAGAGAGAGAGAGAGAGAGGAGAGAGAGAGAGAGAGAGAGAGAGAGAGAGAGAGAGAGAGAGAGAGAGAGAGAGAGAGGAGAGAGAGAGAGAGAGAGAGAGAGAGAGAGAGAGAGAGAGAGAGAGAGAGAGAGAGAGAGAGAGAGAGAGAGAGAGAGAGAGAGAGAGAGAGAGAGAGAGGAGAGAGAGAGAGAGAGAGAGAGAGAGAGAGAGAGAGAGAGAGAGAGAGAGAGAGAGAGGAGAGAGAGAGAGAGAGAGAGAGAGAGAGAGAGAGAGAGGAGAGAGAGAGAGAGAGAGAGAGAGAGAGAGAGAGAGAGAGAGAGAGAGAGAGAGAGAGAGAGAGAGAGAGAGAGAGAGAGAGAGAGAGAGAGAGAGAGAGGAGAGAGAGAGAGAGAGAGAGAGGAGAGAGAGAGAGAGAGAGAGAGAGAGAGAGAGAGAGAGAGAGAGAGAGAGAGAGAGGAGAGAGAGAGAGAGAGAGAGAGAGAGAGAGAGAGAGAGAGAGAGAGAGAGAGAGAGAGAGAGGAGAGAGAGAGAGAGAGAGAGAGAGAGAGAGAGAGAGAGAGAGAGAGAGAGAGAGAGAGAGAGAGAGAGAGAGAGAGAGAGAGAGAGAGAGAGAGAGAGAGAGAGAGAGAGAGAGAGAGAGAGAGAGAGAGAGGAGAGAGAGAGAGAGAGAGAGAGAGAGAGAGAGAGAGAGAGAGAGAGAGAGAGAGGAGAGAGAGAGAGAGAGAGAGAGAGAGAGAGAGAGGAGAGAGAGAGAGAGAGAGAGAGAGAGAGAGAGAGAGAGGAGAGAGAGAGAGAGAGAGAGAGAGAGAGGAGAGAGAGAGAGAGAGAGAGAGAGAGAGGAGAGAGAGAGAGAGAGAGAGAGAGAGAGAGAGAGAGAGAGGAGAGAGAGAGAGAGAGAGAGAGAGAGAGAGAGAGAGGAGAGAGAGAGAGAGGAGAGAGAGAGAGAGAGAGAGAGAGAGAGAGAGAGAGAGAGAGAGAGAGAGAGAGAGAGAGAGAGAGAGAGAGAGAGAGAGAGAGAGAGAGAGAGAGAGAGAGGAGAGAGAGAGAGAGAGAGAGAGAGAGAGAGAGAGGAGAGAGAGAGAGAGAGAGAGAGAGAGAGAGAGAGAGAGGAGAGAGAGAGAGAGAGAGAGAGAGAGAGAGAGAGAGAGAGGAGAGAGAGAGAGAGAGAGAGAGAGAGAGAGAGAGAGAGAGAGAGAGGAGAGAGAGAGAGAGAGAGAGAGAGAGAGAGAGAGAGGAGAGAGAGAGAGAGAGAGAGAGAGAGAGAGAGAGAGAGAGAGAGAGAGAGAGAGAGAGAGAGAGAGAGAGAGAGAGAGAGAGAGAGAGGAGAGAGAGAGAGAGAGAGAGAGAGAGAGGAGAGAGAGAGAGAGAGAGAGAGAGAGAGAAAAAAAAAAAGAGATAGAGCGAGGAGGAAAAGGTTAAGGGAGGAGGGTGAAGGGAAAAGGAGGTAGGGAGGGATTAAGGAATTAACACCTTCTGGCCTGGGTGTCCAGGAGGCAGTGAGGCTATAGTACGTTAGGGAAAACACCTGCGGCACCTCAGATGTAATGTGATAACAAGAACGTTTGAACGGTGAACCCTTTCTGTGAGAATTCATATATCTGAATCCGGAGATTCGCACATACGGATCCATATATCGATGCTGATATCAAACTAATGAGCAAATGTTTATATAGGTATCAGTAGTGACAAGGTGAGCGGTACTATAGTGTTTGTATCCAGTCTCTGTCTAAACCAGCGTGCGCAATGGGTCGCGGATAGCTGTGTTGTACTACATAATGTGCAGCTTGTGGTGTGCTAGTGTGCAGCACGACTGTTCCGTGTCTATCGCTATCTGGTAACTAAGGAGAGTAACTGCAGGTCATGTAATGACGACGGAACACCCGTGGTCCTAGATTCATGATTCTCTCTCTCTCTCTCTCTCTCTCTATATATATATATATATATATATATATATATATATATATATATATATATATATATATATATATATATATATCAAACTTTCCACAACCTTCATACAGTGTAGTCAATAAGCTTATGAAAACTAATTAATATTAATTAATAATCAATATTAAGTTATGGACAGACCACCTAGTTTGGATCTTAGGGTCTGTGTGGTCTGATTTTTCTATGTAATTTGATTATATGTAATTAACTCTCTCACACACACACACACACACACACACACACACACACACACACACACACACACACACACACACACACACACACACACACACATTGTACATTGCATAATCATGAGGCAATTTTTACTGAAGTACGTGATCAATGTTTCCAGACACCGTGTAGAAGGTTACGGATATAGTACAGTTAAGTTTTGTAATATATATACATCCTTGAGAAAAATCACACACACACACACACACACACACACACACACACACACACACACACACACACACACACACACACACACACACACTGCGAAAAAAACTACCTTAATGAATGTTATTATCTTTCCCACCTTGAGCCTTCCTCTCCCCCCGTCTCCCTGCACCCTTCCTTCATCCTTCAAGGCTACGTGTCCCCCACCACCTTGGAGAGCTGTATGCCGCACGTTATAAAAAAAAAAAAAACCCTGCTAGCATGCGCCTTCCAATGATTACCCATCACCCGTCACCACCTGGACACAGTTTTACACTCTCTTTTTTTTTCGTTGTAATTGTTTATCATCCATCTCCCCAAAAGCTAGAGATTATTGCTATGCTGATAACACAAGTTGAGCTAAGCATCGCAAGACAGTGAGATAATGTAATCTATAGCCTTCTTATGAACTTAATATCTCACTGAGGATACAAATGACTCTGCTTCGGGGGAGTCACTGGAGAAAGTTAATTAAGGAATGAAATTAGCCAAAGTGTATTTTTTTTCTCTGGAAAGTATTTTCTATATATATTATTATTATGATCATTATTTGAATTATTGTTGTAATATACCATGTTCTAATATATATTTTTAAATCCGTTAAATAAAGCATATACGTAAATTAAACTGAACACAAATAAAAAATGCATACGATGCTTCACATATTCTGACAGTTGCAAATGGCTTAGTTATTATTATTATTATTTTTTTTTTTTTCCTTTTCTCTCCAGTGTTATTCTTTCACTTTCCTCGGTTAGACTTCCAGTAAGTTTCCAGGCAACAAGGACTGAAAGTTATTGACATAGATGAGAGATACTTCACAGAGTTCAGGTTATGCCCATATGAGACGCACTTTGACAACCTTGTTTTTATACGAATTCTTTGTGTGTTCTTGTAATATGTATTTCTTGTTATGATAATGTGGCTCTGCTTACAACTCAATTTCCTCATAGTTCCCTCACTTCTTGTCTCACGTCCTTTCCTTAACCGTGGTGTTCCGTGAAGCATTGTCAGCCAAGGTGTTGAGTGTGTCACATTTCCCAATGCACAAAGTTCTAGATAAACTTTTATGAAGGCACATTATAAGAGTTATGGTGAACAGGAAATGTTTTTCTTAGCTGTCTTCTTATCAGCTCTGAAGTTGTTATAATCTTGGACCTGCTACGTAACAATGAAGTACTAATCTTTACTGATAGTAAAGCCACACCAGTGACATTTCTGTTTCAGACACAAGGAGTACGTCAGGTGTCTCTTACGAGTCACTGGAATAACAGAATAACAGTGCAGGGGGAGGAAGGGAAAGCACCAGCAGATCTTAGCAGCGCATCAACCCCCTACGCTTACACCACAATGCTCCAACTCACTCTCTCCCACACAAGCCCTTTGCCATCTTTGATTTTTAGGCATCTGTGACTCATTCTTTCTTGACATGTTTCGTGATCTTCCACTTTCAACCTCGATTCTGGATTTATGAATGATGTGTGTGTGTGTGTGTGTGTGTGTGTGTGTGTGTGTGTGTGTGTGTGTGTGTGTGTGTGTGTGTGTGTGTAAAGTGTAGTATATAAAGTACACATTAATATTCCCTGATCTTCCCTCTCTAGCAAGTTACGCCGCAAGAAGATGGAGGAGCACCAGGATTTCTCCCTCACCTTAACCCAGTGGTTCCCAAACTTTTTCAGCTTGTTACCCAATTTAACATGCCACATTAGGCGTGCTACCCCTTTCACAAAATGTCAATATTGATGTATATGGCTATATTAAAACACTAGATATATTTTATTTTCTGTCACCCCTCCAATACCCATGAAAAACTGTTATATTACCCCCAGGGGGTAGATTACCCCCAGTAGTATATATATATATATATATATATATATATATATATATATATATATATATATATATATATATATGTATATATATATATATATATATATATATATATGTATATATATATATATATATATATATATATATATATATATATATATATATTTGTATTTGTTTATGTATTTATTCATTATTATTATATATTTTTCATCCATTTATTTATTCATCTATTTCATAATTACCAGTGAGTATGTGTGTGGGTATGGTTTCCGACAGCCCCTGCAAATTTCTTTCAACTTCCTGACCCCCAAACCAGGCCTAGCTCAGTATCTGATGCCAAGGTCTACGCGTTGTTTTCTTGTCAAGCCACCCCTCCTTGCCCCACTGAAAAGCAGGTAAACAACGAGTTTTGGGGCTATCGTTCGCACCCAAAGAATGAGTATTTAGTAATTTTGAAGTGCTGTTCACTGTAGCAGATGTGTGTAGCTACTGTATTGAAAAGAAACAGGTTAATGAACTGAAGCACTGACCTGAAACACATCGTTTTG
>JAPQNM010000006.1:12129176-12156676 GCA_029783475.1 Metacarcinus magister | reverse complement strand
ACATAAAAGCTATTCAACCCTGACTAAGCCATAAGAATAGATTAAACTTTTTGAAAGTCATTTAGCCAATTATGTCTGTCTGCATGACCACATTCAGGTAAGTGGAATAGATGTGAGCGCAAGCACTCACCTGTGGAGGAGCGACTGTGTCTGTGCAGCACTATACAAACGAAACTTCACGTATATGGTGCAGCCTTTCTATCTACTAGTATCTATCTTAACACACCACTTTAGGTAGATTCAAACAGCGTGAGCTGATGGCAACTACTGGCAAGTTCGGGCTAATCCTTTCCTACCGCATGCACATGGCTGGGCGATTATGTAAACTGTTGGGCTCAGACGTGATACTGTGTATTGGCTGTATAGACAGGATCGAGGTGTGGTGTGGTGTTAATTTCCCGTGTGTGTTTGGTTGAGTGATTGAGGGCAGAAATGACGCATGGACGAAACTAAAGTGAAAAAGGCCGTCATAGAAGCAGAAGCAGAATTGTGAAAATGTCTTTTACCATCGTTTTTATGTTCATTCATATAAGGAATGAAGTCATGAACAAAACTAATATTGGCCGAGTGGTGTCCTTGAGTGTCGGCGAGACGTGGAGAATGTGATTGCAACATAGAATGAAAGTGTACATACGTACCCTGATTTTCAAGACTATGCGCTTACGGGGGATAAAGTATATAATTGCAACGCGTGGTATTCATCATTGATCTCCAGGTTGTTTTACGTAAGTTTCCAAGTTCTGCCCAGTTACGAAACTAACCTTATGGGCAGAAATGGTCGGTTTCCAAAAAGTTTGATCGGAAATTCCCTTGGTCGCCAGGAAAAAAATCACCACAAAAAGTTAGTATTTAAAAAAAAAAATATTGCTTTTCGTTATTACGTAAATATGACATAACCTGACCTTACTAACATGCGATGAAATTAAACTTGCGTACATCGTGGGGTTCTCAATTCACCTCGCCCACTGTTCCATCTTGTTTTTATCTTTTATATATATTTTTTTCCAACTTATTATATACATTTTTTTTCCCCACATGCTATCCACCCTTCTTCATCTTGTTCTCCATAAGCACACCTCCTGTACTTAGCGATTCGCCGCGCGGAGAGAGCATTAGCCACATGAGGGGAGCCATTTCTCATGTCAGTGATATGCAAGACCATTACTTTCGAGGACAAACTTGACTCTTCTCGGCCTTTTTCGGTGACTCGATTGTAAGGATATTTGAGCCTTAAAGTGCAGCAGCGTTAAAAATGGTGTTGGTTGTTAAATATAATACAAGCAGGGATGAGGGCAGAAATGGAGATAGGATGCAAGGAGAATTAAGCTAAGATGCGACTTGTGGCTAGTACAGTGGTAGCGCGCTGGCCTTGCATTCGCTTGGTCGGCAGATCGAGTCCCCGCCCGGGCTCGTGATGTTTAAGCTGTTTACTGGGGAGGAACTGCTGTGGTCGGGCACCACAGTGGTGCAGCGGTGGTCCACCATGGCTGTGAGGCATAGACCTCTAAACAAACCTAGTAATAGCAGCTTTAGGTGAGGCTAGTGATAAGGGGATGAAAGTGAAAGTTAATGGGTATGGCTGGATTTGGGAGTTGGCGGCTTAGAAAGTGATAAAGCATCACTTCAGCTGTTTGCTAGGTGTGCATACCAAACATAGTCAGTTCATGCTTAATTTCACTCTCAGAATACACGTAGTGCAACGTAAAGATGACGGAGCATAATTTTTTGTTTAATCATCTTTCTGTATTTGCTTGTGCCCCATTCTCTCTCTCTCTCTCTCTCTCTCTCTCTCTCTATATATATATATATATATATATATATATATATATATATATATATATATATATATATATATATATATATATATATATATATATGCCAGTTTAAGGTGTGCTTTAATTAAGAAGTAAGCGTCTTTTGTTTAACCACAGTAGTGATAGTTTAAGATGTTTTGGTTCATCCTTTTCCCCTTCAAGTCATACTCTACTCGATTAACAGTTTCTAGCATAGCTTACTTCACTATTTTCATACATACATATCACCGCCGAGTGGCCAGAGACTACCCAAATTGCTGCCATACCGTCCTCAGACGAGACTTACAACGTTATAGGCATCTGAGGCTGTAGCAGCGATTAGCCTCGCACGTTCTCAACATATTCAAGAGAGAACGTAAACATTTGAGGCGTCACTATAAAAATCTGATTACCTACGTCAAATAACAGGCGAGGCAAGTCCATCTGTGCCTCCATAAGCCTACTGGCGCCAACGGTTAATGATATAGAAAAAAAAAATAAATAAATAAAAAATACAGCCATACTGCTTGGTTCCAAAACATTTTTTATAAATGTCGTGCCTAATGGATCAAAGGAGATAAAATAATTCACCGAGTAATATAGCTGATAGACCATATACGATAGCTCTTCTAGGGTCAACGAGAGAGCTACCCCTCTCACCAAGAAGCTGCCGTGAGCCATGAGCGAACTCGCAACCACGAACCGAGTACTGAACCGTAGAGGTTAAGGTTAGGCTAGTTTATGTTAAGTTAGATTTGTTTAAGTCCTTACAATAACCATATCATACCTTACCTAACTGGACCTGTCTGAAACTAATTACCATTAGATAACCAACCTATGCATTTCCTCTTCGAGTTTTTTGTTGGTGTTAAGTCACTGAGTTTTTATATGATAAGCACGTTGTATTACTCTACGTGAGGAGAATCTATTGTAAAGAATTACTCTATTATTAGTTGGTCCCAAGGCGTCACCACTCCCATGTTATGCTATATTTTGTGAAAATTGGTTAGGTTACAGAGGGTTGTAGTTGGTTTGGGTTAGATTAAGTTAGTTCAGAAATATGTGGCCCACATAATGTAAATTTTTACTTACATAATTAATTCATAACTGCCTCAAATACAATTAAAACAGCTTCTCATTGTTGCAAATTAAAGTTAAAGTTTCGCCACAAGTTTGATTGAGAGCTGCCATGCTGCTTCACCAAACCCTAATGGTAAAATTAAGCATAGCAAGGTCAAGTGCCAAGAGAAATACTACAAAGGTGTGGTAATCAGATTTAACAGATTTTGTAGAAAGGTTTATGCCTTTGAACCATCAGTACCTTGTACGTTTGATTGTCAGTACGAGCTGTACACATATTAGCAATGGTACTAGTAGATGTCAAAAGGACTACATTACCATTGCACTTTAATGATAGAAAGAAAGAACTGCAAGTAAGGAAGCCTTGACCGATTGCCACTGGAATGATTCACGAGCATCAATGTGTAATAAGTGCATCCACTAACCAAAACTGGAAAATTAAGAGTGCAAAAAGCGAATAACTTATGTTAGACAATTACACCAGCTAAAATTATTCCACAGTACAGAAGTGGAGGTATGGCTGCGTGTGAGCTTCCGAACAAACCGCTAACAGATCACGTCGTCCAGTAGGCTGGAGATCAGTATGGGCACCAGGGAGTAGAGACTTGTCGCTAGGTATTCATTACGTTCAATTTGGGGGTAGAATTAAATGAGTGTAGATGAAAAGGCCAGTCGGCCATTGTTTGTGATAGTTAATAATTATGTAGGTGTCAGGTCTGCGTATCTGACTTAGGTGCGAATATTATTTTGTTGCAGATCTGTCCCTAGGGCTTTGGCCTCCATGAATCAATACTTACCATATGTGTAACCCTTCATCTAAAAGTTATTTTAACTATACTAACACGTAATTTACATAAACTAAAATATGGATTGAACCTAAAATTTATTAAATGCTTTTATGGTGAACATTACAGGAAGTCAAGCTGAAGTGTACTTGAATGAAATCGTTGTGACCGGATGCAGCATCCCATCAGCTCCTTGCATCTTCAGGAAAGGCACATTTGCAAACATTACTCTGCCTTTCAAACCTAGTAAGTAATTAAGATAGTTACCCAAGTCTTTACAAAACGTATTTAATGTTTATATTATACTATGCCCTTTATTACTAGAATTGACATTTAAACCTCTAATTTAAGCATTCCAGAGCAATAGTGTGAAAGCTGAGGTCCATGGAATCATTCACACTATGCCAGTTCCATTCAACTTGCCTAATGCAAATGGCTGCAGAAATTCAGGCCTGACGTGCCCCTTGGAAGCTGGTAATAAGTATACATACACAGCCAGCATACAAATCCGGAAGTTTTACCCCAGTGTAAGTCACCGAGAGAGAGAGAGAGAGAGAGAGAGAGAGAGAGAGAGAGAGAGAGAGAGAGAGACCATAGATAGATAGGGACTAGGCTGCAAAGGATGCAGATGGGAATGTGCTTACAAGCGAAGAGAGCATGTGGAAAGAGTACCTGAAAGACCTAATGAATGAAGAAAATTAAAGGTTGGATGATGTGATGACAGACTAGGAAGTGCAACAGATTTATATAGATGAAGTAAGAACAGCTAGAATGACCATTTAGAGCAATGTGTTCCTGTCTATCTTCCCCGCCTTCCACCCACATTTTGCACATTCAACTACTCCAGTATTCTGCAATTTACCTCTAATCTCACTACATCTCTTGTGGACCCACATACTACATTCACTATATAAAGTATGAATGTCACATGTGGCCATGCACCTTCAGTCATTACAATGTCACCCTGATGTGAAAGTATATACTTTATTGTATGCTTATTTACCTTCAGGCTCTTGGATTTCATGTCCTCTCTCCATCATATGAGTTTAACTGTATGCTTCAACCTCACTCTGCAGTTAGTACCAAATCATCTGCATAAGACACCTTGCACGGGAGTAGTATCTAAAATCACGAGACAAAGCTTCAAGAAGACCCACACGCATAGATATATTTTACATACTCCGTATACTTTTAAGTGATAATAGATCATCATTCCTTCTAATATTTTTTTTATTTTGTTTACAGATTTCATTGGAAGTAAAGTGGGAGCTATTAGATGGCAGAAAAAAACTGGTTTGTATCTTAATTCCAGTTAAAATTAAATAAGAAATCTGTTATTAAATGTATGACATTATTTTTTTCACCATTCCTTAAAATATGAATACAGGAGTTGCCCTACTTACCAACAGGATATGGGTTAGCTCATAACTACATGTTTGTAAGTCCAACATTTTTCATTTCCATACTGTAGTTGTACAGTAGTTATACCCAAATGATGCTTGACTGGACATTTTACCAGCCTTAACAGTATTATAATGTACAACAATAATATAAATAATAATAATAATAATTATGATTTTTATCTATATACCAGGCTGTTTTCCCCCTAAAGGGAGGTAACTAAGACAAGACACACATAATATAGACTCCCTTCATTTAGCCCTTAGGCCCCCAGAGAAACAATGTACACTCCACCCAGTAATAATACAGGATTGTTCGTATATTAAAGTTCATAACTTGAATGTTCGTAAGTAAGGAAGCTCCTGTATTCAATTGGATAATATATAACCATGAATATGCATGAATATCGTATTCTACATAGTTTATCCTGTGTAGCGGCTTCATTATGTATGTATTACTATAATGCTTAATTAAGCTTTTTATCAGGGAATATACTTAATAATGGAACAAAAACTCTGAATACATCATTTATTTACACTATTTTTAAAGAAAAATATAGTGTAAGATAGTTGTAAGATAGACTTAAAATGTTTTGAAGTTGAAAACCAAACTTTTGTGAATGTAGTAGTGTACTGTACATGGTTACTGTTAATGAATATTCACATTTCCTGAAGGGGTACAAATGATAAGAGCTCGTGACAGGTTAATGTTTATAAAAAATACAAGCTAATTCAGTTATGTTAGTAAATTTTTATATAGTATCATATTGTGAAATCAAAACTTTTGTGTACTAAGTATAGTAAGGAGATGACTAATTTTACCAAAATGTATGTTTTCAATATTAAAACTTGAAGGTATCAACATTGTTTGCTTTCATAGCTTACACATTACATACCATTATTGTGGAATATATTTTTTTAAGCACATGGTTAAGTCAAGATTCAAATACATATGTTCAACTTGCTCAAATGACTATTTCATTAAAATGTGGCCATCATGTCTGTGGTTATTTCATTGTTGAAATGTATGAATCTAACCTTGAAACAAACCACATTTTTACATTAAAAATATTTTTGAAGAGGAAAAGGATGAGCAAGTTTATGAAACATTCTTTAGCATGCTATTGGTAAGTAAGATTTAGTGTGGGAAACTATGCCAAAATATTTTTCTCTCTTTTATCATGTGTGGATAATGAAGTACTTGGACTCGAGGTACGAATCATGATTACTAATGATCCCCAAACTAATTTAATGTCCAGGAGATTACCTCCCTTGCTATAAGTACTTTGTCACTCTCTTCCAAATGCACTTTTTGGTTCATTGAGATTACCTTCCTTTATGTAAGTAAGTACTTTGATGTCCTCTTCCACATCCACACCGGGAGGTCCGGAGCTAATGTGGACAAATCACGATTGACATGCACTTCTTCATTAACTTAAAATTACATCATTTTAGGAGGCACTTTATCATCATATTCCACATGCATTTCAAGAAAAACTTAATCGCAATTGCCTGAGTTCTCTTTGGCTGTACCTCATGCCATATCCACGTTTCTGAGAAATGTGTTAGCAGATACTACTTTCAGTCCCCACTTCATCCCAGAACCTCTATGCTAGACCCGTCCCGAGACTCCAAGAGCAGTGAAAATCAAGTTAACTCCATCTGAGAAAAAACTATTTTCATTTAAATGCAAAACATCAACTCCATCTATTTGACCAATGCAAATCGAGTTGATTTCTTCCAAGGTAAATCTTGCCATGCAATTATAATATGAGAGCTCCAGAGGGGAACAAAAGAGTGTCAGAAAGAAGTGTTAGAAGGGAAGAAAAGATGGGTGCAAAAACGATAAGGGTGTAGGGGGAGCACTGGAGGATTGATGTGTTCTTGAGAGGGAGTAAGAAAGGAGTAGTAATGGATTTGGATTTAGCATTCTGTATTTGCAAAGGAGAGGTGATGATGAAACAAAAAATGAGATACAGAAGGCCGGTAACAGAAAATTATAGTACAGGAGGAGGGAGGTGCAGATGGATAAAGCTTCTTTAAGCATAATAAAAAGTTGTCAGCTTACTGTGTAATGAACAGAGATGTACTCCCACTACATTATAACTATAGAATTTAACTGCTTTTGAATCCGTTTCTGTAGTGAGTGAAGTGGCTAGCACACTTACAAGGTACATGATGTCAAGATTAGTTGGCACCAAGTTAATGTCACACAGATATCTGGCTTCTGCCAGCCTGTTGATAAGCCACAAGTGTTGCAGCGCCTCTTTCATCCATTTATAAATCCCTTATTTCAACACAGACACAACAACTGCCACACATCATCAGATCAAACTAGATAATCATTCAATGAAATACATATGCATTGATATCGAATTATAGTGGCTATCAAATAAAAAAAAATTTAGGCAACACTTCAAACAGTTGGTTTCTAAATCTTTGCAGTTTTAAAGAAATACATCTGAATGCAAACCTTGATGACATAGTTTTCATTATAGAGAATCTGTAATGTTAGTAGAAATACCTATTATCTTATATGTAAAATATGAAAATATTCAATACAACCTACAAAAGCTCAAAGTATTAAGTGTTTGTCCACATCTCTTAAAGAAACTAATTTAACCTTAACATACAATGTCAATAATACTAACTATGTTACAGGTAACTCTTAAAATTCATCATGTATGTCCTCAAAATCTGAGGTTTCTTCATAATCGTCATAGTCATCTCCAGGCCAGGGACCCCAGTCATCAGAAGAGCAGGCAGCAAAGGTTCCCTCACCTCTGTCAACAAAAATTTTGAGGAAAAAGTCAAACAAAGGAAATGTGTACAAATATTAAGCTCTCCATTTTGATTTTTTTGATAACCATTATAACCTGAATTCAGAATTATGCAGTACACTGATGTAAATTGAGCAAAGCAAAGACTTATTACCTGCACATGTAGTCTTCCAAGGAGTTGCCACTTGCCCATATATTGTATATAGTTTTTTCATCTGATGCTTCTCCTAAAAGTTCATCACACATGTCTTGCAGTCTTTTGGAAGAGATTATTCACATGATTATTCACTTTGTTGTTTGGCTAAAATGACTGTTAGCACAGAAAAAATTATTTATTGGTATAAATGACTATGTCAGTTCTAAAAGAATAAGTAAGTCAAATAAATAAATAATTAATAAATGAATGAATAAATAAGCAAATATATATATATATATATATATATATACAGTAAAACCTCGATATAACGAACCCGCTTATAGCGAATTTTGGATATAACGAAAGTCATTTCCTGGCCGAACCAAGTTGGATATAACGAACCAAAGTTTGTTATATCAGAGGCATCGGGTGAGCCGGCCAAACTCTCCACTTTGTTTGAACATGAACGCGCCGACGCACACGCCACTCAGTCCACAGTTAGCTCTCACTGTGAAGGGTTAGTCGCGCTCATGCTCTCGCCACTTGCTACCTACTACGTACCTACTACCTACAGTAAATTGTTTGTTAATTTTTGTCTAATGTAACATACACCAATACACTAAAATTCAGTACCCCTGTAACAACTCTGTATGAACACATCTTAACAAACGAAACCCCGTATATAGCGAACTCTTTCGGTATTTTTACCAAACTTCGGATATAATGTCAGACCCCCTGCCCCAATTGGTACGTTATATCAAGGTTTTACTGTATATATATATATATATATATATATATATATATATATATATATATATATATATATATATATATATATATATATATATGTGTGTGTATGTGCGTGTGTGTGTGTGTTTATATATATATATATATAAATATATATATATATATATATATATATATATATATATATATATATATATATATAATATATACCTATTCTATCTATATACCTAGCTTACAGCCTCGTTAAAGGGAGGCAGGCAATACAAGGCAATAAAGGTTTGGAGAAACATTACTCATCCATCCTTCTCTGTGTCTTTTCTTTCTCACTCAGTCCATAGACATTACTCAAGACATACTTCTCAGACACCTCATCTCTATTATATTTAATCTCTTCTCTGCTACTGCCATACTCCATGTTCCAGCCTGATATAGTACGGTGGGCACAGTTACTCCTTCATACAACCTTCTCATTACATTCATCCACATCACTCTACAACAAAATACCTTCTTCATTCCTCTCAACACCTTTCCTACATCATTGATCTTAGACTTTACCTCTGTCTCTATTCTTCAATCTACATTTATCTTGGACCCAACAGATCTAAAGAATTCCACCTATTTCAAATGATCGGATACATCCATACCTGCGAGACCATACAGATTCCTCTTCATGTATTCCTTCTGGTGCCTGTGTGCGGCTACTCAGTGCTGTGAGTTTTTCTTGGTCATCTACAACTGTCACACCATATCTGTAGAAATATTGAGCTTATTTTCATCCTTATAAAAGCTACTGTTAGGCCAATTACATAATAGAAAAATATAATTGGAATACTTTATATTTCACCTGATAATAAAATAAATAGTAAACAACAACAATACACAGATTAATTGCATTCCTGACGACAACTGAAGTCAAATTCATCTCACTAAAGAGCTGAAATGAAAATGCAGAAATGCTAATGGGCTACTGTTTAAATCATTTATTGTTTATACATGTACAAGTAAGCCAGCAATTAATGGCATTAATAAAATTGGGCTTTGAATATAATTTTTTTTTTAAATTTAAACAAATTAGAAATAAAAACTTGGCCTCCATAAAGATATGTGACATAAATCTCAAGTAGTTTGTGGCACTACTCTGTACCTCCCTACAGATCATCTTATTCTCTTGGAAATTTTGTCATTTTCCTACCCCACCTCTCATCTGTTCTCACCTTTGCATCACACACAGCCCTTTTAACTTGATTTCTCTTATCCATATATTTTTCATATGGTACCTCATCCTTCCTCTGCAACCACACTCATTGAACGCCTCTTTCACCTACACTCACACTTATATATATATATATATATATATATATATATATATATATATATATATATATAAATATATATATATATATATATATATATATATATATATAAATATATATATATATATATATATATATATATATATATATATATATATACACACACACATATATATATATATATATATATATATATATATATATATATATATATATATATGTATATACACACATATATATATATATATATATATATATATATATATATATATATATATATATATATATATATGTACGTGTACATACACATTGGATTATTCAAAGGAACTAATATTCAAAGCAATCTCTTCTGCAGGTGTTATTCAGAAAGTTACAAGCCTTATTGGCACTGACTATCCAGCAAATGACATTTTTTTTCGGGCCTGAATCATGTTATCATGTTATCATGTTATTATGTTATCATGTTAGTATATGCTGCTGTTAGTTGCCTGTTTGGCTAAGGTGGTTAAGTTTCTAAAATATATTTCTGATTACAAAATAGTATCCAAACTTCTGAATAAAGACCAGGAAAACATGTAGCATTTACACCAAATTCATAGACATTACTTTTTTAGACCATTCTATGACACTTCTATAGCATTTCTGTCGCAAATACAGCATACCCAAGATTCACCCTTATCCTTTTCCCATCATTCCTATATAACTTCATAAGCAACCTACATTACCTATACCTCATCTCTGATATATCCAGCTAAGTAGTAAGGAACCAGCACTCTAGATTTTGGCATTTTCAGCTGTATTTAAGCCTCCCATTCTTTTCAATGGAGCTGCACTACTTCACAATGTTTCATTTCACTACTAAAAATTGCAAAGTACCATGCAATAAAATCTCGGCTTTTACTTACCCTTTCCATGCATCATCACACACACTCTCTGCTGCATTAATAATGTCTTCATCGTATGGACTTGTGGCTGTTACTTCCTCTTTAAGCTTAGAAAAAGCTTCAGAAAACTGCAAAAGATAGAACTTATGAGTGATGCCCAATTCAACAGGAATGTGATGACAAATTTATTATGTTAGCAGCCAGTAAACATATTGTGTATACATGCACTTGTTTCTGTGGTAAAGTATGTTTGTCAGTATACTTAGCTAACTACTTTTACGAAAAATTTCAAATATCAGTTTCCCAGTATATATGTATTATGTCCTGGTAAGTATACATATTCAAAGTGTATTACTGGGAAGAAACACCATTTAAAATTTCACGTAAATATTTTCAATAGATGCTCATCAGACAAAAATACCATAGTAATCTTGACCACTTACTTCCAATATGAAGGGGCTGAGAAAAAAAGCAATAAACATACAATATATGGATGCCCTGTATAGTTGTCACATAGATGCCCCACTGCTACAACTGCCACTACCATCACAACACACGCCACTCACGCTTACAGCTGCAGACTTCCCCTGCTGATGTCTTGTTACCCCACACACGTGCTGTTGCCATGATGCCATCAACCAGCTGCCATCTTAACACATGTTCCTCATCTTCACAGCTACTGAGCTCACACAATCTTTAAGGAAGAAAAACATATTCCTCTTGCACTATCACAATACTTGGCTCTATAGCCAAGAATCATTTCTTTCCATCATGTGGTACTGGCACACTGCTGGTCACATGAACTTTAAGGTAGCTGAGGCTAATAAATTGCAGCAGAGAAACTTTTGAACACAGATAGCTAAGTAGGATTAGAAGCATCAAAATAAGGATAAAAGCTTAAAAGCAATGCACTGCCCAGTGTAAATCAAAGTATCACACAGCAAGCAGTATGTCCAGACACACACACAAAAAAAAAAAATAATAATAATAATAATAATAATAAGTGTTGAGGACAAGAATCAATAATGTGAAGCAAAAAGTGTGAGCTCAGCATCTGTTTTCTTTATTTTTTCTAACCACAATTATCACTTCGATGTATATCCACAAACTTCACTTCATTATAAAAAAAAACAACTTACACAGCATTTTACACAAAATTTATTCTATTTCAATCCATCAATTTCAGCCATGGCCGTAAAGTCTCTATTTGCTTCTGTCCATACATTACAAACTCCAGTATTCGTATTCTATCACTACAGTCATTATGACAGTCAGGGCATCTATCTAAAAGGGTCTCATGAGTTGTACACCACACAAGATCCGCATAAGATTCCATTCACTAGTTCTGCACTAGGTCCAAAATATTCCTGTTATTGAAATTTGCATTAAATTTTTAAAGAGTTTCGTGTTATTACTTTTGTTCATTCAAAAGAAGTGTCCCCATACAAAAAATTTATAAACATCAACTGATGGCTAACGATTAACAGTAAAAATCCCTTTATTCAAGAACTTGGTGCATCACTGTGCATAAACAAATTAAAAAATACAGAATTCAGAATATAAATATGGACACAAAGTCCATATAAATCACAAGCTCACCTTCTGTATGATAATTCTGCATGCATCACACTTCAGGGCTGCCTCACTGTCTCCATTGGGATCAGTGTCTATAAAGTCCAAATCCTTTTTTGCCATTATGCAGACAAAAAGTGTTGCAGAGAACCAAATATTATGTGGCAATTTCATTTCGAGCCTTCAACCTGAAATCCACGTAAATATTACAAAGGGAATGTGAAGCTTTAGTTATAGTTAATGAACAATTCATCCTTCAACAAAAATGTGGTTCCATCTGAAGCCTACAACTCAGGAAGCAGAATTACCGCAGTTGAATTAATTTAAACAATATTAAAGTAAAGTTAATTATCAGATGTTACGTCTTGATAAAAATAGAACAGCATTCAAAGTAATTCAATTTCCCAAAGATCTGAAATGGAGTGTTGAAGGTGGTTGTTGGCTGGCAAGTGGGGGGCATTTAGGGAGGCTTAGGTTTCTGAGGCTAGGTTAGGTTAGAAAGCATCATGGATTAGGGAGCAGACCTTAGTTGAAGACATCCTGACCACAATAAAAAAAAAAAATTAAATGGACATGGACAGGAAATCTCATGTGATGAAGAGAAAATAGATGATCTATTAAAACAACAATGGCCATCCAAGGATGGTAAAAGAAAGCAAGGCAGACAGAGAACTACTCTAGATGGGGAGATGAGATAGGAAGTTTTGTTGTAGTAACCTGGAATAGACTGGCAGCTGATAGAGATGAGTGGAAAAGGTTGGGGGAGATCATTGCCCTGTAGTGAACTCATTGAGGCGAATGATGAGGTTAGGAAAGGTTAGACTTGATTATGAGGTTTCACGTTTGGAAAGTTTAAATCTAATTTGAAAATTATAAATTTTCTAGGTCATAAGGAGATTTCTTTACTTAAGATTTTTTTTTGCGATGCCATTCTTCCATTGTAAGTGTGTTCCCCTCCCAAAAAACTCGTTTCCCAACAGGTCCCTAAGCGTGTTGGCTATAGGTAGAAAGATAGGTTTGTTCTTAGGATTGAAATCATAATAATAATATTGTTAATAACAATACTTTACAAACAACAATCTCTTGATGTGAGGCAGTCTCCCAACTCTCACGTACAATCACATCAACACCAAAACGGTTAAAGACAGCTCCACATTAGATTTAATGCCATATAGAATCAAAAATACCCCTGGACAGCAAACAACAATGGCAGCTAGGTATTAGAACACCAATGTTCATACTCCACAAACAAAAAACAATTACATAAAAATTAAAATTTGCGATAGGAACTCTGAGACGGTTTTTCAGACTTTTCTAAGGTATGCAAAAATAACATTCATTGCCACAACAAAGCATATCAATGCCATACATACTGAGCATAGTCGTAAACAAAGAAATATAGGACATAGTAGTACAGTACACACAGTACCAGTTATGTCACTCTTCAGTAGTGTATTATCGTAGTAAAATAAACTAATACCCAAACTTGTAAATATTATAAACAGACGATAGGCCAGGTTTATAGGATGACTCTTAAGTAAAGCACAATGAATGAATCTAGGACCACTGCTGATGAAGGGTTGCTATTATTCAGTACATTTTCATAGTCATCAAAATCAAAGTGAAATACTCTCCCCAAAACTAGGTAGCTAATAGACTATAGTTCTGCTTCAGAGGCAATCAGACCACAACACACACCTACACCTTCACTGTGACAGTACTTACCTCTTCTTCTTGGGAATTTGATGTGGCCGTGCAGGTTGCGGCGCTGACAGTACCTCTGTTACTAATGTTTCGTGTTTACATGACAACCTTTCGGGCCACGGCGCGGAATGATGCTTCCTAAATTAACCCAAATATTTTTAATGATTTACATGTGAAAAACTCAAAATATTAATTATATACATAGGTATTATCAGCTCATAATTCGACTTTTTTTTTTATTGGGAAGGGGCTGGCTTCTAGGCTATTTCTCCCCCGTCCCCAACCTCCCCCACCTCCTTCCTTCCCCCACCAGACTCTTGTGTCTCTACTCGCCAGCTCTATCTAGCATTTGATTGGCTCTACTACTGTAATTGCGAGTATGTTTTTGTTCATTTATTTATTTTGTGTGTGGATGGGAGCGAATGCGTAGTCATACTGGAGTGACGAGTTGCTGCTGCTCATGAATCAGAAACGTGACTCTTCTTTCCCTCTCTCATACATAAACACACATTTAAATAAAACAAAATCAAATTAAGTGTAATTTATGATGTGGAAATGTTAAGGACATTGTCGTTTTCCAAGTTGTTAAATAATATTTTCAAAGCCATCTGAGGCCTGCTTCAACATCTGAGTTAAAACTATTCAATGTTGTCAATGAGAGGTAGATACAGGTGTGGCTCTGGATCAGATTAAGGTGATTAAATAATCCCCAGAACTAGGCATCTATAGACCATATATAGTTATGCTAATCATAGTCCTAATAGTCTTAATGAAGTCCCATATGATTAATTCCATTACATGCATGCAGTGGACATTGCAGATCCGCAACCTTTTTCGAATAATGGTGACTTAAAGGTATGAAATGCACCACACATTGATACTCAGGATTTTTTATTGGAAAAATGTTCACACGAAGAAAAAAGTCCTAAATCATAAAAGCACACTGTCCGAAGAGAAATAAGTCAGGATTACAAAAAATTTAATTCTAAATATAACAATTGATATGCGAGTGAATTATGTACATGACAACGCTTAAGGAACTATGCCAGTTCAAGCAGCACATTATCAGTCAGTTAGGAGGCATGAGAATTCCCTATTCACACAGGGCTTCTTCCGGCAAGAGTCCTCCCTGTTGCACCCAGATGTAGCCAAGGGAGGACATGGAACAGTAGGCGTGGTAGTATTTGCCCGGGCTGCGGCACAAGGACCACTTGGGACATCGACACCGAAACACCGACTGGAACTCCATCTTGCACGCCTCGCCTGTCCAGCACGTTCGCTAAGACACAAATTACGAGACTAATGACACCCGCTGCAAACTGTGGCAAGATGATAGGCATGTCAGATGGTTTATTTTTCAATCTCAGAGAGAGAGAGAGAGAGAGAGAGAGAGAGAGAGAGAGAGAGAGAGAGAGAGAGAGAGAGAGAGAGAGAGAGAGAGAGAGAGAGAGAGAAAAAAAAAATTATAGCCATGATAGTACGACTACAATAAAGCTATGATAATGACGGACACAGTGATATACTACTTAAACTGAACTTAGCACAAAGAATAACCATCAGCTGGCTAAGAACTCCACGTAAATGTGAAAAAAAAAAAAATTGAATCACGCTTTCTCATACGCACTACATAAGCCCAAGCAAGGAAGAAGACCTGAGATTAAAGATGATGACGTCAAAGAATTTCCCTACCGTGACGTCATCAATGTCGTAGAACATATAATTCAATGTTATGATGTCACCGTAGCTGGAATGTATGACGTCATCAGCCCCATTCTTGGACGTTCAATATAAGGAGGCCTTTTTGCACGCCACACCAAACATACAAATACACAAGTTATATTTTTGTAGACTTCTGTTATGTGTGTGTGTGTGTGTGTGTGTGTGTGTGTGTGTGTGTGTGTGTGTGTGTGTGTGTGTGTGTGTGTGTGTGTGCCAAACATTATACCTCATTGTCGAAGTCTTTGATGGAGTAGTCGCAGAATGGTCCCTTGGTGGGTTTGGCGCCGACCAGCAGCAGCATCCCGCTGACCCCTGCCACCAACATCACCAACACTCGCAGCATCGCCGACATTAATCAATACCTTGAAATGTATGTATATATATATATATATATATATATATATATATATATATATATATATATATATATATATTATCATTGAACGTAAATACCAATAAATCATCCTTAGTGTTGTTGCTTTTCCCACTAGCACGATATCATGTGTAAGTAAATACCACAAACCCTTACACAGTCGATGAACTGTGTGCTGATCTCAATATAATGTGAATATAACAGACAGGCACGTGAGTGTATTTTCATCTTGCGTTCCAAATTTAGGAACCTTGATTAAAGTTGACAGTGTAACACAACGCTCGATCCATACAGATGTATGTGTGTGTGTGTGTTTTGGGGCAAAGGTGAACTCTGTATCTGTCTGCCTTACTCACCCTTTATTTTTAAAGGAAAAATTCTAATAATAAAGCCAAACATTCTATCAACTTTGCTTGATACTTAATTAATCATTGTGCCATGGGGAAATTTTTTTTTAATTCTATGACTGTAACGCGGAATTAAACTTTTTGACTTATTATTAGTTTTCATATATATATATATATATATATATATATATATATATATATAAATAAATAAATAAATAAATATATATATATATATATATATATATATATATATATATTATTCAAGGAATTCGGGACTTGTTAACGTGAACTGCAGTTCCAATGGTTTAACCATCCCATCACGAGAGAGAGAGAGAGAGAGAGAGAGAGAGAGAGAGAGAGAGAGAGAGAGAGAGAGAGAGAGAGAGAGAGAGAGAGAGCATTGATTCTGTAGGCAGGTAATTCAAGAGCAGTGTGGAGCAAAGCTCACATTCACCTCCGCCTCTCAGCTTTAACAATCTACGCCTCGCACTGCCAGTCATCCCTCCGTACTCCCGGGCCCCGGCCTCCTCCTTCTCCCTCTCTACTTCCTTCCTCATTCCAAAAATACTCATATGTACCTTCCTAATAGAAGATTATTCAATTTTTGTCTCTTACATTAGGTTAAATAATCCCTGCTGTGGGTAAAGATGTATATGTTTTCTTGAGTTTAGTCAGCAACGTATTCATGAGATGTTTTTTTGGGAAGGTGATGTCAAATGAGTCTGGGGCATGCAGTGGGTCAGAAGTAGCATGATAAATTAGTATGGTGGACGGTGGGCACGTGAAAACCGTATGGTGAACTAGTGGGGTCTATGGTGAGTATGAACCTGGTACAGGTTCGTAATGGCGTACAAATGCAGGATAGGGTGAGTTAGGTCAGGGGAGAGTATACAAGATAAGTGGGGTGAAAGGTAAACGAGAGGCATTGTATGTGCAGCGCGTGGTGGAAGGCATGGTGGCCTGTTTATAAACTGTAGCAGAGTTTATTGTTGGATGAGGTACAACATAAGGATCAGCAAAACTGAGAAACGTAAACAAGCAAATAAGTGACCGAGGTCATTCCAAGCAGGGCAACCTGAGCATGTGACAGGTAATGAAAGATCCTTAATTTGGGACACAGTAATGAAGGTGGCATTGGCTTGGCAGTATACTTTGCTCAGGTTTCCCCAAGTACATATATCGACCAACTCACTGTGATGATCAGCTTCTCAGGCTGAAAAAGCGTCCCCACACTCGAAAAGAGCAAATACAGAGACTATAACTAGACAGACAAATATGAAAAAATCATATACATTGGGATTGAAGATTGCGAAATATCATTTAGATTGACATAAGACTGATAAAAAGCACAAGATTGACTACATGATAGATATACATGAGCAACAATTCATGGGACAGTAGAACAAACGACCCACCTACCACGTAGTTGTGGCACTGTGCAAGGATAAGCCACTTCACACACTCTCGACGGAGGCACTGGTGGAAATATTACATTAGAAGACCACTCTGGTGTCATCACCACTGCCAGACGTTTGATACCCTTATCCTCCTCCTATACTACGAAATACTTACTGGATGAATGTGATAGCCCTTTACACAGGACAGATATCACTGGTCTGCTGCTCCTCCTGCGCACAGGTGCTCTTCTTTCTTACACGAATGGTTGTCCAGCCAGTCTGTGGGCAGGAGACCGAGGATGCCAGTGGAGTAGTGACGCACATCCGCCATGATGGCAAATAAGCGAGGGAAGGAGAGGCCTAGTTTCATAATTTCTCGACTATGCTTACAGTAAGGCGGCAAGTAGTTGCTATTAAGACGTTGAAAAACAGTGCTGTCATCACCTCAAAACTTTATAATCCTCTTCCTCATGGGTTAGGATAATTCATAGTGTCAGGGTTAGCAGCGCGAACACAGACATAAAGGATGAACTGGACCGAAAATAATTGCGGAAGTTATAATCATTGAGTAGTGGAAGACACACCGGACGGCTTGTGAGCCATGTTTTTCTTTCTTTCTTTCTTTCTTTTATTCTAGGTAAGAAATAGGGGTGTAGTATGTGTATTTTCGTAACCATGTAAAACTTATTTAGAGAGAGGAGAGGGAAAACATGCATATCATACAAGATGCCGAAGATTTAATTCCCTGACTTACAAAGGTACAGTATACATATATTTTTTTTCTTCAGTCGAGTCAAAATTAGATGTTAAGTCGTCCTAGGTACAGTATATGTTATGATGTAGTACATAAACTTTGGATTACTCCCATTCACAAGAGGCAACCAATGATCTCTTCCGATGGTTCCTGCAGTAAAGTGTGCCAGATGTGTTATTCATCATGGTCTGGAGGATAACGTGATCGTCAGCTAGTTACCCTCCCCGAAAGAGCTCATAACTCAAAGAGACGGATGAATTCGTAAAGCTCTCACATATCCCCAACCACTTGCTCAAGGAGGACAGTAACCGCTCCCAGTCAGTGAAGAATCATTAGTGACCTGACCTGAGCAGGGTTCGAATCCATGCCTTGCCGTGTGACAAGCTGGGACGTTAATCACTGAACTACGGGACCGGTTGTCTTAGGAGACGATGAAGCAATAGTACATGTGATATTAAAATGTAAGAGTATGACAGTGATATAATGGAAATGGTGCTTGTTATTATGATTGAAATGGGATGTGAAATTGATAAAAAAGTGGTTGAAAGAACTGGAAGGGAATGTTGCTGCTGAGACTGTTTACAATGTGTTTGTGTGAGGAATGAGGAGACGAGTGTACGGATGATTGACGAGGTGAAAGAGTTCCTGCCTCCTGGAGAAAATGTGATATGCTAGGTGTAGAAACTGGAGCGTGTAGACTGAATGAGTTTTTTCTTTTTTACTTCTTTTACCCTCAGATTTGTGAAGAATCACGACACCTGTGACATCAAGATCAAGATCATAGTCGGCCGCAGAAAAACATTGTCGGTAGCCTTGTCGTCTGTCGTGTTTGGCGTGAGGTCGCGCAGTCGTGCTTCGTCAAATCACGATAACTTTTGCAGGTAAATAATAGTGGCAACATTTAAATGTAACATAAAGTATTTACGACTTTGGACTTTGGTTGTAGACTGTCAGTGTAACCCTTGGATTGATATTTTTGAAATTTAGTAGCTTATATTACAATATGATACGTTAGATTAGGTCAGGTTGCAAAATGTTCCGTCTGATTAATGGTTAAGATTCGTTGATTGATTTGAAATACAACAGGTAAGAGTTGGGACTAGAGAGTGATGGGTGCCCTACTATGGTTTTCGTAAACAAAGTGCTTAGAGATACGGCAGTCGTACTGCGTTGTCGCCCGCTATTCCTACGGTCTGTGGTACGGTTTGGTTCGGTTATATAAGCTTTTTACACAAAAGTTTGGCACGTGCCGTATCTATAAGCGAGCACTATGAGGATACGGCATTCATTAGGTTATGGTTAGGTTAGGTTTGGATCGGTTATATAAGCTTCTTATATTTTATTACCCCAAAGTTAGGCACGTGCCGTATCTATAAGCGAGCACTTACAGTTACGGCTGCTGTGCTTTTCGTAAATTTGACCTCACACAAACCTTCACAGATTGTCAGTACAGTATGTTCTGTGTAGTGCCAAAATATTATACAGATTTAAATAGAGTTGTTGTTCTGCAGATCTACTGAAATTAATGTATACATGTATACCAAGTTTATTGGAATTGGGCAACTTGAAATGTACTATTCATTGAGCAGATTAGCCTAAGCAGAACATTTTTATGATTTATTTATTTATTTTGTCAATGTGCATTTGGAGTTCTTTAAATTTAGTTTCAGCTAAGTGTTTCTCACCTTGATAATGATGCATATTTATGTTTCAGGTAATTGTGTGGCATAACTACAAGACATGAACTTCTTATCACTGCTTTGTCGAGCAGCACCAACGACCATCAGCAGGATTATGCCATCACTAGAACAGGCTGGCCATGCCTTCAGACCTACACTGTCTTCTCTTACAGGACACTATACCCTGCTGCAGGTGTGTGTGTGTGTGTGTGTGTGTGTGTGTGTGTTCTTGTTTTTTTTTTAAATAGGATTGAGTAACTCGTTATGTCCTGTCTTTTCATACTATTTTTTCATGTTTTTGTTTAAAATTGAGATTAATCTTAACACAATTTGTTCTGGTGATATATTACTTTTTTTCGTATCTGTAATTGTCCAGTCTTTCCTTTAGTTGATATACATTCTTTTCCATTATCAACTTTTTTCAGTCCAATCCAAATATCTGTACTTCTCTGGGAAAAAAACTGTACTTCTTTGTCATTCAAGCAAATTCCCTTTTGCAGTTTTTTCATGTGTCCCCGCAAATATTCAGCCTCACCTTTTCGTCTCAATGTAAAAAAAATTCTATCTGTTTTCTCCAAGTTGTTCATCAGTTTATATATTGTAATTAAATCTCTTTCTCTCCTTTTTTTTTCTGAGTTGTTCTCGGGCATGCTGATCACGAATCAGGACTCGGTTTTCTGATTAATATGATATGGATTTTCAATTTTGTGGCCTGTAAATTCCACCATAATTGAGGTTGAACATTTGTTTTCCCCATTTTACTACAAAAATATTACTCTAACTCCTACTTCTCACATTGACTGGCATGAGTCTGATTTGCTTAAACTTTAATTACTTTTAAGTTAACATAATTGTAAGCTATGCTTATATTACATGAATTACTTAAATATTTGTTTCTCTCTTGTCAGCCAACAACACCATCTCTTGTTCAAGTCTGTGGGATGAAACAGAAGGTTGTCTTAAAAAGACGTTGCAAAGACTGCAACTTTGTAATGCGTCGTGGTCGGTTACATGTTCTGTGCAAGGCTAAGCCCCGCCACAACCAGATGATCACACAGAAAAAAGAGAAGAGTACATGGATACTGACTCATGCCACACAGTCAATAAGACGACCATGGTAGTGGTTAGTGCCTTTAGTATTAAGAAATATTAAACATCTCATTGGGTAAAAATAATCCCACCATTGTGGGATCACACAGAACTTATGACAAGGTTTAGACTCGGCAACAACTAACCCAGCCTCATTGTAGCTTAACCCACCCTACTCAACTACAGAAGGGCACAAATGCCCTGCCAGACCTTTTTGATTTATGTGGCTCAGAAATGTATTGTGATTTTGTAAAACTGCTGAAGGTCGTGAATTTTGAGTTACCTATGTATATTGTTACGTAGTAAAGAAGATGGTGGGCATATCAGGATGAGTTAATGTTGGTGCCTTGAGGGCCAAGGCACACTGTGTCACCGTCACCAATTGAATTTTATACGGAGCTTAAGGTGACTGACCTGTTTGATTAGCAAAATACGTGTAGTACTGCTCTAGTTTTTTAAGAAAATTCCACAAAATGTTAAGGCAATAGAGAGAATGTTCTAGTTTAAAAAAAAGATGGAAAATATGTATGCATGTATATATTATATATATATATATATATATATATATATATATATATATATATATATATATATATATATATATATATATGTATATATATATACACACACATACAGGTAACTCGTTTTACACAAGTATTATGTTCCTGGAGTGTTCGCATATTTCAAATTTTGCCTACTATAACCATAGTTTTCCCTTATAGTGTAAATATATGTAAATTCTATTCCTTTGTTCATGAAACACTATTGATTTTGATGACTAACACTTTGAGTTAAATCATACATGGCACTGCACCTAACAAGACAAGTTTTACAATAATAATAAAGAAACGCTTCTTTTGATTTGGTGAGGTTTTTATACATTTGTTTCAGCTGTTATAATTATGAATCTTAACTGTTTGTTGCAAGTCATGTATTAATGTAAAAGTATTCCCTTCTAGGATTGTGAGGATGGGATGTGTTTTATGTAGGAAGCCTCATCATATTGTGCAATAATCTATTGTGCTAAGGTCTTGCCAAGTAACTTTAGCATTTCATAAAGTTGAAAGTTGCTATAGGGTAGCAACCCATTAACATTATGTATTCTCTGATAACCATCCAGCGTGTATTAGGTAAAGACTAAACAAACATTTGCAACTAAATTTATTTTTGTTTTCAAAAACAAAATTATATTTTTTATTTATGATAATTGAAAATATATGACTGCCTAATGATAGTTTACCAATTTTCACTCTCCACCTTAAGTGACATTTCAGCATGTCACTTTTCTGTTTAACACCTCATATCACCTCAGTTGTACAACATTCAGTTTGCCATTGTGTGATAAATTTATAACATGATGAATAATAAAAATTATTCTACCAATTTGATAATTTTAAAACTCAGTATCTATGTGAATAGTAGGGTATATGTAAGTGGGAAATAGCGTGAGTGAGTGGTCTCTTGTTCGAGTGTCAGGATAGTGTGGTTTCACCATGGTTGTTCAATATTCATGTAAATGGTGTGATAAAGGGAGTAAATGGAAGAATACTAGGTAATGTGTAAGAGTGGGAAATAGCGTGAGTGAGTGAGTGAGTGATTTCCTGTTCAAGTGTCAGGGATGTGTGGTGTCACCATGGTTGTTCAATATGGATGGTATGTATGTATGGATGGTGTGATAAGGGAAATAAATGTAAGAGTATTAGGTAAATGTCTCATTTTGATAGATGCTGATGATAGAAAGATGTAGCTGAATCGGCTACTGTTTGCAGATGATACTGCTTTGGTGGCAGATTCAAAGGAGAAATTGAGTCAGTTGGTGGAAGAATTTGGAAAAGTGTGTAGGAGGTAATGAGTGAATGGGAATAAAGAGTGAAGTAATGAAGTGCACAAGGTGGGTTGGTGGTAGAAGGATGAATGTTGCATTGAACGGTGAACTGCTCGAGGAGGTGGAATGTTTGAAATATTTAGGATCAAAGTTTACTTGTATTCGTGGATGTGTGTATACTCACCTATTTGTAGTATACAGGACCTGAGCTTCACTCATGTAGTTTCATTTCCGTATCTATATTTGTCTGGAGGATCACACGCTGGACTCATGATCGTCATCCATTACCCTACCCAAAAAAGCTCAGACCTTATAAGGCTGAGACCTCTCACACATCACACACCCCCATCTCCTTGCTGAAGGAGGACAGTAACTGCTCCCTGTCAGTGAAAAATCCTTAGCGACCTGAGCAGGGTTCAAGCCCATGCCTTGCCGGGTGACAGGTGAAGTTGATACCACTGAACCTAGTTGTGTGTGTGTGCATGCACACCTTGTCTCAGTTACCCCATTTTATGGGGATATCAGCCTTGTATATAGACAGATAGAAAATTCAGTTACAGTAATAAAATCTAATTCACATACTTGTACTGGATAAAACTTTCACTTTATTACATAATTGCATAATAAATTAATCTAATGGTAATGAGGAAAATAAGACTACCAGCAATCATATTAGTTCATGGTTGATATTCAACCTTTACCTATAGGCTATGCATAGATGTGTTGAAGCTTTTCTCAAAATGTTATTTTGAATATCAAGGTAGGATAAGATTTTGATAGAGAGCACTCATCTGAAGCAGTAAGTGGTACTTTTAGTAATCATCTTGTGTTAATAAGGGGAGGACATCAATAATACTTTTGTACTATGCCAGACCATTGTCCATTTGGAAGTTAGGGGTTGTAATTGTATTGATGTGCCAGACATCAAAGGGATATGGTACTATGAGAAGGGAGGATGGTAGACATAGAAGTGCTATATCTAACTGATCAAATTAAACAGAGGATGTGTGTTTATTGGAGGAAAGATATTAATTGTCCAGAGAAATGTGGTTATTCTGCAAAAAAACATTTTGAAGGCTGGGTAGTGAAAGAGGGAGGTTAGGTGAGAAAAGAAGGCTTGCTCTTCGAGTAACAGCGTTGTAGGGACATATCAATAGGATGTGGTGAACAAATAGAGGGACTTCAGTGTTATTTTTTATAAAATGAAGGATTCCCGTTTTTTTCTCTTTCTTCTCTCTCCAATACTGACACAGGAAGTGATCACAGAATGGCATAAATAAATCTCTAATGATAAAGACATGACTCACTGGTACATTCTTGGTGGTTGTTTTCACAATGGTAGTGACACAGGGATTTGCTATGAGATGTGTCACCTGAGAATAATTGTAAAAAATTCCTGTATGTATTATGAAAGATTTTTCAGTTAATATTGCTATGTCACTTTAAATTTTTCAAATGCTATATCCCTTGTAGATGCAGTCTATTATTCCATAAATTAGTACCACTCAAATATGCCCCACATTATACACGCTATACATGAAAAAAATTATTATAAGTGGACGTAGACACACAACTCTATTGTATATAAGGAATTCTTTATCATGGACAAAGTGATTACCTCATTCTCAATGTTGCATTAATTACCTCTGCCAAGGAGGTTATGTGTTGTTGTTTTTTTTGGGCGGGGAAGGTTTGTTTGATTATTACCAAGATTCTGCAAAAAGTTAGGTATGGATTTTTACAAAAAGTTTACCAAAGGTGGACCTTGTGACTTGCAACAAGTGATTATATTTTGGGGGAGATCAGCCACTCAAACGAGAAACATGGGCTGAGAATTGTAATAAGGTAGGGGTGAAGGTGTGCAGGCCGAATGCATCCCACACTGGATTTGGAGGGTGGATTACTCGTCAGACTTGGCAGAGGTTTGTTGTCTGAACACTCTTGTTTGAGAAAAGGTTGCCATATCAAAGTGTGCAAGATTGTATTCTAATATTTTGTTAATCCATCCTCTATAAATATATACCTATCTAACTAACATCTAACACATAACACTTACTTTTATGGACTCGGATTTTACATAAACAAAATTCATAAAAAATTCTGGACTGGCTGTCTCTAAAGCCACAAATATACAATAATGCATGGTAAAAACATGTCTGGGTTGATAGTAATGCTGCTATGGTACACCAACATGTTTTCAGGCACATTTCTGTACACATCCATGTCATCAAACAATTAAAGCTTTAGAATTGCAGGATACAGTTTAATTTGGTAATTTAGTTTTGTGCATTCACACTATTAACTTATCTTTCTTAATGTCTTGGTTCTTTTGAGTGATTGGCCATTCTCCAGCAAATACTCAGTTTGTAATATGATTATAATAATAGTACATTCATCTTTTTTCTTAATATTATCAGAGGGGAGGCCTACGGCTTGTGGCAAGTTTACAAATAATTTTTTCCCCCTTCACATCATGGTTATGGGCTTGAATTGTTAACTTAATGGAATAGACTACAACCAGTGGCAACTATTAAAAATGAGCTTCTGGAGTAAGTGCATGACGCCAACATATTACATCCAATCTTCCAATTCAAAGGCTCCTGTCTCAGATCTTCAAAAAGGGAAGCAATGCACTGAGTTAGATGCTAATTAAGTTAAATAATGTTCACAATTACCTTTTTATATAATATTATACTGTACTATAATATTATATTTTATACTTTCACATAATCATATGTGGTTGGAACATTGAAACACTGATGGCATATACCCAAAGCATTAAACTAAACTGTCAATCATTCGACCCATATCTAAACATCTATCTCTTTGCAACAATGACAAATACTGGGCTTTAAAAGCAATGGGACAATATAAATTAAATTGTATACTATATCACAGAATTTTTCAGCATATTTATATGGTTCTGTACTAATCCTAATGTTGACAACACATTTAAACCTTTATATTATTACCAATACTACTACATCGGAATTCTCTCCAAAATCTAGTCAACAATATATAGATATATTTTCTATGGCATCACATACATACTATAATTATTAATTAAAATGGGGAGGTTTTTTTTTTTAATTAATTTTACATAATGCACATATACTTAATTATTTATCTTACTTTTAATACAAAGCAACAAGAAATCCCTGATGTAAGACATGACAACAAATACTGATGCAAAACACTTCCAAGGTAAGTAACAAAATATGCTTCAGTTACAATAAATTCAACAATTGATTTATAGTTAAATATAAATTGTATTCTCTCTTTCTCTTACAGTATTAACAGTTATTAAAGGAACCACATTTTTGAATAGTTAAGGATCAATATCTCAGTAAACAGTAGTAAAAACAAGGTGATTAAATAATACCCCTGACCTAGGTAGTTATAAACCATAGTTCTAGGGTTAACAAGAGCGGTATCCCCATCACCAAGAAGCTACCGTGAGTCAGGATCGAACTAGCCACCTTTAGGCCACAAGCCGAGCACTGTACCACAGAGCTACCCTACCTCCCCTTTCCCCCCCAGTAAGTAAGGGTTAAATTAGATTTATGTGGTATGAGATCTAATACAATCCTAGACCAAGGAAGAGAGGGATGTTGTTTCATTAATCACAATACAATGAGTTATTTCTGCACAATATTTGGCTTCAGTCACCTGATTCCTCCACAGTTTATAACATGTCAGCTGCAGATACTTGTTTGAAATGAGAAGAGCAGTAGAGAAGAAAGAATGGAGGTTGCAAGGCATTCACTATCACAGTCACACTTAGGGAAAGGATAATAATAAAGTTCAAAAGGAATTATAACTATTTGGGTTTGTGAAGTAGTTTAGTGTCTTAGATTGATTTGAGATTAGAATACCAACAAATGACAGCACTTCAAGTTCTTGCCGAGTAAATAATCCATGAAGGAGCATTACCATTACTAAAATGAAAACATCGTACTTCCAATCTTAGAAGTTGCATTAATTAAGTGTTCAATCAAGTGTATGTATTTACTATAGAATGGTGAGAAACTTAAAAGATATATGGTTATTATCTCTAAACTAAAGGTAACCATTCAAACATAATTTATTATTTGTTAATGGATATTCATAAATTTCTTATTAC
>JAPQNM010000006.1:12066676-12126676 GCA_029783475.1 Metacarcinus magister | reverse complement strand
TCAAGATGATTTTTAAAAATTGAAAGACTGCCAGGTATAGAGTATAAAATGTGAAGTTGTAAATATGAATTATGAAAAATCAGTTTACGTACATGTAGTTCCATATAGTTTCTCCAAATATACAGTACGATCATGCATTTGGTGACCAATTGGTGCTGGTGCCAAAATAACCTTGCCAATATGAAACTCCACATAGTTAAAGCTATAAGAATAAAAATGTTAGTTAGTACCAACTAACCTGTGAGCCATTAGTGTGGTGTGTGTGTGAGAAAAATTTGTTAATATCCAGGGCTGTGAGGCAAGGATACCAGATACCTCCATCTACATCCCTGTCTGCTTCTTCACCTTCCCTATCCTGTTTATTTTGGTGACTGTTCCTCATCATTCCCAGAAGTCATTAACACTATATCATATTTATGTATTAATCATTAAAATGCTGCAAAGGTGAGAATTTCTAAATAAGGTGACTGAGATTAGTGCTGTTGGTATGTAAGGCTGAGGCAATGCTACTGTGTAGTATGATATGCAGTAGTGTTGCCTCAACCTCAACTTTTTTTATATAACTTATCACCTTTGACAGTGTTTTAGCAAGCAATATGTCCCAACCTTTGCAATATGCAACAACATTTGAAAATGCCTTTGAGCCTGTAGTGGAAATTAATCCGTTACCCTGGGACACAGGGCCACTGTGACATCCAAATTTCCACAGTTTACCTTCCCCAGGTTTTACCTAGGTACCTATTTATCGACCAACCCATTTGGGAAGATGAACAGCTGGGTGAGCTATGCGCCAACTGTCCTCGCCCGGGATCGAACTCGGGCCAGCAGATTCATAGTCAGACGTGCTAACCACTGCACCACTGAGGTGCTAAATAGTGTTGGTAGAGGCAGAGGTATGCTCTGATTTTGGTAACCATCCTTCCTATCACTCAGAGGTCATTAATGTTATATCACAAGTACATATCGCTTGCTAAAACAACTGCAGCAAAGGTGTAAGGTTATTAAAAAATTGGCACAATAACAATAACTGCCATCACCAACATAACAGCCAGACAACTTTAGGCTGCCATGCACACTGCTGGTGTGATGCCCACCAGTGCCAATGTGATAATTTGGTTGCCAAAAATGAAGCAGAGTAGTAATTGATTGGTGTCACCAAATAAGATATTGTCCAACTGAAACATGCCACATGCATGATCCCATTGTATACATTAACAATAGTAACTATGTATTTTGATTATTCAGTTATAAAGCTAGTTTCCAAACATCACAACATATTCTAATACCTAGTTGTAATACTGAACCGTAAGTTATACCTTGTAGATTGGCATTAGGTACCAGCATATATTTCTTTATAGGGTCAAAGATGAACAAAGCACCATTGCTGGCTCAGAAATTTTGTAGTGACACCCACTGGCAGTTGACAATCTATGCCTAACTCATTCATTCACACCGGGCAGATTGGGATAGACAGGTGAAGTATTTTTCTAACTTAAAGGTTGCGGTTTATTCTTGGGAGACAAAGGTGTAAGTGGTTCTTCCTCCTCCTCAATGACAGACACGCTATGCATGGCTCTCTTCAAAGACAACTCTTCCAATACCTGTAATAGGAGAAAATTATAGCATAATACTTCTAGTACCTGCTTCAGTTGTAGATTATGGCATAACAACAATGTGCACTGATAATAGTCTACTGTGACACACGTTTGTAAGTAAAGCTACAGTTACATAAGTTGGATTTCTATAGACAATTTAGAAAATTTCTCATCGGATATTGTTTTTCAAAGGGAGAGAAAAAAAAGTTACAGAAAGCTGTTGATTATCCAGCATAATATGGATGCTGATGGTACGTCAACCCCTACTGTGTATTGTTATTAACTATCTAGTGGAACAAAAACAAAAAGGAACCCTGAACCACAAAATGGCTCAGCAAGATTAGGTCAACCAAAGCACAGATGGGGATGAATTTTTTGAGGTGCATTCCCCAATGCACCTGTTAATTTGAAATTTTCATGACTGGCCATGGTGAGCAGAATATAAATGGGATATATAACTGGTCTGCTCCCCATATAGAGTAAGGGCAATGAAATATGGAGGGTATACCGTGCTCATGGCACCCTCAGGCCGTTCGTGACTGAACTCATAGTTCATCCTTTCAGCACGGTTTTCACACTAGGAAAAGAAGGGGATGGTGGGAGATAAGAAAGAAAAGACAGATGAAACAAGGAGAAATAAAGCTATAAAAAAGAAAAAGGCCAAGTGAAAATTGATTGGACCAGTGACTGAAGTTTGAGGCTGTAGAGGTCTCTCACAGCATCAGGCCACAATCTCTGGTCTCAAAGTCCCTCCACAGTGACAAAGAGCTTGGAAACGGAGGGAATTGAAGGGAGAGAGTTGATAGGTAAGGCCTTGATCCCGCAGTGATAGTGCCAGAACATGGAAAGATGGATACTTTTCTTCCTTGGCCACTTTCTTGAGGGAAGTCCCCAGAGGGGGACAAAGTATTGGTGATATAGATAGATAGATATGTAATGCATCATACAATCATACTCTTTACCTAATAATTGTCCCTACAATTCTCCACAAGACATGCGATGTATTATAACATTGTAAGCTGACTGTGGATTTCAGGATCAACAAAGGAATGAGATAAGGTGAAGACTTGATATTTTAGTTCCTTCAAAATCCTAACCGCATGGAAAATATTCGTCTTTCCTTGTGGTTCTACCATTTGGCTAGAGCAGTGCCTTAAAAAAATATACATCAGCTATTCTGTTAAAATACATTGCACATGTTCTATTTGCAAGTACAAGCCTACATATGATTATTTCAGCACTACAAAGTAAAGGTAGGTGATGCAAAGCACACATATTTCCCAGTGAAAGACTGATCTGTGAGTGGCCAGGTCAGATTAAATACCAATATATAGTGTAGGAAGACGGTGGACTACCATAAATGTGGTGTAATGATTGAAGAAAGCACAGGTTAAGGTTACAAGACCAAAATTAGTTACACATTGTAAAACTGGAGAACAACAAAGTGCATGTGGGATGAATGAGCATCTGCAGGATGTTTATGAAAGTACCTGCAGCTTGAAATTAGACAGCATCAAAAATTATTTCTGGTTAATAGTTAAAGCAGACTGGCACAACACTGGAAGATATCGGTAAATGTTCACCTCAAACATATGTAGCCATCTTGATTAATTAGGCTCAGAAGCTGAAAAATAATAAGGCATATTAAATGGGCAACATGAAAAATTGAGTGAGAAATGCAAGCATATCAAAGTAGTAAGCCCTCCATACAGCAAATGTTGGATATAGTGAACCATTTGAGCCTTACATAGACTAATATTTGCATTCATGCTGTCTTGTTTATTTACAAATGCGACTCAGTCTCACATTGATTCAACCGTGTCTACATGCAGACTAAACACAAACACTGATGTTATTATTGAACTTGGTTTTACTATGTGCTTTCCTCGGTGTAACTAAATTTGATCACACATAGTTCAGCCTCAGGTATAATGAATTTTGGCTATAATAACCCATGCCCTTCCAGCTGGTTCATTATATAGAGCAGGGGTTCCCAACCTGGGGTACATGTATCCCCAGTGGTACATTTGCACTTTTCAGGGGGTACATTGGGTCTGAGAGAATAACCACTGCTGTATAATACATAATGTTGTAATCTGCATTCAGATTGCACAATGTGTTCTTTTCCTTCAATTTCCTCATTTTAGTAAGCAAAGCTTTTACTTAAGTTATATCAAGAGTAGGGTGAATACCATTTGTTTTTCACTATTATGAAACTTTTTAAACTTAATTTTTAGGGGTACACGGGAATCTATAAAAATGCCCAAGGGGTACAGAGGAACAAAAAGGTTGGGAACTCCTGATATAGATGGTATACTGTAATATAAAAATGTGAGCAAATGTTTCCTGAAGAAGCAGCACACATTAAAATATTGAAACCTGGACGATGCAGTAGTCAAAAAATAATGTTGCAGATCCCTAGACTGTAATCATCCTTGCCTTGTAGACACCTTAAAAGACAAACTTAGTATTGAAAAGTAAAAGTATTTACCTTCAATGTCACTATTGTTTTAAGCAACATTGTGTTTTAATTTCAGACATATAATTCACCTGTAATAACTAAATGCTGTTATACCTTCACAAGATACACCAAGACATCCCATATAGCTGCACTCACCTCATCGGTGGCCACTACTATTCTGCCTTCCACTTTTGGTGCCAGTTTGCAGGCCATGTCCTCTAGTTCATGGAAGCTTTCCTGCCGTGACATACTCCATCTAGATCTCTTGCTGGAGCTGAAAATGCGTACGTTCTTAAGTTCCCTTTAGTATTTTTGGAACAGCTATTTGAAAATTCTCAAATCCTCTTGAAACCATTGAATCTTAACTGATGGGTGTATAGTGGTGGAGTAGTGTTAAGGAGTTCCTTGGATATCTTTAACCATGTCATATTAGAAAAAATCTATGTTAGGAATGACTGGGAAAACAGCATTAGTGTATATTACTGTCATCATGTTGATGACCTCTATAACATTGTACACAGCATAGCCATCTGGTAATGTGACTGAGAATAAATCTCTTATCTGTGACCTGTAGCTTCTTGTCCTTTCTTACTCACACAGAGGATACTGAACTTGAAGAGGCGGTGGAGAGAGCAGAGTCTGTGGAGACGGACCGGCCAAGGCTGGAATGTCCTGAGCTCCGGACCGAGGGAGGGAGCTCATCGTCATGACGTATGAGACTGTGTCTGTATGAGGTGGGGAGGTTAGGCTGTCTATCTAAGAGCAGAACACAGTTTAGTATTCTTAGGAAAATAAAACAAAAAATACAAATCATGCACAAACACATAATTTAGTAGTCAATAAAATGCTGAAGCTCAAGCTTACAAACACAATATTGTTAAGATATATACCATGAGGTTGGTCTATCATAAATTTAAAACAATAAGCAAAGCGTTTGTTGTAGAAACATGAAACCTCTCTCTTGTTGTTAACTTAAAATATCAACCTCATGATATATGTAAAAGGATCTTAAATTTCTTGGGAAATAGGAAAATATAAAGCTTAATTCACTCTTAAAACTTGATAGATTTCATTCCTGAAAATATTACCTTCTTGACAGAAAAACAAGTGACTGTCTGTGCGTTGAGTTCCGACGAGACTTGCCCAAACAACTTTGGATTGCAGTAAAGTGGTTCTGGACAGCCGTGGAAATCATGGGACATTGCTCTTCATCTTGCTACGAAGGGAAATAAGAATTAATATTTCCTTCTTGTTCTTTACATATTGCCTCAGACCAGCAATACATGCCATTGTTTTTGTCAAAGATTTATTATATTGGAATTTATGCAAAGAAATACCTATGTATAAATTTTAAAGAATATTTTTTCCATAATGGAATAGATTAATACTAATTTTATATCAATTAGAAACTAAAAAATTATGATAGTACATGCTTTGTAAGACTTGCAGCAATCTTTATTTTGAGATTAATTTTTCTGCAAAGAAAGAGATGAATGCTATTTGCAGGAAATAAAACATATCAGTCATAACCTACAGTAACAAACTCTTCTGAGAGATAATCACATCTACTTTCCTGTTCTAATTTCTCAATTCAATGCTATGTGGAGTCTCTCATCTAATGCATTTGGATCTAACGAATTCGCATCTAACGACCCTTTTGAAGCTCTACCCCACCTCCAATCTAACGATCCAAAATTCAGATCTAACGGCAATTATCCCGGGCACCCGGGATTGAATTTCAAACTTCCTCTGATCACTGAATTTTTGCCGCACCCCGCGTTCCTCCCTCTCTCCCCAGCCCCCTCGCTCCCCCCTCGTCACTTTCAGTGAGAGAGAGAGAGAGAGAGAGAGAGAGAGAGAGAGAGAGAGAGAGAGAGAGAGAGAGAGATTAGTATCTATAAACATTTTCCTTCCTTCCTATTGTATATATAAAAAAAAAAAAATAAATAAATAAATACAATGTTTATATAGTGTTCAATATTATAGTAATGATAAAATTGAGTCTATATTCGTGTTCTTCATCCTTGAAAACCTATATGTATAAATTTTCATGAGATTCTGAGGTGTCAAAATTTTCATGAAATTTTCAAGGCGACACCCTTAGATTTTTTTAAACAAATCACGTTTTGTTAAATAACTCAAACACTATGAGGTTTACGTAAAAGACTTATAGAATAGTAGATAAAGAGCAGGAGACGCCCGTTCCTTTGAGCTATAGTAGAATAAAATTGGTATATTAGTAACTGAGAAAATAATATATTAGTTTTTTTGACAAAATTTCAACAAAACTTAAATTTCCTACTAAACTATAAGGTATATTTTAAATCTGATTTCACCATTAGATAGACAACATCAAACTCAATATATTAACTTCTATACATTATTGCTGTACGACAAATATTTTCCGAGTAAAATGGCAAAAACTCATTCGACCAAATTTACGTGGAAAAATTTTGGGCGACAAAATAAAAAATCTACAATTGTTACAGAAACCTGAAAAATAACATAAATAACTCACTCAACACACACACACATCCAAACACACTCAAACACCCACTTTCTACCCCAAACACACCCAAACATACCAAAAAACACACATACCCCCAAAAAACACACTTTCTACCCCCAAACACACCTAAACACCCCAAAAAATTGCACACAGTATTGGCAAACAGGTGAAGGCCCTAGGCATTGGCAACAGAGTTTGCACCTTACCAAGATTGGGCAGTCTATCAGCATGTTGTATCCATCCCGTCCCTGTTTCATATAAGCTTTGGTCACCAGGCGGTATGTAGACTTGAGGTCCAGGTATTCGTCCCCAACTTTCACTGAGTCCCTGAGCACCCGTGACCTTGGCTCAGCTTTGGGGTCAAACACAAACTGCACACCAGCCACCTGGGGAAAACGGCCTTCCAGCTTTGGGTACTGGGACATCCCATTTTCCAAGGCTGCTAAAAGTTTCTCTCCTGTTGGGTACAATGCAAGTGTTGAACAGTGCTTGAAGTTGCTGTTGAAAAGCCTCTTTAAACAACTTTTCAGTAAGATTTTCTATGTTTATCTACACTTTTCTGCAAAATTTTGTTTATCCAAGTTTTTTTTAAAACATGAAACATATGAATGTAACTGAAGGGTGATTGTATGCAGATGAATGTATCATCTTTTTTTTCAATTTCTTTTGAATTAAATTATAATAAAATTTTGAATAAAATTCTGAATGATTGAGTGATTAAAAGGGATTTAAGTTATCATAAAGTGAAGCAGATACTTAGGGAGAAAACCACTACTTACACAGACTGTAGGGAGGGTATAAAGCTTGTAAGATGACAAGGTAGAAGGTGTTTAAAGTACCAAATATACCGGCTCATAAGGAGACTGGTTGGGATGGATAAACCCAATTGTTTAAAGAAAAAAGTTTGGTTGTGTGTGTGTCTATATATATATATATATATATATATATATATATATATATAAAATATATATATATATATATATATATATATATATATATTATATATATATATATATATATATATATATATATATATATATATATATATATATATATCAAAGATAAGATATCTGCCTACCAATTACTATCAATTGACTTTACTTACAACCATATGTAGTATGTTTTAAAAGCAGGACCTTCAACTATGCTCAGCGAGGCCAATGTGATAACAACAGTGACAATTATAATGAAGAAAATAAGCTATTTTTCTTCTACTGGTGGAATTACACAACCTAAACAACAAAACAAGGTTAAGCAGCAGGAAAAAATATGTATGAGTTATACTTACCAAGGTTACTGTGCTGACACAGAACACTCATGGCATCAGAAAGGAAATAATGAATGAAAATCATAAATAAAGGCAAACACAAATGTATAAAAGCATAAAAATATTATATTATATACATACATATATATATATATATATATATATATATATATATATATATATATATATATATATATATACAGTAAAACCTTGATATAACGAACCAATTGGGTCGGGGGTCTGACGTTATATCCGAAGTTCGGTAAAAATACCGAACGAGTTCGCAACTGTAAGCAGGTATTTTGTCCAGCAACCAGTAGAACCGCGCCTACCCCAAGGAGTTAATTTAGTGGAATTTCAACCTACCTGTGATCTCTAAGACTAGGAGAGGGTCCAGCATAGGTAAAATGGTCATCAGGTCTCTCATCTTGAAGTCTCCTTTGTGATGAATTCTATCAGACCTAAGCGTCCCAGAATTCAACAGAGCCACATCGCCATTGCAGGATGCCAGCATGATGTCACAGATAAAGTTGCCCAGATTGGTTTCAGAAGTTCTTATTGATGAAAACCTTCCATCCAAATCAACACTGAAGCATCCCAGCACCTCATCCATCTTCTTACCTACAATTTCTGTAAGAAAAGTTTAAACAATTTATCATAATTCAAGGATGAAAAACCCAAATAGAGTTTTGCGACAACATGAAAGAACAGTCCACATGCTTGGTCATGTCTTAAAAGAAGGGAGATAATCACACAAACACAATAGCCAGCTATCCATCACCTGCCTACATTATCATTTATAAGTCACAACTTCAGTGATGTGCAAACTCACCCTCATACTCAGACAGAGATTCCTTCAGTTCAGCATCAGGTTCAAATGAAGAATCCACAACCACCTTCTTTATATCTACATGAACCTCTTTACTCTCCTGGGTGAGGGTCAACGCAGAAAATTCCCGGAAGTCTGTCCCACTTTTCAAGATGATCTTACCATTCACCTGGAAATAAAAAAAACTTGCATGTGCAATTTGATATAACAACTTTCTTTTTTGAAGTTGTCACTAGGGCTTAATATAATAAGTTTCAAAAGCTCTGGCACTACTATGACTCATTAAGTATCAAAATCCTAGTTTCGGAGTGGTGGGCATTATTAAAATGAGGAATGAATATACTGTAATAATGTTCATAAAAAAAAATATAACACTTTCAAATTCCCATACCCAGTCATGGAGATGCTATTCTATTTATCTATCTATAATCTCTGACAACTCATTCCCTCCAGAAACATCCTCCAGAAGAGCCTCCACCACACTCTCTCCTAACTTTTCAAGCACTCCCTCTCTATCAGCACTCCTTTCATGCATGTACTGTACTCCTTTACCCTATCCTTCCATTGGAGATGCTGTAAGCAAAAGGGAAGTACTACACAGGCTTATTCAAAAGTAGAAGCATGATTTTTTTAAAGGTACTTTATTTACATGAACTGGATCATTAATATTTTCTTTAATCTTTCATATATTTCTAGAGACTACTTGTATTCTAAGCAGAAAGGAATAATGAGGAGCAGCAGCAGGAATTATAAAAAATAGCCATGAAATATGTAGACAGAAAAATGCTCACCTTTAATTCTTCATAGACATGATCATGACCTCCTAAAATTAGATCAATTTCCTCAACATTTTCTGCCAGTCTGATGTCATTAGGCGTTCGCATGTGTGTCAATGCAATTACATAGTCACAACCCTGAAATAAGATAATGGGATGACATTATTACACAAAGCAGACTCAGTAATCTGCAAAATGTTACTGTGGTATTTTGCAGACATTATAATAGTTATTATGTTATTCTTAATGTGCATTGAAATGTTAATCCCAATTATGATTTGCAGTAACCTAAAAATTGTATTTGTTATTTACTACAGTCAACACAAGATTGAAAAATATGAGCTGTTGCTTTAAAGATGAGTTGCAGAACTGAAAAATGGTGCGGGGGGAGAGGGGGGGAGAGGGAGAAGGAGAGGGGGGGAGAGGGAGAGAGAGAGAGAGAGAGAGAGAGAGAGAGAGAGAGAGAGAGAGAGAGAGAGAGAGAGAGAGAGAGAGAGAGAGAGAGAGAGAGAGAGAGAGAAAAAAAAACAGCAGTGATGGTGGGCAGATCAAATACAGCTGTAATTCAGCACACTACCACCATTCTCCAAATAATCATGATGAATGACTTCATGCTGTATCCTCTGCCTGTTCTGACTCACCTCATTCTTAAGTGATGTTGCCAATTCTCTGCCTCTGTCCACATAATCTGTAAATGTCACTTCATCGGCATTTATTGTTGCTAACGTTTCCAGCCACTCCTTCTCTACCAGACCAACCTGTGGAGAGTCCAACAATGAGTATCATAGTTCATGTCTTCTACCATTAAATAATTACTCGTTTATTTCCTTGACGCCTCATTCCCTCTGGAAATGTCCCCCAATGGAATGGCCACGACAGAGGAGCTTCCACCTTTTCCTATCCACACACTCCCTCCTTACTTATTCAGTCCCTCCCCCTCTATCTGCACCTCTTTCATGCATGTACTCTTTCACCCTATACTTCCACCTTACAACTTGCCTTCCTCTCCTCCTAGAACCCTCAATTTCACTGACATACACTTGCTTCACAAATTAAATGCATTAAAACCTAAAGGACATGACGATTCAAACAGTTTTCTTAAGAATGATCTAAACACATGAGCTCCATCAGAATATCTATGCTAAACCCACCAGTCCAATCTTCCATCCATGCCAATTGACAGTGTGGGTAAGAATGCCACCAGCAAGAGGGCTGTCTGTCTCATTATCTTCCACATTGCTCATCAACCAGGGAAAGTGGGTCCTCTCTGCAACATCTACAAGCCTCTCCAGTCCAAAATCTGAAACACCAGGAGTATGTGTTTATACATTATAAGAGTATCAAAATCTTATCCTCTTTTGACCTTACTTCCATTATCAACTGACAAAGGCTCCCAACCTGGAAAGTGATCTAGGTGGAGGGAGGTAGTTACCTAATCCTTATTCAATAGTACATCTATAAGTATAAATTGAGTAAAAGATAAATCACCAACTTCTCTTCCTTTACAACTGTCTCTGATTTCTCACATTCTAATTTTGTCATCTGCTATTTCCTACAATTATACTTTCGATGTATATTGCTCTTTTGATTTTAGTTTTTGTATATAATGCTTTTCTGAGTTTGCCCATACTTGTAATAATAAAAAAATGACATTACTCACCAAAGTCATGGTTACCAAATACAGCACAGTGGATTCCAAACTGGTTCATGACAGGAACCATCTGTTCCCCCTTGGTGAAAGAACTCACTGTAAGAAAAAAAATATATATGAAACAATAAAATTAAATGTTTCTAATACAAGAAGGAGACTGACCAAAGGCTAAAGAGTAAAGTAAGGTGTAAAAAACACTAATAAGTGCTCTCTGAAAAGAAGACATGAGTTTCAAGAGTTATGGTCAATTTAGTTCCCTAGTTGTCTTCCTACTTCCTACTTGGAGTTCATAGGTAGAAGAATAGAAAAGAATGTTCTAAAGTTTACCAAAGAAACCAAATTAAGCTACTGATTCTGAATCCTTATTTCCTGGATATGGGTGATAGTTTCAGAACTCTGGGTGATCAAGAGGAGGAAACCATGTATGTGCTTGATAAGCAAAGTAATTTCTGAGACAATATGATTGACAAAATAACTATATGGTAGCACTACAAAACCTTGACATAGAATATCATAACAACAACTAGCTACATAGTTTGGGGAAGCAAGAAACCATTGCAGAATGTTACTGAATGCCTCGCCAAGTGTCTGAGGGACGAAGTCAAGTGAAGGGTCAAATCTCTACAAGATTTATTCATATCTAACTAGAGCATGAAGCTGTCAGTCACGTACGTATTTCATCTTACTGTGAATAAACATCGTACCAAAGCCCTGCTACCTGGTCTCTATAATGTTGACAAAAGCTCACTTACTGATGGATGGAGCTAGAATGTCTCCACTGAAGAGGATAAGAGGATCCTTATCAGCCAGGCTCCTGAGGGCAGTCTTGAACCTTGGAGCTCCTGCTTTGGGCTCTAATGGCTGTTCCTCTACATTGTAAACATCATTGAAGTGGAGAATTGTAATAGATGGGGAGCGGAAACCATTATGGATAGGAGTGGAGTCTCCATTGGAGGTTGCTGCTGATTCTGCTGACACCATGATTGGTGATGATGAGAGTTTGTTGCAGATGATCAGTGTTGGAGTTCCCTGAAAATGAGTGATAGTGTTAAGATAATGCTCCTGAACATAGCTAGTTAAAATACTAAAATGTAAACATACTTAAATGAGAAAGATAATCACTTTAATGTCGATTAATCAAATACAATTTCATATAAAGTGCAAAAGCAACAGAACATCATGCTTAATAGTTTTATTATTATTATTAGTGTTATTATAATGATTTATCTGCCACCTAAGTTATGCTTTGGGTGGCTGAGGTTCAAGTGAGCATCAATAGAGTGGCTAACATTTGGATATTAATTTAGTCACTATAGGCGTCTAGGGTGTTAAATATTTAACCGAACACACTGGTTTGGTGAAAGAGAGAGAGAGAGAGAGAGAGAGAGAGAGAGAGAGAGAGAGAGAGAGAGAGAGAGAGAGAGAGAGAGAGAGAGAGAGAGAGAGAGAGAGAGAGAGAGTATACAGTGATTGCCTTGGATATCAGTTCAGCAAGCCTCTTGTTCACGGACGGGAGCCGGCAAACAGCATGTTCATACCCAGTCATACCAAAGATCTAGATAGATCTTGGGCATACCCTCGATAAAAGCCTCTGGTGGCCACCAACGCCCGTGTCCCGCCAGTACTACCTAATATTTTCAGTGGGGTAATCCCGCGTTCATGAGCATGGGAAGGATGTAGGTGCCAGGAAGCCCTCTACCAGGTACCTCAATGTTCGTAATGTTCGTTCTCTGACGGTGGCAGGAGTGTAGGCAGGTGGGGGTCTAAAGTCAAAGGGTCGATACCGTGGCCACAGGACCACTGTCGCTATGTTGAAGGCCAACTAGCTGGACGCTTGATAGGATGCTGGGGAAGGAGGACGGGAGGTATGGCGACCTTTCACTCCACTTTTGAAACGTTTGAGACCAATGTTCCGAAACGCATTTTATGATATTTTAAAAATTTTCCCATAATGCTCTGTCGTCCTTTAGAAGTCACAAGTGTTGTCACCACGTAGATACATAGCAGGACCGTCTTCACCTTCAGCGTTTCTGGTGACTGACTACTATCCAACTATTACCTGATCTCCGAGGCAGTGTTTTACAGCTCCTTATGTGACTTCCACAACATAATGGTCTAGTTGTGGTATTAGGGACACCTTCATCGTGAATCTTATTTAGATATTTGTTTGGGGGTTAGTTTACATCGTCCATCAAACATTTCTTAATTTCTTTAAATGATTGGATAATGAAAAATCATTCAATTAGTACATTCATTAGTAAACCAATATGTTTTGTCGTTAAGCTTGCCTTCATCCTTCACCCTCAGGCCGCATGCAGTTGCCAACGATCAACTCAACTCGCTGACAGCCGTTTACTGTATTCAATGTGTAAGCCTCAGCTTGTACTTGGCCAGCTGACCCTTCACACGCGGGGGGACACTGCAAGGTGACCTACAAACTAAGCCGCTGTAGGGGCTTCCTAACATTCATTTTCTCTCCAACTCTTACGAGGATCAGACCAAGAGCTATCAGCGAGCCTTGAGGTACGCTACTGGGCTGTCAGCTATTGTCACACAATGCCTTGGATGCTGTTTCATTCCTTCATCCCCAATTAATACAATAACCGTATTAGCTTGTGTGGCATTTCCTTACCCGCCACGTCGGTCAACATGCACCTCACCCACACCACGACAGACACCCAACAACGGCTTACACCGAAGAGCCTCGTCCTTTCCCAATACCCACCTTGATCGGACAGAGGCGCTTCCTGGAGGCGGAGTGACCCATGGTGGCCGCTCGTTGTACCTTCAGGATCTTCTCGCGTCACCTTCAAGCACCGTGTTTTCAGGTAGCGCAATGCACTCAAAGAATCGTTCCGCACTCAAAGTTTTGTTCCACCTTCACCACGATGATGCACTGTGTGAGTTTTCCTGCACTTGTTCTATATCGAATCACTTATTTGGTTCGTAAAAATACAATCCCTAACCAAACCAAACACACCATACAATCAAAAATCATAAACTGCATTTGCATCAAACTCGATTAGTTGAGTCTTCTACAGTAACCAAATACAGTTTATCGGAGCGGCACCACCTTACCGTGCATTACATCGTCACCTACACCACATTTTCAGACACGTGGAAGGGTGAGGTTGTCTGACCAATTGAACTGTACTCTGCCGCCCGAGAGAACATCACACTTCACAGCACCATGGAGGACGTGTTGGTGAGTTCGGTTTTCAGCAAGGATCTCACACACACACACACACACACACACACACACACACACTTGGGTGCAGCAAGGCATAGGTTCGAACCCAGCTCAGGTTGCTAAGGATTTTTCACAGACAGGTAGAAGTTACTGTCCCCTTTGAGCAAGGGGATGGGTTTGTGTGATGTGTAAGAAGTCTCAGCCTTACCCTAGATCCGTCTCTATGAGCTCTGAGCTCCTTCGGAGATGACTGACAATCACAGAGTTCAGCGCGTGATCCTCCAGACCATAGTGAATAACACGTAACGCACCACCAGGACCTCAAAATACGGCGGCGAAGCAAGCGAGGGGGTAGCGAGGCGCTGAGAACGAAAGCGACAAGGGAAGTGGAGATGGGTGGCTGGTGAAGGATGGTCAGTCATTGGTTACCGACCACTTGCCACCACATACATCCACTCACTGCCCCTCCCTGCCACTGCACTGCAGCATTACCAAGTCTAATTTTTCATATACACAGTAGTTAACCCATTCAGTGCTTGCGGCACAGCGTATGTGCCAGCAGCGTCTCCCTCTCCTGTGTTTGCGGCACGACGTCTGTGCCAAGATCTTTATATCATTACCATGCATATACCAAACGTATGATGACAATAAATATAGGCCAGGGTAACAACTTTTATCATTATTTACAAATTTCTATTGTCTTATGTATCAGAATTACCGTTTTTATGAGTATTTATGTGATATTCAATAGATAATTTTACGGTACGACAACTGCGGTCTGGCAACACCGCCGGCAGGATTATATAACCGTCGCTCCGTCGGCCGTCAGTCAGAAACATCGTGGCGTCGCAGATATATGTTGCAAATTTGTCTGGAGAAGAGACGGACTCTATAGATACCGAGTCTGCTCATTTTGTTTCTGATGATTCTAATGATATGGATGAATGTATGACTGACAATGGTAGGTAAAGCCTATTCTCCGTGCAAGGTCGTAAATGATAAAATGCGAAATATTTGAAAATTATCATTATCCAAGTTTTTTTTTTTTTTACAGCTAGTTCTGGGGGTTCTGATAATGATATCGAAGGTAAGGCAGGAGAGTAATAATACATAGTATCAGGTAGAGTGAATGGGTTAATGGAACAAAAAAGTATTGTACGGGGAGAGGAATGAGTTGTCGAAGGAATGTCAGTATAATTTTCAGTCAGAATTCATGGGGGCCGACTGCCTGTGTGGATGGGACTCTGCTTCGAAATACAAATGAAAAGAAAGATAAAAGAAGGAACACATGGAAAAGAGGAGAAACATTTCGTCACACCACTTTTCCGGCCGCTATCCATGAAGTCGTGTTGCCATTGTTAATGTATCCTTACGATTAGTGTTTGGCAGGCGGTATTCTGTGTATTATAATGCTGCGTTAAGAGGCATGACCGTGATGCTAGCTTGTGTCATCTTTAATATATGTATACTGATGTCTGCCATTTTTTTTTTTTGGGGGGCGGGAGGTTTAAAGCAGGATATTATTCCCATGAGTTGTTCCTTCCTTTCTTGATTATCTGAGGTGTGTGTGTGTGTGTGTGTGTGGGTGGGTGATTCATGAGTGTGATATAAGCTAATCTAACAGACGAATGAATTCTTATTTCATATAAACGCCTTTCACTAACGAAATTATTGTTATTACTACTATGCTCATGATTATGATAATAATAATGATAGATATCATCATTACTACTAGAACTACTACTACTACTACTACTACTACTACTTTTGATGTTGTCGCTGCTGTCACCACTCGCTCGAAACTCTCAACTACAATGTTTTCTTTCCACCACTACATTGTGAGTCATAAATATCAAGGACAGAACGTGATAGATTATACATTTCCAGTCATTACGAAACGGTGCGTGGCTGGGAGGGGGAGGGAAAGCAACACCTAAAGACCAAGGAGAGAAGAGAAAAAAAAAAAAAGAAAGAAAAAACCCAGAAAAGCACAAAACCTAAAGTTATGAATGAGTGAGCGAGTGAGTGTGTGAATGAGCACGTGAGTGAAGGTTGTTCGTTAAATTCCCAATAGGCACCGCTGAACGCACCTCCACCGCAGACCAGAGAGAGAGAGAGAGAGAGAGAGAGAGAGAGAGAGAGAGAGAGAGAGAGAGAGAGAGAGAGAGAGAGAGAGAGAGAGAGAGAGTTGGAATTATGTGAACGTAAGCATAACACTCGTAACATTCTATTCTTGTTCACTTATTTCATAACTTATCCGATGTTTTCATCCATAATCTTGATACTCTCGGTGATACGTCTTACACTATGAGTATGCAAGAAGTATGTGGGTGTGGGTGTTGCCAAGAACCAGTGGTATACACAGACATGATTTATTGCATGTGCTCATCACAGTAAATCGGGATCATAACCAACTATTACATTCAATTAGCCTTGCAACTGATATCAATAAAGGAAATTTTATGAGAAAGGGTAATTCTAATTATTATATTAATCTGGGGCAGAGAGGGACAGGTGTTGCGAACCCCCAGCAAATTTTCTGCCTAAACAAACTTGTCTAGATATCAGTGGTCTGCATATCCTCGTGCATTGATCTTTAGCATATCACTATAGATGCTTTCACTAGTTTTCTAATTCACAAGTCCTCCGCAAGGTGCTCGTCTATGTTTGGCTGCTGTTTTCCCGCGTGAGTTACAGGAACACGCTAACATATCAAAAGAAGTATTGCATTAATATACTTCATAAACCTGTACCTAATTCGATATTAACGTCCTTTCTTATCGATATTCTCACTGGTACACGTTTCCGTCAGGTATTCGGCCACATGCGTGTATGTCATGATTGTTATGGATACGGGTGGGCCAGACAGACACTTGAGTGGACGTGGTAGACGAGCAATGGGATGGGATTTGTCTTACAATCGGGTTGCATTCTCCTCCCTGCACTGGTCTCGTAACCAGCGCGTCTCAGGAAAGGACTTGATTATATATATATATATATATATATATATATATATATATATATATATATATATATATATATATATATACTATATAAACTAAGTTTCGTCAGGGCCAATCACACTTTACTTACGAACGGGCTAAGGGAATAAGTTTTGAATAGCCTGCCTATAAAACGTTCGATCCGTCTAAACATATAACGTTAAAGTGACCTGCACATAACCGTCGTCTGACGTAACAATAAAACCTTTGTCTTACCCATGAACTTTTGACTGGAAAATTTGGAATGGATTTCACAGACCTTTCACAGATTTCGACAAACCTTGAACATAAAAATGTAAAAAACTTGGAATATATACTATCCAAAATTTTCGTTGAAAGTTATCCTTTTAAATTAAATAATAATATTTCTGTTCGTTACACCGTCTTGCACTAACAACACAACTGCATAATGTTGTTCGTAGTTCTAGAACCACATTACGTCTCAGCGACAACAATTCGGTATCAGAGTTGTGGCATTAAGATGGCATGTGTGCCTCGGGAGCGGTTCTGCGTCCCCTGACCTCACGCACTCACGTCTGGAAGTGCACTGAGTGATAGACGAGGCTATTCAAGGTCTGCTGGGGCGCTGACGTAGACGGAGGCTGAGGTGGAGGACGCGGTTACAGGGATATTGTGTCTCTACTTTCTCATTTTTTTCTGGCGACCCACATCTGTCACTTATGTTACGTGACTAAAGGGATAATGACTTTCGTCCACGTAATACAAGAAAAATAATAATAACAATAATAATTGGCCACTAAGGGTCCACTCCCTGTCCTTTATCCCCGGCTTGTTCCTTCACACAAATTGCAAAATAAGTCTCATTGCATTAAGACCACGGCGGTGATTAATACCTTTTCGCAAGATTATAAACAAACCAATGACTGTAAAATAAACAAGGAAAAGAGGGGCCGCCAGATTCATTGCCACAGGAAAGTGTTTGCCAGGAGAGCTCCGATAAGATCTTAGATGTAGATATTTACAATCCTATATATTAAGAGAGTGAGAGAGATGGAGTATACTAAGATAAAGGTCGAAAAAGTCAAAAACAAAAACTTGCAACACGTATTACCCCAGAGATAAATTTGCTTGCTCGACAATGTGATATCAATCGTTTTTTGTACGTATTTTTTTTTTTTTCGTGTGTTGTGACCGGTTATCCTTCCCTCCCCTACCACCCATCACCACCACCACCCTTCACTCACCCTCTCTCACAAGTCCCACACCACCACCACCGCCCGTCACCTTTCCTCTCTCACTCTCCCACATCAGTCCATCACCACCACCACCACCACCACCACAAGGCTGGGGAAGTTATGCAGGGAAGTTATGCATCTGGGTCTGATCACGTGACCTTGATGTTGATCTGTAGTCTGTACATGTGTAAACAAATGACGTAACACACACACACACACACACACACACACACACACACACACACACACACACACACACACACACACACACACACACACACACACACACATGATACACGTGAGCGAGGGAGTGTTAAATGTTTCCTGCTGGAAGGAAGGATAATACTGTGGAGTGAGGGTAAAACAAGCGAAGGAGAAGGAAGAGGAAGGAGTAATAATAATAGTAATAGTAGTAGTAGTAGTAGTAGTAGTAGTAGTAGTAGTAGTAGTAGTAGTAGTAGTAGTAGTAGTAGTAAGAGGAGGAGGAGGAGGAGGAGGAGGAGGAGGAGGAGGAGGAGGAGGAGGAGGAGGAGGAGGAAGAGGAAGAGGAGGAGGAAAAAAAAGAAATAAAAGAAAATAACTAGAAGTAGAAATCAGATAAGCCCTAAAAAGTGTCACAAGGTCAGTATAGTTTCCTGAAGGCATCCACTTCTTAGAAACACATCAATCACCTTCTTCATGACGTTAACCTAACCTAACCTAACCTAACCTAACCTAAGTGCAGTACCTTGTGAGCCCCTTGTTGCCGTCCCCGCTTAGGTAACAATTGAAAGGAGTCTAATGAACCAACGTAAACACAACATCGTTTCTGACGCGAATTTAAACCAATGGAATACGGGAGTTAATAAAGAAAGCAAGAAGAATGATGGAATAAATAAATGTTGCCACTAATGCTTCCTGTCTGAATCATTTAAAAATTTCAATCGATTCAGTCCAGTAGGATTTCAAATTACATTACATCATCATCGTTTCCGTGAACACCGTGCACCACCGCCTCCACAGTCACGTTATGGTACGTCACGTCACGCCACAACACAAGGATTTACGTGCACCCTGCATTGTTACCTCCCAGTGTTCCTATTCAGTTCAGTATCCTCACTACACACGCACATTTATAATAACTGTATCCATCACATGATAAAAAGAAGAAAAATATTACTACTACTACTACTACTACTACTACTACTACTACTACTACTACTACTACTACTACTACTACTACTACTACTACAACAACAACTACTACTACTACTACTATTACTAGAGGGCATAAAAAAGGTCACATTATGTACATTAATTTTTTTCACTCAACCGTTTTCCCAGTCATAAATCATCGTTTCAGAAGGCAAAGCTCCCGACCGGATTCTTTGGAGAGAGAAAAATACAAAAAAAAATGTAAAAAATAGTCGTAATTACAATCTCAATATCATTTCCGTGTTGACTAGGTAGTACATGTGTCACCAGCTAGATATAATACGCATAATTTTTTTTTTTTCTTTTGGTCCCTGCACTTAGATTTCCGCAAAGTCACACACACACACACACACACACACACACACACACACACACACACACACACACACACACACATACACACACACACATCATGGACGAGTGACAGACAGAATGACAGACGGCAAGGCTAGCAGGGCTGCGTCACGGTAATGGAATGTAAACAAACAAGAACATATCGAGGAACACCACATTGATAACACGGGAGGACGGAAAAATAAGAACATAATATTAAGAGTCTACATAAGCCAGTCCATACAAGGCATCTCCTCTTAACACCATACATTCTAATTTCCTAATTCATAAATTGATCTAATCTTCTCTCAATGTACTCTACCACCACCACCACCACCACCATGATAACCTGAAGTGTGTGTAATTCTATACGCCTCTCCTACACTTCACCTCTCCTTCACAGAGGGAATGCGGCGCCCATGTCATTCAAACAAAGGCGTGGAATATGGTGGCTCTTCATGTTTAGTTCCACCTATGCCTCCTACTCCTCCTTCTCATAATCATCAACTCCCAGGTGGTTGTGGAGGTGGGGTGGGCGCCGTTAGTGTTGTATTGGCCGTGAAACAGGGATGAGGCGGAGTGCTTGACAGCTATAGTCCGACAGATCTTAGCAGAACTTTCTGGTGGGACAGAATCCAGTCTTCCCATGGGTCCAACGTTGCCATGTCTACGTGAACTAGCCAGTTAGAACTTAATGTACATAAGTAAAAGGCATATAAAATGTTTTAACGAAAATCCATGCAACATAAAATATAAAAAAATCATGTATAAAATAAAAGTTAACGTGCTACGCTTACGATATTCATATGAATATCGAAGCGCGGCATACATTTTTTACAGTGTTGCTTGGAAAACGTTATCACTTTTATCAACGTTCACCGTAGTTCTTATTAAGGTAAATGTTGCAATAACTGTGTTCTAAATACAATATGAAGGAATATAGCAATAAAATGAGGTATTTCCTATATAAAATAAATATTGTAAACTCCCTTCAAACGGCAGCACTCATTTTTCAACCTCAGGACAGGTCACCTGTTAAGCGCGTACACACACACACACACACACACACACACACACACACACACACACACACACACACACACACACACACACACACACACACACACACACACATCCTTTTTCCATAAACATGAATTTCTTCCTCATTTTTTCGAAAGCTATTAAAGATATTGGAAATATAATTGCAGCATCTGATAGACCTAATTAAACTCTAAAACTGTCATTATGAATATTTGTTCTATGACTAATAATTACGCAGTAAAATGAAACCGTATATTTATATAAAAACATGACTTTCCTCCTCATTTTCTCGACAGCTATTAGAGATATTGGAAATATCATTGCAGCATCTGATAGACCTAATTAAACTGTACAACTGTAATTATGAATATTTGTTCTATGACTCATAATTACGCAGTAAAATAAAACTTTATATTTATATAAAAACATGACTTTCCTCCTCATTTTCTCGAAAGCTATTAGAGATATTGGAAATATCATTGCAGCATCTGATACACCTAATTAAACTGCTGGATAGACACCACTTCTAAGAAGGCCACGGGAGTTCGGGTACCCAGTGGGAAAGGTTCCCGCTGGATAATTCTGCACGCCGGCACCAGGAACCTAACCCTTCCTTACCTTCCAAGCTAAGAATGTCGGCGACTATCACGATCAGATGAACGCAGAAACCTTTGAGAAGTGGTTTAAGACACAACTGTTGCCGAATATTCCTCCATCTTCAGTCATCGTAATGGATAACGCACCCTATCACTCCACGAAAATCGATAAACCACCATTAGCATCAAACAACAAAGCAACCATAAGAGAATGGCTGGAGAGGAAGGGTGTGGCAGTACCCGATGGTCTACTGAAAGTTCAGCTCATGAAACTTGCGGCTGAACACACCACTGCTGCCGATACAAGTTACGTCATCGACAGGATGGCCTTACAGCACGGACACAAGGTTGTACGACTGCCACCTTATCACTGTCAGTACAACGCGATTGAACTGATATGGGCTCAACTTAAAGGCTACATATCAAAAAGAAATACATTCAAGAATGCAGCCTTAATGCCGCTCATTTATGAAGCAATAGCCACAATTACCCCAGAAAACTGGAAAGATGCCATACAACACGCTGAAAAAATACAACCAGACGATGCAAGAAGAGAGGTGGTAATTGATCATTTCATCGACTCCTTCATTATCACTCTCACTCCATCTGATGAAGAGGATTCATCATAATGGCTGTCATTCTGCCAGAATAGAGGATTAGGCCTACGGAGGAAACCTCTTTAAAAAAAAAACGCACTGGGACTTTTACCTCTTGGGTGGCGAGGAAACAAAGTCAACATTTCAGTATATACAAATGTAAAGGTCGATGTATAACCAATGTGTGACAAATTATAAAGAGAGAGAGAGAGAGAGAGAGAGAGAGAGAGAGAGAGAGAGAGAGAGAGAGAGAGAGAGAGAGAGAGAGAGAGAGAGAGAGAGAGAGAGAGAGAGAGAGAGAGAGAGAGAGAGATAAGAATAGTACTACTGAGATCGCAGCAAATAGAAATAAGAAAACAACATAGGGAATGAGAAAGCATAACACACACACACACACACACACACGTGTCACGCGCTCAGGCAAGGCTCTCTCACGTAGGCCTCGGCTCAGGTCACTCACCAGCCAATCAGAGCGAAGGAGATATGGCAGTGTTGGACCCATGGGAATACTGTATTCTGTCCCACCAGAAAGCTCTGCTAAGATCTGTCGGACTATAGCCAAGCCGCCTCGCCACCACCTCCCTATAGTGATCATGCTTCTACAAAGGCAAGTGTGTGGACCATGACCGTGACCGTGAAAAGGTATAGGAACCCATACAGGCACGTGTGGAGAGGTGTTACGATCAAGTAGTGACTGTGGGAAGGTGTAGTGCAAGGACCCACACGACGGATATTACCATCAACACAACGAATCAAGAAACGGAGATGCGTAGGGCGGCTTTTCTCCACCTCACGTTAATTAATCCTTCTTTCCGTATACGAAATTAAAACATTGAGTAACCTGACCAATAACAGTGAGCGAGGCATCGAGGCTTGACGACTGTATGGCTCACTGTCAACCAATAAACCAATCAATTCAAATAGCCACTGTTACTATAGACTATCAATTCTAATTTTCCACGACTGTTTCATACTTGTGGTGAGGCGAAGGGAAGGGACAGGGAGGGGAATAGAGGAGGAGGTGAAGGAAAGGGTGAAGAAAAAGACGAAGAGGAGTGGAGGTGAAAGGCAGATGCAGGACAGGAAAGAAGAAATGAGCTCATGGGCGGGTGAACATGGGGTGAATGAGGGAAGACAAGGGCAAGGTGAGGGCAGGAACGGGGAGGGGAGGGAAGGCGATTCGCAGTGCTGCATGACACGCAAGGGCAAGGGAGGGAGAGGCGAAGGGAAAGAGAAACGGAAGGGGAAAAGGAAGGGGTGGAAAAGGAAGGGAAGGAAAATATCGAAGTGCAATGACAAGGAAGGTGGAGGAAGCAGCATGATTATTGGAGAGATAGAGGGAGGGAGGGAGGTGGAGAGAGAGAGGGAAAGGGAGAGGAGTAGGAAGGGAGGAATGTGCAGCGAGGTGGTGAGGAACAATGAAAGTTGTAGAGAGGAAGTGAAGGCAGGGAGGGAGAGAGAGACCGGAGGGAAAAAAGATGATGTATTAAGGAGAGGAAGAAATGGAGGGAGGGTAGAGGAAAGGAAGGAGGAATGTTGGGGAGGGAGGAGGGGGGAAGGCAGGCAGGATGGAGGAAGAGGAAATATTATGGTGGAGGGGGGGATGAGCAATGAGAGAGGGAGGGGCGGTGAAAGCAGAGGGACGGGGAGGCGCATTGACTACCACCATCAACACCAGAGCCACCGCCACCACCACCACCACCAGTATAAACAATCCTTTAACTGCTCTTCCCAGCCTTTCCTGTCTGTGTATCTGCGTCTATGTCGGCCCGTCACCCACTACTATAACAACAACAACAACTACTACTACTACTACTACTACTACTACTACTACTACTACTACTAATAATAATAATAATAATAATAATAATAATAATAATAATAATAACAACAACATTCTACAATAAGGGTGTGGACTTTAATATTCAACTCTTAGTGTATGTATAGCGTGTGTGGCATGTGGGTGCACGAGAGATGGAGTAGATTTAAAAGTTAGTTGCAGAATATGGGAGAGTTTGAATATGCAGTATGTAGGAGGGGAGGTGGAAGAGATAAACCAGAACAAATTTGCTTAAACGGGGAGTCATTTGAACGTGTAGAGGAATCTACACGTGATGTCTTTCAGGAACTTCCACATGGTTGGGTGGACACGCATATACACCAACTTCAGGGAATTGTGTAACTCCTCAGTTTCTTCTGCGTCCTTGAAGTGATGCCAAGATTTGATAAAAAAAAAAAAAACGAGTCCCTCAGAAGTCCTACAATTAGTAGTGTTGAATGTGTTGAATACAAAATATTCAAAACACGCTTCGGTCAAGTTACTGGTTCAATTGTCTATGGGTTCAATTGTCACTGATTGAAAAATTCTACATAGGAACCCTCCAAAACACGCCTTCTGTCATTGCTTTGGTGTGATGAATAGCACTGCTTCCAAAAAAGTTGTGTAAAAAGACATGATTTCCGCCAGTGAATGCAAGAATTATTGAACGCTATGCAGGTAGAGTGATGTTATGACAGGCGCGGAGGGATGTGTGTGTGTGTGTGTGTGTGTGTGTGTGTGTGTGTGTGTGTGTGTGTGTGTGTGTGTGTGTGTGTGTGTGTGTGTGTGTGTATGTGTGTGTGTGTGTGTGTGTGTGTTATTGCTGGAGGATTTGATGTAGCGTATAAGCTGCAATTATATTTTCCTTTCATTTATCTATTTCCTTTATTTATTTATTCTTATTTGCTTTTATTCAGTTCTTTCATTTCTACGTATCAGTATAGGAGGGGATTTTAGGGGTCGATGTGGTTAGACTCGGAGGTGCAAGCAATCCGATCCGGTCTTTTTTTTTATATATTTTTTCCAACAAAAGTGGGAATAAACTAACGACGAGAGAGAGAGAGAGAGAGAGAGAGAGAGAGAGAGAGAGAGAGAGAGAGAGAGAGAGAGAGAGAGAGAGAGAGAGAGAGAGAGAGAGAGAGAGAGAGGGAGAGAGAGAGAGAGAATGTGTATCCCGTTGCGTAAAGTTTGTGTTTCTATGTCAAAATAATCCTTTACCAAGAAACACAACCATTACTGAGCACAATGGTGAGCAGGATAACACCCTTTTAACACGTCCAATACTTAGCGGATACCTGCATCAGACAGGAGAGGACTGTGACGGGTGTTGAAGCAGCTCCTATAACACATACACCCTTACTCTCCATCATAGCATCGTTTGTTCATAGAAAAAAATAATTATCTATGAAATCAAGTTAAAACCGGCGGAAAATCAGCCTCATGGTGTTGCTTCACGCTCACACTTCGATGCTGTGACTCCATGTATAAGGGTGTTGAAGCCTTTACTGCGTATTATTCAGATGAATCAAGTATTTTTCTACCGGGATATCATTTTTTTTATGACCTTCGCTGCTTGGCTCGGGTTGATGAGAACTGTATCCAATGAATGTTGTGAATGTGGAACGCGAGGCATGTGGTCTGGGATGTGGAGATTCGGTCCTAAACATTCACCATAAATAAATAGATAAATAAATACACACCAAAACTAGATAAATAAACATTTGAGTATCGGCTCTCTCCTGTTGGCGACGAGAGCTACGCCTCAGAGGGCCTGAGTGGCGGGGCGGACGCAGGACCCCTTACCACCGCCAACAATGTCAGGCTGCCGATGTGGCTGGCCGCCCGCCACTCACAACGACGTTTCGCAAACCTTCAGATACAGTACACTCAGCAGAGGTAATGAAGGATGAAAATAAACAACTAAATAAACAAGATAATAACTAAATCAAATTTTCCCGGTAAATCTTCTGGAGATTTCCCTCGTGAACATTTATTGGAAATTACCGTATAAAACGCACTTGTGTTTCTAACGGCGGGTCCAAGAACCACGAGCAATGAAGCTGAAGAATCATTATTGTATGTAATTTTCTTCGTCTGTGTGTATTTATCACAGTCCATTACTAACACAACCAATGGCACTGATCAACACACAGACGCTTCCATGTCGGCCGGCCGTCACGCGTCGGGTTTATTCTGCCTCCAAACTGTCAACACTTTTATTCCTAAAGGTGCCGGACTGGAGGAAAACTGGAATTAGTGTGTGTGTGTGTGTGTGTGTGTGTGTGTGTGTGTGTGTGTGTGTGTGTGTGTGTGTTACAGCTATGATGTAACAAACACTTGCTTTACAAGAAGTAGTTCCCACGACAACATTAATATCCGCCAAGAGAATGTTCCCACGAGAAATACACATGACATGTTTAACAAACTCAATGTTCACACGACACTCACGATGTTTATATAATAGGTACTCACACGGTTCATGTGACACGACCAATGTTTTCATAACAAACACAGGTCTGCGTTTGACTTACTTCCGGTCAAGGTTTTCTTACGTATTTTCAATAGTTTTTTTTCTAAGCTGAATTGATGATTGTAACTCATTTTGGTTTATGAAGTCAGGATTTTATGTTTTCGCATTTGTTAAGAACTAGATCAATCTAAAATAATGGCTATGAAATTATCATGTTCATTGTTTTCATAACAAAATTACATTGACCAAAACTATACAATACAAAGTAAATAAGAATAGTACACAAGTACAGTTACTGTAGAAGAAAAAACTTCCGTGTTCCGGACACTGGAAACATGCATGACCTGTACGGGTCGAGTATTGGTCATGTTACAATGTGTGGGAAGGTGGACCTGGCGCAAGTCGTTAATTTCACATGCATGACCGCTTTTTCTCTCTCCTTCTTTTCTTATCATGAAAATAGACTTGACCAAGAGCAATAAGGATAAAAAAGATAGAAAAAAAGTTAACGACCGCTTCCCTCCCTTCAACAAGAAGAAAAAAAGTAGAAAGTTTCCAGACGAGCATGGTCAGTGTATAGTCCCCGGGGCAGCAGCTCGTAAGTGTAAGGTGAGGGAAGTTTCCTTAGCATGCAACAGACGTACGTACTCGTTTCACCTCACTTGATGTGGAAAGTTTTTTTTTTCCCTCGTTTCACTGAATTATCTTTGGCCGGCAGGGATGGCTGGGATGGATGCGTGATGCAAACTCTGACAGCAGTATGTGTTAAAGTGGAAATCCTCAGTACTGCTTTGCAGTACCTGGTATGTATAGGGGTCGTTTATAGGACTCGATACATAATGATGAGGGAGCGGCCGTTCACCCCATGTGTGTCAGATTGGGAAATTTTGATATTTCACTGATCAGACCTCATTCCAAATAACAAACACATGTGGCGCCCTCCTTGGCCAACACATGAACTATTTACCAACGATGAGCACCACAGATTAAGACACACGGTTTTGTTTCGGTGGTCAGTCGAGAAATTAGTGTTTGAGGTAAACTACACCAATACGACGCGATGAAGCAGTATCAGTCATTGGAAAGGATTGACCCGAGTCGTTTATCCCAGTAATGTGTCCAAGTATTGGTCTTATACTTTACTCAACTAACTGTGGCTGGTGTGTAAGGTGGATCTTCAGTCCATAATACTCACGTAAGTACATACACTCAATGGATTAAGTATATCTCTTGAAGTGTTTGAAGTGTCTGATGAATACTGGGTCTCAGCGAAATATAATACAACTGCAATGAAATCAAAGAAGTGGGTCAAGGTTTTCGTTCATTCATCTGAGACGGAACAGATATTTATTGCTCTGTGCACCGTTAGCGAAGCACATGTAGTAGTAACCTTCTCTCATTGAGGAAGGGACGTGGAGTCGTACGAACGCTCCTTGAGTCACCACACACATTGGTAATATATAGTGAATGATGGTGTTGCGTGAGCCTGTTGGTGTGATAGTGATCCATCATGATTGTGGTGGTGTTGGGCTAACACGCTGACCGCCATGTTGTGGTAATGTGACTCTGTGACATGACAAACAACACACCGACACCACCAGACAACAAGAAGAAAATATAGAAGGAATTATACTTCAATAGAGAGAAGGACATGACAGAAAGGAGAAAAGAAGGAAATAAAGACAAAGTAAAAAAATAGAGAGAGAACAAAAAGAGGAATAAATAATGAATGAAAAATAAAAATAAATGAATGAATTATTATTATTATTATTATTATTAGTAGTAGTAGTAGTAGTAGTAGTGGTAATAGAAGTAGTAGTAGTAGCAGTAGTAGTGGTAATAGAAGTAGTAGTAACAATGGTCTTCCTTCCTTTCTTCATTCATTCCTCGCCCATAACCACATACACAAACATATAATTTCCCCACTTCAGATTCCCCTTTCCCCCATCCCCTCAACCCCTATCTACCACCATTACTCTTTACCATCACTACCTGCCACACGCCCCCTCACACACTCTCCATCCCTTTCCCTTTCCTCCCTCCCCCTTTCCGACACAGCTATAGACCCAAAAGTATACACAGAAGACACGAACGGCGCTGTGAGTGTCTCGGAACAGGTGTGTGTGTGTGTGTGTGTGTGTGTTTGTGTGTGTGTGTGTGTGCTCCTTTGTGTTCTGGGGCAGTGGGTGCGGACCTGTTGTTATTTTTAATCTCTCTCTCTCTCTCTCTCTCTCTCTCTCTCTCTCTCTCTCTCTCTCTCTCTCTCTCTCTCTCTCTCTCTCTCTCTCTCTCTCTCTCTCTCGTAACCTACTCAGCCTAGTTTGTAGTTTGGACCTAGTGTGGCATGTATTTTTAAATAACACACGCTCTCTCTCTCTCTCTCTCTCTCTCTCCTCTCTCTCTCTCTCTCTCCTCTCTCTCTCTCTCTCTCTCTCTCTCTCTCTCTCTCTCTCTCTCTCTCTCTCTCTCTCTCGGCCATGTCTACTCAAGTCTGTGCCATATATACTGTATGAATCAACACACACACACACACTCTGACGTAACACTGCAGCATCCTCCCACATCCTTTCATAATGTTTCAGGCTTTGGAGACGGGACAAGGTGGCACGTCAAGAGTATACAAAAGGGCAGCTATGGCAAGGTAAAGAGGCTCGTGAGAGGCTCAGAATGTGTACGAGAAAGGAAGAGTGTGTGTTTGAGAGTGTGAGTGAGAGATGAGTGTGTTAAAGGCGATGGTTTAAGAGACAATGAGAGGAAAGACCCCCATTACCTCTCCTCCACTACTTACACAAGTGTCATGCAGACCCCATCCTCTTCCTCTTCCTCCTCCTTCAGAACCGACACCACAGAAATACTATGACGATATGACATATCTTGACATATGCAGACCGACACAGACAAACGCAAGGGGGGGGGAGAGAGAGAGAGAGAGAGAGAGAGAGAGAGAGAGAGAGAGAGAGAGAGAGAGAGAGAGAGAGAGAGAGAGAGAGAGAGAGAGAGAGAGAGAGAGAGAGAGAGAGAGAGAGAGAGAGAGAGAGAGAGAACGATGGGAAATAAGGAGAATGGATTAAAAAAGAAATATACGTACTTTATAAGACAAACAACAACAACAACAACAACAACAACAACAACAACAACAACAACAACAACAACAACAACAACAACAACAACAACAACAACAACAACAACAACAACAACAACAACAACAACAACAATAATAATAATAACAATGATAATAATAATGATACCAAATAAAGTCCACAGGAAGGTACCCCCGTCGGTCATTCTCTCCCAGGATGCGAGGGTGAGAGGACCACTTTCGCGTCAGGTAAGGGTGCAGACTGATCACTGAAAACGGGTGTGATCCGCGCTACTTCTTTTGATTAACGTTCTACAGGTGTGCAATGAAGGCCACCGATCATCCAGCAATAATAATGATGATGATAATGATGATGATGATGATGGATGATGATGATGATGATGATGATGATGATGATGATGATGATGATGATGACGATGATGGGGATGACAGGAGGACGATTACAAACATTTTCACAGCATCAAAACTACTGGTCCTTGCTGGAGTGGTTGATTATTACTAAACTACAAATATACTAACATTAATAGCAAAAGAAAAGGCTGATGATAACGATGATACTCATATATTTTGTATCTAACTATTATAAAATCAACGAACAGTGCAACAGAGATGAACTTTGCTGGTTGGTGGTGGTTTATGTAAAACAAGGGGAAGGAAGTACCGCTACAGGGCGGGTGGAATGTACAGCAAGAATGACATTACTCAGTTTTTCGTCTCCCCTGACATATTGTTGGTCAGGCGAGGTGAATGGCGGCTTTTGACATTTTCGTGTAAGGGAGGCATGACGAGGCAAGGGTGGACAGTAGGTTAAATAGAGGGTTAAAATTGGGGTGAAGGTGGTGGTCAAAGTTATAGAGAACCAACAGAGTCCTAACCTTCCTTCCAGTTGTAAGGTAAGGGCGCTAGTGCTTCTATTCGTTTCACCTCCACAACCCCTTCACACAGACACACAACTGTACACACGTCAATACCAAACACTTGGCATTAGAAAAGAGAGAACATGTTTTCAAGTTGACCATCCCGCAGAACTGGCTCACCCCGCATAGGAAAAGAGGTTTGCTTTACGTGGCAGTTTTTGTGTCAATACTACAGGAACGAGGCGGTAAAGGAGGTTGTTTGGCCAAGGAATATGATTGGGAGATAAATTATGCAATGCAGTGGGACAGGCAAAACAGGACAACCTACATTTGACTTTGAAACAGGACTTGACTAAGACAGAGGCGCACCGTTGGCACGTTCGGAATTACGATGTCAAGAAAGTAGCGACATAAAACGAAAAACATTATAACGAGGATATACGTAAGACTCACTGTGACAACCTGATGTAGAGAGTAACTAGACTGTCTCAAGCCTACGTAACGGGACACGACCTTGCCAGTCATGCCCCCCCACGCGTGCTTAAGTTCATTATTATATTAAGTGTTTTCCGCGATATTCCGTTACTTTAGTCTATCATCTACTGAGAATGTTTGATAGACATAATAGTGCGTGTGATTGTGATGATAATGTAATATTTTCCAGTAAAGATAAAGTTAAATTGTTTCGCGCCTCACTTGCTTAATAAAAAATAATAAAAATAAATAAAAACGCGGCGTGTGACTCTATGAAACTACATGAGATCTGTCCATTCTTGGTACATGGCAATAGAAACGTATGGACCCCTGGACAGTCAACAAGGATTGCCTCAACTTCCACATCACGTTTTACTGCAACCCACATAATCATGATAGACCAATCCACCTTGAATCAAAACGGTCGCAAATGTTACACCTACGATTGATGTTCAGATCCCCGCGACCCACACACAATTTTACCTGCACATCGTCTCCACAACTCTTGCTACTTGATGTTACTTAATACTCGACGAGGAATACTCTGATGCGAGATTTCCAGTATTAGGTAACGGACAGGTAAGTCACAGACGTGAGGGCGGCGGTCTTACGATGCTATCATGTGACACGCGGACCTGCAGCAAGTGTAGGATTGTTGTGACACAGCGACAAGTTGTTTGGTGCTACAGGACAACTATTTGCACGGGATCATTTGGGCATTACATCTCTCGGAAGTCAACACATTTGGGAACCAGGACATTTGGAACTTAGTACGTTTCGTTACCAGATTTAGTCATGCAGTCTAAAATATATATATATATATATATATATATATATATATATATATATATAGAGAGAGAGAGAGAGAGAGTGTGTATGTGTGTGTGTGTGTGTCTATATGTGTAATTCACCACAATGTTGAGGCTCACGCGCTAGACTCGTGCTCATCAGCCATTACCGTACCAAAGATAGCTTAGAGCTCATTACGGCCCTATATATAGATAAGGCTGTGACCTTTCACACACCACACAACCCATCCTCTTGCTCAAGGAGGACAGTAACTGCTTGGTCATCAGTGAAAAACTTCGCACGTTCAGTGAGGCACGAACCTCAACCTGCCGAGTGGCACACCTTGATGTTATCCATTGGACAACTATATCATTTAAAAATCTTCAGCAGTAAACACTAGACACACAAGGTTTCACGCTATTCTAGCTGACACGCTAGCTCGTCGCTGACTGCCATCACTATCAAGCCCTCCAGCCGTACAAAGCGCATTTTCGTAGATAAGAGTAAACAGCCTATTATCAAAATGACATAATAATAAGATTTAATCAGGGAATCTGCACTGAATTATGGGCGTTGACAAAGCTGCCTTATCATGCAAGGATAATATGATGTTCCAGAGTTTAGTGTTCGTATCACTTAAGTGTTTCAATGATTGCAGACGTACTGACACCCTGAGCAGATTGCAAAGGTGTCGGCACAATACCCTTCTTTGCTGCCCAAGATCTATGGCGAAAGTGAATAAAAAAAACCCACTTGCAGGTTGGTGGGGTGTGCACTCTTCAATATATTTATCTGAGAGTTGTTTCCTTCAACATTTCTTTTTTTTTCCTTTTGATATATGATTTATGACATTTAAAAGGAATATTGCATTATATGTACAATTTTTTTCATTATTACTGTTAACATTTTTAGTCATTATTATTATTATTATCATTATTATCATTATATCTATTATTATCATTATCATTATTACTATTAGTTTCATTATTATTATTATTATTATTATTAATCACTTTTAGCAATTCAAATACTTATGTTCTTATATGTGTGCGTGTGCAGCCTCGTCTCGGTTCACATACCCAGGTGCCCTCCTCTCACACCTAATAACATCTGTCGCAATCTGGGCTCCCGTGGCGATAACGTTAATGTTGAGGTGTTAGGGATGACGCAACATTAGCTTAGGGAGGTGTTATGGCTCAACAGTAACCTTGATGGTGCGTGGCGGGGTGAAAGCAAGGCCAAGTATGGGACAGCGTCGGCTGGGTGTAGGGGAGAGGCGGAAGGGAAGGCTGCTGAAGTATATTACAGTATTCATCACGGGTCTTGGATGAGTGTGTGTTGTTAGTCCGGTGCAGTTCTTGCGGCTAAACAGCTTTCATCTTATTGTTCTATATACATAATATTCTTTGAATCTATTCAGAACTATCAGTCCTTTAGCTGGCTTATCTATATTCAGAATTGTTACTTTTTAATATGAATACTTTTTTCTCTCTCTTTTCACCGGAATCTTTCTTTGTTTTAACGTTTTGTAGTTGCAACATGTACAGTAGAACACAATCTGGGATCATCTGATTACCTTATCATCAAGAAACACTATATTTTCAGCCAGCTAACCGGATAATGATACGCTACGCTTGTGTCTGGGAGGATGGTGATGAGAACTTTTATGCTCATATTACAATCCACGTGATTCTAAGGTTTAGAAATGCGTGTGAAACATACTAGACCACAGCTCTGTTGGCACTGCCTGACCTGTGCTATGCACTCCTGATCCTGCCTCCCCCCCTCCCCTTACCCCCAGCAGCCTGTGTGGGAAAAGGATATCCTGCCATCCCATCCTTTGTGGACACCTTCAGCCATGTGTAAAGTCGCACCTCTGCGCGAGGATCACCGAGGTCTGCACAAGCTTTTACTAACTACTCATACATAAACCATAATGTACTACTATCAAAGCTATTAGTAGTTTTCATCTTCATGATGTGACCTCGACCTGATGATGATGTAATCCTTCCTAAGTCACTTTTCCCATCACACCAGTACGCCGCCGAGGGATCCAGTGGGGGCGGCGCACCAACACAAACATTGGATCAACAGCTTTCGTACCCCATACAATTTCTCCTCGTTTCTCCATTATCTCCCGTCCTCTTTTTCTCTTTTATCATGTATGTGTTGCACTAAACGCTGCGTGCTGACCTGTAAGGGGCGCGCTGTTGCTTCACTGCGCCTGCCACCACCACGCCTAAGTTCCTACAACCTTCCCGCACTGTGAAACTCGATGTGTTGTAACAATTACCTTGACCGGCTAACGAAACGGTTACCGATGATGAGTGAAACCACAGCGACTACCGACTGACCCTTGTTGCGGCTGCGCTAGCTGCGGAGTGTAGGTCACTGTGGAGGGCACCACGGAGAAGGACTACGGTGTATATGAAGCACTACGGTTGTGCTCTGCGGCCCCAGCTGCGTACCCGACCTACAGACTAGCTATCTCGGGCCCTCTAAGACCCTGACCTCCTTCTCCAGCATTATATGGGCTCAAGGCCACCACCCATTAGATTCCACCAGACAGCACGCGGGAGTCGGAAGGATGTGTTGTGTCGAGAGGGTCACTGTGCAGGGATCAGTGTGTGTGTGTGTGTGTGTGTGAGAGAGAGAGAGAGAGAGAGAGAGAGAGAGAGAGAGAGAGAGAGAGAGAGAGAGAGAGAGAGAGAGAGAGAGAGAGAGAGAGAGAGAGTCAATAACATAACGTGCCTTGTCCACCAGTCTTGCTTCCTTCGCAGTACACATTCAAGGAAGTATTAGCTATCACCACCTGACAGACACGAGCTAATCTTCCCTCTTCAACACCTACTACTAGTCAACCAGCTATGCCTCACTTATCTGCCCTACAAACTATTTCCACACATCTCCTTATCTCTACTTTAAGTTGAAGAGCGCCTTAGTCACGACTCTTCACAACACGAGATAAAAAAAAAGAGAAAAAAAAATTGACACGCCTAACGTAGTATATCAGCCAGACATCCGCCCAGACTTGTGATAAGCTGCTTTACCGTATTACTCAACTGTTTCTGCTACAACTATCTTTCATACAACTTAAAGAAGAATTTGGAAACTCGAAATGATAAGCAATCCCTAGGTAATATAAATATAACAATTGAATGCATAAATAAATCTACGCCTTACTTATCTGTGTAAAAAAATGCATTTGATTATGATAATACATTGTGACCTTGTGATACCTACCTCATATTGCAATGTGTGTGTGTGTGTGTGTGTGTGTGTGTGTGTGTGTGTGTGTGTGTGTGTGTGTGTGTGTGTGGGTGTGTGTATAGAAACCAACACACAAACAATATAACCCAAACTATAGGTGGTTTGAGAGAGAGATAGTTAGTTTAGAGAGAGAGAGAGAGAGAGAGAGAGAGAGAGAGAGAGAGAGAGAGAGAGAGAGAGAGAGAGAGAGAGAGAGAGAGAGAGAGAGAGAGAGAGAGAGAGAGAGCATGTATAGCTGTCATTGAAGTAACACATGTCGTCTTCCTGTAAAACTTAAATCCCACGTCCGGCAGGGAAAGATCACAAAGCTATAACTATACAGTGTGGACAAGCGCCCTTCTGTCACACAAAGTATTGACGCTTGCGGGAGGCGGGAATAATATGTAACAGATCGCCCGTCACGTTCCCTGTCCATTGCCATCACCTGTCACGCGTCACATCATAACAAATAGTGTTACGTAACATTGCCGTAAATATCTTGATGGGCTCACCTGCAGATGCTGGCTACTGGGACGATAGTGGTGGTGGTAGAATGTCTTTCTGCCTCTTGTCACAGTGCCAGTTTGAAGGTCACACACTACAAGCTTTGAGAGGCTTGTCTTCAGACTCCTAAAAAATTTAACGTGAACATTTTGTTACAGTGTTTTAATGGAGTGAGACGCACGTGCAGGGAGTCATTCGGGAACACCTGTGTATTCTCTACCCTCGGCTGAGCGGGGGACTGGGCGCGCGTTAACCACCTCTGTCTCCTGTACCCCGAGATCAATGATGCCAGTTTCTACACACCTCCAGATCATTATATATTTTGTTTGCCCACGGATTTGTCATGCATGCAAATTTGGTTTGTATATTTTTCATAAAACATGAAACATTTCCTCATTAACAAGAATATAATCAATGAAAAGAAAGGGTCACGTAGAAGTTAATAAATAATGCACATGGCAACGTTTTGATGCAGTGCGTCTGGCATGCGCAAATCGACTGTAAATAAGAGGATTTCCAATGGAATTAAACGTTTTACAAAGAATCATAACTACCCATACACATAATCATACGTCAAACAAAGTGTGTGCTGAAGCTGGCATCAGTTAATATTGGTTGATCGACTTTTCATCTGCGTGACCTTGTCAGGGTTGTATGGGTTTCTAGCCCCAGGCCAACATTTACGGTGGTACTAAAATTTTGTCAGCGTTAATAATTCGCTATTTCAGATTGAATAAAACATAATCCTCATTTAGGCTATGTGCCATCCACCGAATTTGATTGATCGTCGGTGAAACATATTAGTCTCATGTTTTGATAGTCTGTACATGTATAAAAAAAAAAAATCTGAACACATTGAAGCTTCAAATATATAGAAGTTCCGTCAGTCAAGGAATCCTATCTATCCCAACTATAGGGTCTACAGAACGTGTCAACACTTTAGAATATACAATTTATTTTCAAACACATGAATATCTGTTTGTCACACATTTTTTTGCTGGGCCTGGCTTCCATGCACAGTTACCCTAGAATCAACTCCAGCTAAAGATACAAGCAGATGGGTTAAGCCTTCCATCTATTTATTCTTTAAGTATTTCTACCATTGCTGATAAAACAAAATCACAATATATGGCTTATAGGAACACGCTAGGTATTTTCTATTAACGTTGATTTGATGTAATACAGCTCTTGCAATACCGTAGCCTACTACCGTCTGATTTTGCGGCATTGACATTTCTCCATCCCTGTTACTATCTAAAATTGGTATTACATAACCATTGACACAAAAAATACTTCCTGAGATACACTTAGTGGGCAGGTACTGTCACTGTCAAAAAAGAAGACAACAATTATCTTAATGCAAGTTGTCCCAAACTTATAATCTGACAGTAAGCACAAATTTTCAGTATTAGCTACCTCTTCATTACAATAACATTAAAGTGGCACGTTATCATTCCTTTCACCTGGGTCACTCCTGCCATTACATTATCATTTTCACAAACTAATTAATGTTCTCCAGCATAAATTCCTAAAAAACTACATGGAAACAATTATTCTATGAACTCCTCACACCTATATTTTTTGCATTATAATCTTTTATAAACTTCATTCGTGATCCTTCTTTCAATCAAGTTTTCATTCTAGTCTACAGCTGATGTCAATTTCCCCATTGTTAAAACGCCTTTATACGAGAAACAAACATTTTTTCTATACTAGACAATCAACAGCCATTTTTTTCTTAAAGAACATCCTAACAACTACACTCTCTATCTGTTTTTGTGTCACGCAGGACACCGCTCCTTCTCTCCGCATAACATTAATGTACTCACTATATCTATAACTACAAACAACTTGAGTCACCTCTTAACATGTTCTTCATTCATATGCTACTCTACTCTACTCTATCCATTGCACATTGATTCAACATTCTGCTCCTACTAGAGTCCACAATTTATAATTTTCTTTCACTATACAGTATATGAATCTTAAAAGCAGCACCTACTTCAGTTCCCCCTCAGCACCAACTTTCCTGTGCTGATCTAGATATCTTGGAAGCACTAACCAAGAGCAGTGATACATGCATGCACACACGTCCTTTATAATTGAATTTCTCTACTTCTTTGCACAACATTTAACATTTGATCCATTTACAAATGTAAACTGGATCATGATATTCTTTGTATCATCTGAGTTTAATACAACTAACAATACTGTCATTGGTCAGGTGCATTAATCATTGACTAGAGTTTTCAACATAAAACTTATGAATACAGAAGCTGAAGTACCATGTTGAAACCTTGTTATTAACACATTAACACTATCTAGTAAAAACCTTCAAACTCGACTATGTGCATGAACTTTCTCCATGTATGAGCAGACTCGAGAATATGACACTTCACAAATGTTAATAAAATTATACTCATAAATCTACCATGTGCTGGTTTCATATTTGTGCAGAAAGCAAATGTGTACAATTGAGAGGGCAAAACAACTGTCCTCCAACAGTTAGTGAATTTTAACTACTTCGTGAAATGAAGAGCAAAATTTTATGACAAGAATTTAAGTATTTTAAAATGTTGTGCATGTTGAGCTAATCCATATACAAAATATAAAAGACAACATCTGATATGATATAAGCAATAAAAGGCCAAATTACTTACTAAAAAATGTTCATCATAAATATTTCCAAAATAAAATATACTCGCACATTTAGATATTTCATACATAGACACGTTCATACACTGAAATACTCACCTTGTGGAAATTCAATTGAGTGCAAAGTTAATTTTTTCTCTCAATAATAGTGAGAACAAACATCACTAATAACTATTCCTTTAGAATTAACCTTTACCCCCTAAAAAAGGCCAAACATTGACACACAAGAAAACAGTTATGCTATCACATGAGAACAGTCATCAAATATCTCTTCTTGGGCTTTAAGAACAAAATAAAAATATACAGATAACTTGTGGTGAACCTGACAGCTTTCATTTGTTAATAGGATTATCATACTTCATCATAATACATTAGGTAACACATTCATGTCGATGGACTTCCAGAATTCTGATGAGCTAATATCATTCCTTTTAACCTTATTATGATATAAGTTGTGCAAGAATTCTGATGAGCTAATGACATTCCTTTCAACCTTATTATCATGTACGTTATGCATAGTATATTTCTCTAACAAGTTTTTCTCTCTTTTCTTCTCCAAAGCTTCCAGGTGAATGGCCTTGGCAGCTGCCTCTTCGTTCTTCTGTGTGATGTTCATGAGCACTTCTATGACGTACAAGATGCTGTTTGAATTTTTCAAGATGGCCATGTGTTCCATGACTGGGAATGCCTTAGCCTGCACCTTCCGCTTCTGCTTTGTAGCAAACTGTAAGAAGGAAAAATCCAAAACAATACAGCAATTATTCAACATATATTATATTATATATATATATATATATATATATATATATATATATATATATATATATATATATATATATATATATATATATATATATATAGTTAGATAGTTAGTGATGCTCATCTATTTACTGACAATTTTTTTCTTTTATACAACTACCACTTTCCCACAATTGCAAAAGCTGTATCAAAGAAAGAAATAAAGCAAAAAATCTAACAAAATTCCAAAAAGCAATATATGAATCCTTATCATTTCTTACTGTAAAATCACTTGCCACGTGTCGCGTGAGAAACAACTCATTAACCCGTAGAGTGCAAGCCACAGCTCAGGCTGTAGGAACTTCATAATATAGTCATAATTGCGCACCCACAGATGAACTGGGAAACCCCTATTGTGCATTCTACGGGTTAAGATATCTAATGAGTGACGGATCTCCAAGTAAACGTGAAAATATACATCTATCTATCTACATATATACCAGGCTGCTATCACCCTAAAAGGGGGTAGCCAAGACAAGACACGCATACACACGGTGGTGGCCGAGTGGCTAGCGTGGGGGGCATACCAGCTCAGAGTCCCGAGCTGGCCACTTTTCTTTGGAAAATCCGCAGAGTGGCCAAAGTTCACCCACATGCTACCCATAAAACAATCCTCAACTGGGACTGCAATGTTAAATGCATCAAGGAGCTTCCGCGGACAGCACGAGTTTCTCAACAAGAAACGAAGCATCACTTAAAAAATCTGGAGCCAAGGGCAGGGTTCGTATCCATGGCAAGATCCTATAGTTTTCCCCAGCCATTTAATATTCAACTCGTACCTTTCTCCCATCCCAAACCTGATTTGATCCAAGGATCACTCCAGATGCGAGCAAACCTCCTCCACAGGTTGTTGAAGCCACGTTATTCACCACTGCTCTCCATTCACTTCTATCATGCAAAATCATTCTTCCTTGCTCCACAGACATTCCTTTTTCATTCAATGCTTTTTTCTCACTGACCATCCATCCATTCGTGGCCTTCCTCTCAACCTCACACATCAGATCTTACTATTCCCTTCACCAACTGGTCCTCCTCCATTCTCTCCATATATCCAAACCACCTCAACACACTCTGCTCTGCTGGACCAGCTAACTCTCGTAACACCAGTTCTCGTTCACACCTCATCATTTCTCACTTGGTCCATACACGTTACTCACCACATACTCTTCAGACACCTCATCCCCTTTACATTTAATCTCTTCCTATCTTGTACTGCTATACTCCATGTTTCAGCCCCATATAGTACAATTGGCACAGCTACTCCTTTATACAACATTTTTTTTACATTCATTCCCATTGCGTTATAATTAAACACCTTTTATTCCTCTCAATACCTTTCCTACATCATTGTTCCTACACTTCACCTCTGTCTCTATTCCTCAATCTACAGTAATCTTGGACCCTAAATACTTAAAACATTCCATTCATTAGGATAGTTTCATGAATGATGATGCAGAATATACCTATTGTACCATCCCCAGCCTTTATTCTTACTTAGGTAATACACTCATATTAATGAAGAAACTCCCAACAACAACTTACCGACTCACAGACTTTGGCACTGCGAATGTTTACGGTTCCATCTCCTTCCCCCAAGACAAGTTCTGGACTATCAGGAAACTTGCCTTCAGCGTAGACTAGTCTATGTTAAAGAAGAAAAATAAATAAATAGATAAATTTTAAAATGTATGTTTAACTTGCAATACACATTTGAAGTATGTCACAATGAAGAATGTCACTGCAAATCCTTACCAACCAACTGAATGCCAACACTTGCAAGAGCAATCAGGATAATACAATAAAACAAGTAAAAGTTTAAAGGATGTTTTCAAGAACGTAAGAAGGCATGTGGATTTATACAAAAGCTGTCATTGTCGGCAATGGGATCCTGAGGTATCCAAATAGTCAGCTAAGAGGATTCACGTCATAATGAAATGTATGCCATAATATGCCAGAACTAATGAAAGAATCAGTGTACTTACTTTTCCACAGTCTCAACGCCTTTTCCATAGAGACAGTAGAGGTCCACTCCTGGGGGTGGTGCGTCCTTCAGCAGGTCCTTGGTGTCCATGTATATGTCATATGCATCAGGCAGCTCCAATGCCCTGCAAATAATATGTTGGTCAGCTACATATATACACTGACCTCTGATTATAATAATTGAGAACAAAGTGAGGAATGGAGGTGCAAGACTGAAAATTAATGGAATGGGATGGACAGAAAGTGTATGTGAGTGAAATTGAAGGGCCTTAGAGGAGAGGAAGGCCAGTTGAAAGATGTAAGGATAGGGTAAAGGAATATATACATGAAAGAGGTGCTGATAGAGGAGGAGGGCTTGAACAAGCAAGAAGGGAGTGTTTGGATAGGAAGAGGTGGAGGCTCTTCTGCTGTGGCCATCCCCTTGGAGGACGTTTCAAGAGAGCACGAGACATCAGAAATTATAGATACAGTAGATAGATAGTATGTACATAATAAACTCACTCAAACAATTCCTTGAAATTTGTAGTGGTGTAGTTTTTCTTGGGTGTTTGGACCAACACTTCATCTTCTTTCCAAATATCCGTTGAGGGCAACAAGAAGGCAAGGCTTGTCGCTGATCTCTGTTCACTCCGGATGGACCGCGGACTTATCAAATAGATCCCCAGATTGTCCCCTGAAAGACTGAAGACCTCACAGCTTACAGCAAAAAAATTATAATTATGATCAAAATTTCCATTTTTGATAAGTAAAAATTCTAAAGAAAAGGTGGTGATGATTGTGTGTATATAGAGAAATAACTGATGTCTTTTCTGTCATGTCCATTCTCTAGAGGAATTCACAATCTGCATGAAATAGAAAAAATGTGCAGAACCATCTCCCGTCTACCACATGAATTGAGAAAAAAAATTACAAAATACAACTGCAAAACAGAACCACTGTATAGACAGAAATTAAGAAGTTTGATGTAAATATGAAAGTCAGAAAATTGAAGCAAAAGCAAGGAAGAACTACATGAATGGAATCACAGATACCTTAACAAAACAGATGTCTAATCCATCTGACTTTACCTGCAGTGTACACTTTGACAGCCTTTATGGAGCCTCCCCAAGCCCCTGCCAAGGATATGACAGCCTCCACGTACTTGTCCTTCCATGACTGAGGCTGGTGAGCCAGGAAGTACCACATCATGGGGCCTCCCATGCTATGCGGCATATACACAACACGCTGCCCTGTTGATTTGTACATTTCCTCTGTCAGGTGCTTCAGAGCCTCAAAGAAGGCGTGCTGTTCATCTGTTGACATAATGTTTATGTAAATATAAGTCGGTATTTAGTGAGGCTCATTTTTTTTTCTATGACAAATAATAAAAAAATTATACAATAATCAATTATTCTCATGCATTTTGCACAGCATAAAGGTGTAAGAGAGAAACCATGATGTCCTACTTGGAGCTTTCCGAAAGTCAAATGGTGCTCCCCTGATAGTGGAATCCCTCACATAACCCAGAGAGGAGGTCACCATGGCCTGAACAATGTCAAAAAAGTAGCTAGTGGGATAGCGATGGCTGGGGTCAAGCCACTCCACTGTGGACGTGGAGCCAAAGCCTGGCACTCGGGTCATCACTCCGGGTGAATTCCTGGTTGATCTGGTGACATTGTCATACACAAGGCGCATGTTGTCAATCTGCAATACAATGTTTAAAATTAAGTACTCAAATAAGTCCTTGGTTGAAAATAATTGTATGTTAAACACCTAGTTTTCTTGCAGTAATCATTACCACATCATTTTACGTTTTTCATCTTCACATAAAAGCAAATCAATATATCTATTTCCTCCAATTACATAGAAAACTAAAAATATTTAAATGTCTACATTAGTTCATTCTTATTCCTTTCAATCTCAGAAATCTATATATTTGAATATGTTCAATTTTCTATAGATAATAGTCTCTCTCTCTCTCTCTCTCTCTCTCTCTCTCTCTCTCTCTCTCTCTCTCTCTCTCTCTCTCTCTCTCTCTCAAATGTTCAAGCCTCCCCATACTTTAACAGCAAACTTATTTTCTTCTTTGTGTTCCTCACCACCACCACTTATTATTATTATCATTATATATACTATACATATATATATATATATATATATATATATATATATATATATATATATATATACATATATATATATATATATATATATATATATATATATATATATACATATATATATATATATATATATATATATATATATATATATTCTTTTTAATAAAGAGGAACCAGTACTGAGGTGCATAACAGCAGCAACTGATAACTCACAAGAGACTAACCAAGAAAATATGAAAATAACCACAACAAATTTAGTTTATGTGAATTAATATCAAGATTATAGTATGTTAATTATGTGATAAACCAACAATGACATGGAAGGACACACATGAATGCAGGAATATAATCTTATGATCATAATCTGAGTTATCATTCATCCATCTCTATGTTCAGGCAAAGGTACTGTGGATGCCTGTTCAGGCTATCCTTTACAAAATGTAAGGATGAAGGAAGATGCAATGGACCATGAAAAGCAAAGAACACCAGTTCTCAGAGTAACTTATATTGTATATATATATATATATATATATATATATATATATATATATATATATATATACATATATATATATGTATGTGTGTATATATATATATATATATATATATATATATATATATATATATATATATATATATGTAGGTATGTATATAATGCTCTCATTCAACAAGGCATAATGAGTGCAGCACAATGCATCCACTCACCCAGCAGTCAATGATACCAGGCATAAGCAGCTCCATGTTGAGCCACAAGTCAAACCAATAGTCAGTTTTCTTTGAACAGACATAGTGCACAACAGAAGGCTTGTTCACCTTGGCCTCCATCTGAGAGCCGCCATCCCCAGGCACTGTAGGTTGAAATGTGGTGCATGACAGTCAATGGAGAAACTTGTCCTGAATTGCGATGCTGTGATGTTCAACATAAACTCAAAACTTTAATTTTCTTGAAATAATTAACGAACAGAAAAAAAAAATAGAGAGAAAATAAGTGTACTAAACATAGTGTATATTACATCCATATAGTACATAATATATAGATCATTAACCTTTTTCAAAACTAAACTCCTGACAACCTCATACTTATGACACATCAAATTTACTGCTACAGGACAACTTAAGTAAAATATCATCCTTGCTTATGTGTAGGATGTTCTCTTAACAACTGATACTTTGTTGATGATGATTTAGTCACTTGTGCTGCTGATGTATATTATAAAAAAAACCCTACCCAGCTGGGATAGGAAGTCAACCCCAAAACCCCATATCAGGACAAAGAAAAATTCCAAGGACACTCACTGCACCTGTCGCAGCCATAACAAACGTTTTCTCCTAGAATTACCTACATGACTTAGGATGTTCACTTCACAAACAACTACTCGCTTCAGTTTCATCAATATACGTGACGCAGACTGAAGGTAACATTTATTTGATCTATTACTTTGGGACGCTGTCAAGACTGTATCAAATGAGGCCACGCTCAGGTGGGTGTGGAGGCTGTTTTGGGAATATGTTGGGTGTGATGAGACTGTATCTCTGGTAGTGTTTTAATCAAGTCATTAATAGGCCCATACCAGTGAACGATGCCTCATAATACCCCCACTACGCAACAGTTGTCAAGGTGAACGCCAACACTCACCTAGTTCCGTGTTGACGAATACGCCACTTACCTAATATTACGGGTGGTACTGGACGAGACTTCTTTACTTCCCCTAGAGTGTGACATGTGAACAGGAGGATGAAAAACAGCCTCATTCTGTAGGCCAAGGGGCACCCAGAGACGTGTATTTCTCCCTGACGTGAGATGCAGTGACTGGGAGTAGAATCAGCTGGTCCCGTCTGCTTACATATATACATCAAGGTACCAGTTACTCATTATGTTATATTGTATTTCTTCACCAATATACGCATTATATTATTTGGCTAAAGTTTTTTACAGTATTTGGTACATACAATGTACTTTGAGGCATTTGATATTTGCTGGATCCTACAATGGTGACGAGAGTTTTGTTTGAGTATATGTTTTTGGCAATGGTTTTGTTTACACTACGTCGCCACGTGACGAGGCTCTGCTGCTGATAACAACTTGGAAGCACTCAGGTGATATATCATTATACTCACTTATTAGGATGTAGTATGATAATTACGGTAAATACTAGTTGATTCAGAGAGAGAGAGAGAGAGAGAGAGAGAGAGAGAGAGAGAGAGAGAGAGAGAGAGAGAGAGAGAGAGAGAGATTACAGTGACAGTACATTATCTAAAAATAAAAGCCTCAAAGACCACTTACTTCACTGAAGGTGGTTCACCCTGATACACCGCAAGTTGTCGACATCTTGGCGTGAAACTGAGCCAAACGGAAGCTACTCACTGTCAGTCTTGTAGAATAGATATTTGCTTTGTGATGACCACTACACTTACTTCCTCATAACTGAATAGTTGAAAAGTACCGCAGGTAAATCTTTGATCCCCTTAACGTTTGCTGATAGATCATTGGCTTCTTGTTATATCATTGGGTTCTGCGCCTGCGTGTTTCCTCTTGCATGTATATGGTACACTGTGTACTGTGTACTGTCAACTGTTTATCAATGAAGTCTTATCCACTAGTGTTGTATGTGATCATCAACGCTTTGAGAAAGTGAAGATGGAGAGGGTGGGGGTGTTAGAGATAGGAATCGTGGAGGTTAACAGTAGTTTGCTCTCAGTAGTCATGCTTAGCAGAATGATTTATTATCAACCCGTCTATGTTTCCGAGGACATTCTATATCTTTCCATATACTTAGCGGAGGCATATATAAATAAACACGTGTCAGTACTGTTTCTCAGGCAACACAGGTACAGGGTGACGCATTCCCCTCCATTATCGTCGGCTCGGCTTTGACACACATTCACAGCTTCTGCTATCAAAGGCTCTATATGAACTTAATAACATCCAAACTTTATCTAATCACATACACGACTCGATTGAGTTATACTTTTGGATGGACACTGTTGTCATCTTCTGATTTCTGGTACTATGTATACAGGTGCTAAGGCATCAGTGTGCACAGGGATAATTTGTTTGTCGATCTGAGATAAAGGCAGTGAGGTATCCTGGGTGAGTGAGTCGCCCGCCTCCTGCCTCCCTTCCTCCCAACTCCAGTACAGCAACGTGACATCAATACTAACACACACATAATTAAATCAAGAAATATACTCACTACCAATGCATATACTTATGCTTGAATATAGCACTTAAAACTTACAATAAGTAGAAGCTTGGATGAAGCCTCAAAGCACGCATTCACTCACCCACTCATTTAATCACATGTGCACTCCCTCTCTTTCCTTCAAGTGTATTACTACTGTTATGATGGCAACGAGTGGTAGATGATCTAATTCCTGACCACCCTCTCCTCATACATATTTACCATAAGTATATCCCATGCAACAACCAAAACCCATGACATTATTTCGACATGTTTTCATTCTTATTACTTTTAATTCATAAGTATATTTTTTAATGTCACGCTCACAGCAAAGATATACAAGTGCAAAGCCCCGTGTGTTGAAGGCCAGTCCCTTGATGTTGACATTGCTCACTACAGACTGTGTGCAATGTGCGCTGCACCGGCTGACCCTTATACTAGGTGCGTACTGCGTAGTAATTTCGTAACACACAATAAAGTCACCATCGTCGTGGTTCTTCTTCTATATAGACAAACTAAATAGTAGTAATAGTAGTAGTAGTAGTAGTAGTAGTAGTAGTAGTAGTAGTAGTAGTAGTAGTAGTAGTAGTAGTAGTAGTAGTAGTAGTAGTAGTAATAATAATAATAGTAGTCGTAGTAGTAGTAGTCGTAGTAGTAGTAACAGTAATAGTAGTAGTATGATATGAATAGCAGTTGGTACCTCCACCAACGAATTTAAAAGAATAGTTATGTTTTTACTTTGTTTATTTGTCTGTTATTTGTTTATATGTCATTATGTTTGCAACTTTCTGACAACAACTTGCATCACAATCTCATGAAACTTTATCAACATGATCCCCTACGTAAGAGCTCAACTCTATTACAGTTTGTAAGGTCAATGTCAAAAGTAAAGGTTCAAAGAAAGCAAAAGCTCAAATGGATGTGGTGCTCAAGGAACAAAAGTATCACCATGCGATGTAGCAATTCCAGAATATATTTTTATTTTCTGGTATTTACAATAATTTTTGACCTCTGTTGAACAGCATTTCTGTCCTCAGTAGGTCCATCCCTGTTGTGCTGAGTACGAGTATAAAGTCAGCGTCTAATAGTGATTGTGGTAGAAGTAATGGCTTGTGATGTATCTCTTAACCTTATACTTAAGACGATTCAAGATGCAGCAAGAGATACTATCATGCACTGTTTAAATGTACGTAATGGTAGGGTGGTATCCTGTCTCGTCAGCGTAGTATTCCACCACCTGCGTGCGGCCGTCAGGCAGCTCTACATAGTAGCGACCCTCCGTGCGGCTGCCCTCGCGTCGTTCGCTGTGCCCAAAGTTAGGTCCCTTCTTGCGTTGCCCAAAAGAGTCGAAACTGTCATTTTCTGCTGAGTCGTTCACGTTGTAACTAAAGAAATAGTTAGGAAAACCCTGTGTAGGAAGAGAAGAAGATATGAGTGCATTATGTTAATGTATTCATTCACGCATGCATAGCGACGTTGTTGAAAAGTTTCGTAATCAGTACAGTGATAATGAGGCAGCACATGGGCACGCAAGCTTCATTCAATATGTTGTTACTTTTTGACGTGCATCAATATATGGCAAAGTGTTTCCAATTTATCAAGTCATTAAGGTGTGGGTGGCGGGAATAGCGGAAATGCCACATCATCGCCGCTGTCTCTTATATTGTTAACTATTAACTACTTATAATTGGGTTTTAAATACTCTATGAAATTTCACTATATGATGAGACCATATATTTCTACGTACTACTTTGCGACTGCTATTACGCTTTTTACAACGTTGCATTCATTGTATTTAATATTGCATAACGTTTTGTATGAACTACGATGATGCAATGATAATTGTTATTTCGTACACAGTAGCTGCGAGAACAATGTTTCACTAATAACGTTTGTTTCTAGTCTGTAAATATTTTCTGGGCTCGATAGTGCTTTTCACTTTGTAATCTTATGACAACGTCTTTTGAAATTTATTGAAACTTGCTAGTGTCCTTCTAATGATTTTATATGTACTAGATATGATATAATATACATCAGAAAGGGTTGGGAAAATGTAAAATTAGAAACTTCGCACTAATTATGAAATAAATCATCATCCTCAAAAAAAAGGACGTTATTATCGAAAGCAAACTACTCTCTTACTGATCTCCCTCCTCCCATCCTGATCTTTTGATGGCGAATGACTCCATACGTGGCTATTTAACCATTGAAAAATAATTATGTTAAAGAAGGAATGTTAAGTAACCCTTTACATACCTTTCCTGCCACACTCTTGCATAGGAACATATAACTTACCCCAACGAAGCCTCTCTGCGGCTGCCTCGTGACTTGCTGGGCGAGGATGGGCTGAGGCTGTTCCCTTCTCCTTATAAACAGCTCGGAGGATGGAGTTTCACCTGAGTCATGAGCCGAAAAAAGGCCAACACTAGGGGCATGCAAAGTGTTGGAGGAGGGTGCAGGGAATCTTTGTGAGGGTAGCCTAAAATTGTCGGGCGAATGAAAGTTTTCAGAGGGTCTCAAATCACTGGATGGCAATGAGAAGCCTGATGAAGGCCTAAACGTGGTAGGATGAGGAAATGTTTCAGGTGGGTTAGAGAAACCTATTGTCTGAGCATTAATGTGACTGAAGGTGTCGGACGGAGAATTGACATGAAGAGGTAATATATTACGGGGAGCACTGAAGTGTTCATTGGAATCAGAAAAATTGTTGTCAGGGATCTCAAAAGTTTCCACCGACGAAAACCTTTCTCTCGATGCTTGATGGGAAGACGCGTGGTTGAAGGTGGGGCCAAGGATGGGTCTAGCAGCAGGAGGAGGAGGAGGAGGAGGCCCATAACTTTGTGCAGGGGCAGATATCACTCCTCTGACCCCATGATTGTTCAGTGTGGGTGAAGTTCTGGGAGCTGAATATGAATAGCCAAGGGAGGGACTTTGTGGTGATCTGAGGCTTTCATGTGAGTCGTGGGAGCTCGTGTCAAACACCTTTACCCCAAAAGCTTGGACTATTGACGGGGATGAGGAGGCAGGATTGGAGAAGGATGGAGAAGACAAGGAGGGGGAGGACGAATGGATAGGGGATGGAGAGACGTTAGAAGAAAAGGAGGAGAAAGATGGAGAGGAGAAACTACCGGAGGGGGAAGATGATTGGATGTTAGAGTATGACGAAAATGGTGTTTCAGAGGAGGAAGAAGAGGAGGATGGGAAGGAAGGAGGAGGAGGAACACCATAAGAAGAAGGTGGGGAAGAAAAAGAGGGAAAAGAGGGACCGACAAATCGTCCTCCTCTGGGCCTGGGACGGAAGGAGAAAGGAGAGTCCTTGATCTGCGGACTGGGGCGGAAACTTTCTCTGGAGTCTTCACGGGAGTTTGAGTTTTCCTGGGCGGAGCAGAGACCAGCCACCGCTACCATCACCACCACTACCACAAGGACCTGACACCACGAACAAGTAAGGGAAATATTATTATTATTATTATTATTATTATTATTATTATTATTATTATTATTATTATTATTATTATTATTATTACTACTGTTACTAGTAGTAGTAGTAGTAGTAGTAGTAGTAGTAGTAGTAGTAGTATAATTAGTATTAGTATTATTATTATTAGTATTGTTGCTATTGTTTTCTCATTTGTTTTTTCAACAGCTGCAAATACCCGCAACGATAATATGCTTCAAAATATGAAGACTTGAGAGAGAGAGAGAGAGAGAGAGAGAGAGAGAGAGAGAGAGAGAGAGAGAGAGAGAGAGAGAGAGAGAGAGAGAGAGAGAGAGAGAGAGAGAGAGATCCATTGTTCTTGTTCCTCTTTCTTCACCGTAACTTTCGTACATACATCGTATATTGTGGTGACTGTTATCATGCTGTGTTGATACAACTTAAGTATTCAACACACACACACACACACACACACACACACACACACACACACACACACACACACACACACACACACACACACACACACACACCACACACACACACACACAGACATACACATACATACACACACATTATCTAGGGCCAAATTTGCTAACATGAGATATGTATATAGGACCCTACGAGTGTTGTTCACTTCCTGTATATTGCAAGTAGGTAAATACACACACACACACACACACACACACACACACACACACACACACACACACACACACACACACACACACGGGTCTTCACGAAACACCACTTGTAGCGTCATGAAAAAAAAAAAAAATGATGATTGCAATTATTCGTATTGCAACTTTGTATACTTGTCAAAAATAATCACTTCCTTGTATTAAGCTTGACAATTCCATTAGCTAAAAAGATCGCATTCCATACTGCATGGGGGAAAAAACTTATGTGATTTCTCTCTCCTAAAAGCAATGGTAACAGAGTTCACATTCCGTTCAAAAACTATATTTTCTTATGGTTCACTTTACTGGTGATAAAGGAGGAGATAAAGGAATATATCTAAAACATTGCAGCTATTAACATCCACTTATGATTAAAATATTTGTTGATTAGTTTGGACAACGAATGCACTCACAAAACTTGACTTGTACCTCCATCTTCTTCTCTGTACCTTGAGACTTGTGCCCACCAACACAGATTCAGACTTGCGGCAATCATTATTATCATTCAATCTTTCACCTTAAATACCCGCATCAATCTTTTGTCTCGAGAATTAATTTCCTTATATCTCCGTCGCAAGGAAACCGATGCATGACCTACAAACAGTTGAACAGCGAGGAACACACTACTTGCCTTCATCTCCGCCGTGTTCTGTTCCTTAACTACTGCCTTGGAAGATGTCGCCGCGTATTTATAAGCGACGCCTTTCATTTCACTGCAGCTCCTCCCCCTGCCCATCCCCTTTACCGCCACCTCGGACGATCCATGAATGAAAAGTGTGTGTGAGTGGAAATGTGAGGGTGGGTGGAGGGCGTCTTCCGGTCCTCGGCTGCATTGTATACGTATTTCATACAGCCAGTAGTAACCTCCTTCCTTGCTACGAGCATGGTAAGTGTTTGGTGAATATGACTTTACCATATTTATGTTAATAGGACAGGTTACGACAATATCTATCCACTTCAAAAAAAGAAAAACTTATTATATAGTTCAATTTCATATGAGTATCGAGGTAACTAGATAGGAAATACGTACACCAACATTGTATAGTTCAAGAGACAAAGGCGTGCCGCTTAATGCTTGGTGTTTATGTATAAATGTAAAGTCCGAAGTAAATAGCAAATACTCCTAAAGAGAGGAATATTGGTAAATTCAAAAGATGTTGAGGAATCCACAGTATAGATTTAGAGCGTTAACAAACCATTTTCTTTGTCCTCTTAGAATATACGTAGCAGTACAATACGAGTTTGTTGCTTCAGCTATTATTTAAACAACACATTACGACACTATAAACATTATTGATTGAATGGAGTTATTAATTCTATTCATTTTCCTTTTTTGTTGCTAACGAGTGTCTATTACACATCGATACAAATCAAATGTAATCGTCAAGTCGATGACATGTAAGTATGTACGTACAGCAGTTCATTGGCCGCTACTGGACCTTCACCTCTCGCATGACACACACATCCACCCCCCTGATCACAGTACTAGCTCGTGTCTAGGCGGACTTTCTTCAAGCTGCTTGTTTACAAGTGTAACGTCTCTCTTTCTTTCATAATAAATCATATGTTTGATAAACCCTCCATCTTTTCATCTGTATAACAAGAAGCACTATTACAAGACCACTAAGAGACGGGCTGGGGAAATCTTACGTTTATCTTAAAGGAAAGATATTAATGTTGTTTCAGGTCTAAATTGTTGCACCCTGCATTCCCCTTCCCAATGCTGTCCTTGCTATCAATAACACCTTCAGTCATTGCTTGTGTCAATATGTGAAATGATCTGGCCCAAAAAAGTTTCATAGATTCTAGACGGAAGTTTATTATTCTACAAAATATATTCTTATAATTATCATCGGTAAGAAAGCAGAAAATTTGTTCCTGCATTGTGTAGATAATGATCCGTTTACTTAGTATCACTTAAGGTGCTGATTACTTGTTACAGGTAATTGCATATTAATTTATGAAAGCAAGACACTTTCCTTCGCTATTCAATTTATCAACCAAGTCTTCAGGCTATGCAGTTTCACGTGCATAAGTTAATGGTAGGAATCTATAGATACAGTACAGTGATTTTCGTTTCTTAACTCGAAATCATACAAAAAATAATTAGATAATAAAAAAAAAATTGCAAGGATGTCAATTTTTAATCTCAAGAGAGAAACAGCAAAACTTCCACACCCTCATACGTGTAATTGTTTTTCATCGTTATGTGCCACGAGAGAGTCCTTGATCAACCACCAATATAGCATAGCACACGACTGTTCGTTTGAGTGACGCGGTGCAGTCATTCTTGTGTGGAGAGCAATGGGATCACGGGTCGGTGCAGGAGGCCGAGCGGCAGACTTACATTCCTATCAGTAAGAAGCAAACAGTAATACTATCCGTCCTTCCTCCATTAATCTTTCACATGTAGTTTAATGATTATCATTAGTAATGAAAATGAGCCACCAGTCTAGTCTGGTGATGAGTGGCCCTGGACTGTGTCGCGCGGGGCCTTGGAGTCTCCCAGCAGGGCAGCGTGTGCAGGAAGTGTGTCCACTTTCCAGCAAAGACAGCGGGAGATGCTAGTTAATATAATTATCTAATTAGTTTGAGGCATTGTTATTTAGAAATACCACGTATGATGCAATAATTAATTTGCTCCGTTTAGTGTATACACGCTAATGTATTAATTAACTTATGACACTTGATAGTAACTTTACATGGTAGAGCTTACAGGAATTGAAGAAATAACATGGAGACTGAGCTGGTGTGTGTTGGTGGACTGTGGCAAGGCCTTGGCTGCGGGATGTTACCTGAAGGAGGGTGCCAGGGAAGGTCTAGACTCCACCGGTGAGAGATATTGTTGGTGTTTTGTGGCGAGACAGTGCCAGTAGTGGCGTGTAGGGAGGGAGGTGGAGGAAATGAAGCCTAGACGATGAGGGGATGCGTGGGGAAGGGCAATGCTTGCGTGGTGACGGAAGGGGGTGGGGAGGGACGAGGCAGCCGCTCACACACGCTCGTCAGTTGGTGTGTGCGCGTCATGTAAGTCAGGCTGCGGCGGACCAACGCCCAAGTTACACCTGGGCCACCAAGCGTCGGCCTTACCGCGTGTCACCCATGCTGCCGCACGCGCGCCTCAGGGCCCACCCGTGGCTTGCCGCTGAGCCGGGCTGAACGCAGCAATTATCACCCATGGAGAAAGTTTAAGTAACTTTGATGAAAACGATTACAAATATTCCAATAAGTTCGTGAGTGATGCAATGGAGATACGCCGAGTTATCTGTTCAGTAATGTCAATCATAAATGGGATCTGCAGTCCGGCAAGAGTTACGCCGTAGAACCCATTACTGGCGATGACCCACAAGAAATGGTGCAACTCTCTTTCCTCTTGATTCCCCAAGTGATTAACGTGACAAACAAGGAAATGCTATAAACAATGCCGACACATACCAGTGCAGGACACACTTAAAGGCAGAGAAAGGGGTAGAAAGAGAGTATAAGATTAAGGAAAAAAGCTTCTACATTGCTAGCCATCATGTTCACGCCGGGGTCCGTGGATGGCCGCGCCCGCAGCGATGGGGCGCTGTTTCGGCCACGAGTCATGAATAAGATGCAGCGCCGCCCCGCCCGCACGGAGCACACTGCACCCTCAAAGCCACAAGGAGGCGGCTACCAGAGAGGCACGTGGGCTGGCTGCTTCAACCTATTGGTGTCGCCCGCCTCGGACTCGTACTGGGCTGACTGTCTGCGGTACATGTGTTCGGTGGAACAACGGTCTGACTACCGCACCTCCAAGGCCAACGGGAAGAGGTTATATGTGTGTGTGTGTGTGTGTGTGGGTGTGTGTGTGTGTGTGTGTGTGTATGTGTGTGTGTGTGTGTGTGTGTGTGTGTGTGTGTGTGTGTGTGTGTGTGTGTGTGTGTGTGTGTGTGTGTGTGTATAGCGTAAAATGTTGATATACCAAAGTGAAGAAATCCATCAAATGCACGAATACGCTTTGTATTTTGTTGTCTTGTATACATTCCCCTGCGCCATGCCCGCTGATCAGCACACGCTTCAATGACTATATAGTTCATCAAGTGCAAATAAAATAAACACAAGTATTGTAGCCCACAGTACTCCTGTGTTATGTACTTTTGGCGGCGAGTGACAAGCGGTTAGGTCAGTGGAGGCGCCAGGCAGGAAAGGAATCGAGTAGTGTTTGGCATAACTTAACACACCACAGCACCCACTCAAGGGCCATGTGCCGTAGAGTGCCGCAAACAACTAATAAAAAAAAGTGTATCATCCTAAGCGGCAGCAGCTGGGAAGAGTGATGGTTCTGGTGAGGTGGACGGTCAGGCGGTGTATTAATTTGCCTGCCATCAAGGGGAACGACCTTGCTTCCCTTTCCCACTCACCGACGTGCTGCCTCTCTCCTTGCACTACTCGCTCATACCATCTGTGGCTAAGGTTTTCCGTACTCCACTCGCCTGTTTGAATGAATCTCAACATTAGCAGAATATTAAAGAGATGAGGAACTTTTTAATCATGCACTTGTTGCAGATCCATCAAGTAAAGTGTTCGTCCACTTTTGGGGGACTTGGCTCACTGCATGTCCTCGTTCATCTTGATTCCACCATGCGGATCAGGTATCTCTCGCCCATCACACCGACTAACCACTTATATGTAGTAAAACGGGTCATTATTTTCAGGGTAGAAAACCGTAGAGGGACTTGTTGCAGCTTAGAGGATTCATGTTTTGCTCTTCTATTCAATGGCTTGGAGTTACAGGCACTCACTCGTTTATCCTTATCGTTAATGCTGCGTTTTTCTCCACTGCGGTATTGTAATCGCTGAAATGCAGCAACATGAGCTTAATATAAAATTCTTTCTAGCACAAAGCAGCGTGTGGGTGGAACTCATAATTGTTTACACGTCCAAGCCAAACAAAGTCACATTGTTGCGTCATAACGTGAGTAAACAACCTCGGAAGGTGTCATACGCAAGAACATCATAATTGTCTTTGTCCTTTGTTGTCATGACTCAAGGCTGTCACGTCTTCTTGATGCAATGTCTCGAGTGGGGAAGAAGAGTACATAGTTGATGTCACCACGCTCGATGTGAACTACTAATAGGTCTTTGCAGTGTAAGTGAGGTGATAAGTGGTCCAGTGCGAGTGGTTTGGTCACTTGTCATGCTGACGAACACTATTCCTGTAATGTTCATGTATTATGCACACTGTCATTTGTCTTCTCAGTATCCATTGTACGCCAAGCAGACACCAAGGAGGGGATGATATCAGACAAACATTATAAAGGGTGTGACTTTCAGGAGATTGAAGGCTAAGATACCGTCAGTGTACCAGCCTCTCTATCCTGGACAACATAACAACAAGCTGAATTAAACAGCTTTACGAACCTTAGGATTAAAAAAAGTGTGTGAAATGTCTGTCTCCATGTCAAAGACGATCACCTACATTATGCATCTGCAAAGAGAAGAGTCTGTTTGTAGTGTACGATCTGATATCTAAGGTTGGATCATGAATATTGTAAGTTGATGTTATAGTTTATTCTCTCTCTCTCTCTCTCTCTCTCTCTCTCTCTCTCTCTCTCTCTCTCTCTCTCTCTCTCTCTCTCTCTCTCTCTCTCTCTCTCTCTCTCTCTCTCTCTCTCTCTCTCTCTTCTTTATATATATATATATATATATATATATATATATATATATATATATATATATATATATTCGTCCAAATGAAGGCAGTAATAAAATATTTATTACCCTCTGACAGTAAAAAAATGATTATTCATCTGATCATTCCAGGAACACGAATACTATGTCCAAATATTCCAATACAAATTCAAGTACTTTGATTTCCAACAATAATAATTTATACTTTAAATGCGAATACCTTGCAGTGCTGTGTGTGAATACCACTCACGAATACTCTATCGCTGACTATACGTGCCTAGGTGGTGGGTGGCTGATTTAGGCTGGAATGTATAAGGACCAGTGCAGTGCCACGTCAGTCTCATTAGGTATACGTTTTTTATACTGCTGCGAGGCTTTGTGGGGTACGGAACACTGAACAGTCTGTTAACTAGTAGTGACTGTGTGTTGTGATTGGAAAGGTGTGTGCGTTATTCACTATGGTCTGGAGGATGTGTGTGTGGTGACATGTGCTAACCTCTTCTTAGTCTTTTCTTCTTCATAGTTTTTCTTCTTCTTCTTCTTCTGCTCCTCCTCCTCTGATCTGTAGACTGTAGCGAAGAAGTGACAAAACAGAAAACTGGAATAAGGTTGTGTGTGAAGACTGGAGCTGATGACGTCGATTCCCAGTAGTGTGACGTCATCAATAACGTCAATTTTCAAGCCTTTGTGTTCTATGACATATCTGCGTTACCGATGACGTCACACTAGCTGGAATCCATGACGTCACACTAGCTGGAATCCGTGACGTCAACAAATCCAGTCTCAGCTTCTGTGTGTCCTAGGAAGCTTAACCTAACCCCACCACACTCCACCTTACCAAACCCCCACCACACCTCACACCGTACCACACCCACCACACATGCCACCACCCACACCTCCATCACACCATCAGGTAGCGTGCAGGTTTGCATGCCACCTGCCCTGTGTTCCATTACTTCAATTAGTAAGCACGAAGTCAAAACAAAGAAGTAATACCATTATAAACTCTTTCATTTGCTTAAGGGTTTTCAGGGACCAGCTAACTTTGTGTGGAGGAGGAGGAGAAGGAGATGGTGGTGGTAGTGGTGGTGGTGGTGGCGGTAGTGGTGGTGGTGGTGATTATAATGGTACAGTACATCTACTACCCTGTGTGTGTGTGTGTGTGCCGGCAAGATGAATGAGGGTCAGGCAGTTACAGTAATAGGCAAAAGAGCAGCTGTGGTGAGAAGTGTGGTAATGCCAGGCTGCTTTGTTTGGGTTTACAGTAAGTGTCACCCACGGGTCTACTAATGATAACTAATGACGGTGAGTGTTTATAACGTACAATTTAGTGATGTGTGATGCTATAGTGATACATGTGTTTACTTCTTCTTAACCTTCTTTTTTCTTTTTGTTCTTCTTCCCTCCTCCTTCTCTTCTTCTACCTCCTCCTCATTAATATTTATTTTTATCATTAATATTTATTTTTATCATTAATATTTATTTTTATCATTAATATTTATTTTTATCATTAATATTTATTTTTATCATAATATTTATTTTTATCATTAATATTTATTTTTATCATTAATATTTATTTTTATCATTAATATTTATTTTTATCATTAATATTTATTTTTATCATTAATATTTATTTTTATCATTAATATATATTTTTATCATTAATATATATTTTTATCATTAATATTTATTTTTTATCATTAATATATATTTTTATCATTAATATATATTTTTATCATTAATATATATTTTTATCATTAATATTTATTTTTATCATTAATATATATTTTTATCATTAATATTTATTTTTATCATTAATATATATTTTTATAATTAATATTTATTTCTATCATTAATATTTATTTTTTATAATTAATATATATTTTTATCATTAATATATATTTTTATCATTAATATTTATTTTTATCATTAATATTTATTTTTATCATTAATATTTATTTTTATCATTAATATTTATTTTTATCATTAATATATATTTATATCATTAATATATATTTTTATCATTAATATTTATTTTTATCATTAATATTTATTTATATCATTATTATTTATTTTTATCATTAATATTTATTTTTATCATTAATATATATTTTTATCATTAATATATATTTTTATCATTAATATATATTTTTATCATTAATATTTACTTTTATCATTAATATTTATTATTATAATTATTAATATTTATTTACTCCAAAAGCAACACTTCCTTAACATGTATTATTATTAATTTCAAAACCTTTAACTTCAATATAAGTTTTCGTGGATTTGTGATGAAAATGGATTCGTGAAATTTTTGGCCCGAAGATTTCCACCAGAATTTGAGTCCAAAATAGTTTAGTCATTTTACAAGTAAAGTATTAGTCCTACAACAAAGATGTATAGAAACAAAGTTGTTCAGCTTGACAAGTTCTATCTGATGGTGTCATCCGTTTGTAAATTACTCTTTTGGTTTAGGAGAAAAATGTAATTAAGTAGAGGTTTCGTGTAAAATACAAATATATCAATATCTCCATTACTTACATTCCAATTACATTCTAGTAAAGCTCAAAGGAACGGGCGTGTCCTGCTCTATATTTACTATTACGAATGTTTTTTACGTAAACCTCATACTTTTCGAGCTATTTTGAAAAACATGATTTCATGAAAAAAATCTAAGGTGACACCCTTGAAAATTTCGTGAAAAATTTCCACACCTCAGAATTTCATGAAAATTTGTACCTAAAGGTTTTCAGTCAAACTGAACACGAATCTGGACTCAGTTTCATCATTACTATAATATTAAACACTATATACGCATGTGTGATACGCCTAAAACTATTTATTCTCTCTATTTATCTCTCTATCTCTATCGCGCTCTTTCTCTCTCTCTCTCTCTCTCCCTCTCTCCAAACTCCTACAGCAAAATCATAATATTCTCCCCCTCCTCCCCCTCCCCCTCCTCCTCCTCCTCCTCCTCCTCCTCCTCCTCCTCCTCCTCCTCCTCCTCCTTTGTGTCTTCCTTCTTAAATAGTCTTCAGTGGACCAATTAGCGCCAATATTTATTTTTATCATTAATATTTATTTTTATCATTAATATTTATTTTTATCATTAATATTTATTTTTATCATTAATATTTATTTTTATCATTATTATTTATATTTATAACTAATATTTATTTTTATCATTAATATTTATTTTTATCATTAATATTTATTTTTATCATCAATATTTATTTTTATCATCAATATTTATTTTTATCATTAATATTTATTTTTATCATTAATATTTATTTTTATCATTAATATTTATTTTTATCATTAATATATATTTTTATCATTAATATTTATTTTTATCATTATTATTTATTTTTATCATTATTTATTTTTATCATTAATATTTATTTTTATCATTAATATTTATTTTTTATCATTATTATTTATTTCTATCATTATTATTTAGTTTTATCATTAATATTTATTTTTATCATTAATATTTATTTATATCATTGATATTTATTTTTATCATTGATATTTATTTTTATCATTGATATTTATTTCTATCATTAATATTTATTTTTATCATTAATATTTATTTTTATCATTAATATTTATTTTTATCATTAATATTTATTTTTGTCATTATTATTTATTTTTATCATTAATATTTATTTTTATCATTAATATTTATTTTTATCATCAATATTTATTTTTATCATTAATATTTATTTTTATCATTATTATATATTTTTATCATTAATATTTATTTTTATCATTAATATTTATTTTTATCATTAATATTTATTTTTATCATTAATATATATTTTTATCATTAATATTTATTTTTATCATTATTTATTTTTATCATTAATATTTATTTTTATCATTAATATTTATTTTTATCATTAATATTTATTTTTATCATTATTATTTATTTTTATCATTATTATTTATTTCTATCATTAATATTTATTTTTATCATTAATATTTATTTTTATCATTAATAAGAAAAATTTGAAT
>JAPQNM010000006.1:12051676-12056676 GCA_029783475.1 Metacarcinus magister | reverse complement strand
AAGAAATGGAGGCTTCAAATCTTACAAATCCTATATGTGACAATTGCAGCACTACAGAATATCAATAAACGCTTGCCTAACTTCCCTGCACGGAGCACGGGACCCACCTCAACCCCGCCCCGCCCCGCCCCGTCTCGACCCGTCCCAACTTCCAAGCCCCAGCACCAAGAGTGGGTTCGTTTGTATATATAGATTATCGGAACAACGAACGATATGACTAGACGAGGATATAACGAATAAAGGAGAGATTTTAACGCAAGTGTGTGTGTGTGTGTGTGTGTGTGTGTGTGTGTGTGTGTGTGTGTGTGTGTGTGTGTGTGTGTTGCATAAATCATGGTTAGGAAGAGAGGTGTTGGAAGCTATCGGAACACTTCAATGAGTATTTTTTAACATAATTATTGCTGAACCTTATTTTCCTCATCATGAATGGCATAACGGATAGGTACTGCTGTATGTGATGCTGTAAAGTGTTACGTTAGACAAGATTCTCGCGGTCTGGAAAAGACATGGGATTCTATTTTCATTTACCAGGTCTATTAAGTCATGTAAATTTTTGTCATGGAAAAGTTATGGAATTTTATTTTTATCTTCCGGTCTGGAAAAGTTATAAGAATTAGTATAAGTGGCAAAAGTCATAGAAAAGTCATGGAATTTGAGTTATGTACATTTTTACGGCGGCAAGATATGAAGCTGTTGGCCACGTTAGGATAAGAGAGTGTTGGCACCTTGAGAGAGCAGAGACATGCCACGTCGCCGCCACCAAATGCATTGTACACATACCATGTTAAACTAGATCACCGACTTTCAGAATTTTGCTATGGAAAGACCTAGAAAAGTCATGGAATTTTATTGTCCTTAATATGTAGGAACTCAGGTTAAAATGCATGGAGATTTCAGGGTCTTTTAGCTGTTCTTACAAACTTTAGAAAACAGAAGAAAAAGGTTGAAAAAAGCACATACTGTCGCATGCAGCTACGGGCAGCTATGAAGGAACATTTTATGCACTACGGACGGCTGTAGTAAATATTTATTCATACTACGGACAGCTGTTGAAAAAATACTAAACATAGGCCATAATCAGTAGAATAGAAACTGAGCAAAAACCAAGGAGAAAGTAGGCCCAAAACACGTATGTGGACTAGACTATCGTCTCTTGTTTCATATTATCAATCTTACCTGCGTAGGGAATATTTTCTGAACTGGTTGTACTACATAACAACGGATAAATATTTACATACGTACGCAGAGTCTCGTGTCTGGGGAAAATGTATAACCTGCAAATTGTCTACTATATACTGCGGGAAATGACTCGTGTAAAGATATATCAAAGAGTCGGTCATGCATTTTACAACGGCGGTGGCAGTGTGTAGCGGCCCAACGCTGTGCTATATACATATAGTACGTAGTGCACACGTAACTCAGCCCCACAACCCCTTCTTGTAGAGTCATGACGGGGTGGGTTGAGGCCGGGATGGGGGGCGACAGGGAATGCAAAAAAATAAATAATAAATAAAGAGAGAAAGAGAGAGAAAAAAAATCGTGAATAAGAGTACGAAGGGGAGAAGAGGAAGGATAGTGTCGGGATGCACGTATCTTCTGCAGTAAACCTTTATTTGGCCGGAGCCTCCACCAGTAGCCAGCTGACGCCCTTGTCATTTCAGTGCCGCTATCCAGGCCCGGCTTTAGGAGAGCATGTCTAGTTTCTGACTGATCGTTCTCATCCCTCGCCCGTATCTCGCTCCTTGACTGCTGGCATTGGCTCAAGATGGGACATGTAAATCCCACTATTCTGGTGTCTGCCGCTGTTCCCCTGACAAGCCATACGTCAGCCCCAGCACTATAACGTAACACTTACCGTTCCTAACACACATGTAGTCAAGGTAATGAGCCGACACAGGCTGCTCTTGTCTCTCCCTCCTCGCTCACTCACCTCACGTCCACAGTATAAATAGATAGACAGAGGAAATAAATGTGTAGGTAGAAATGAAAGAGGATAGGCGAGTGGGAGGAAAATTAACAGAAAAAAAGATAAAAAGACCGAAATAGGTCACTTTTTTTGCATTTCCTCTTTCCTCCTTTCGACAGATAGAAGATGTGGTTCAGAAATTTGTTGGTCAAAGCTCTGCACGTCTGCAACATAAATAAGAATTAAAAGTTTGTGATTAGATAAGAAGAAAACTCCAGGAAAAAGAAAGGAAGGTGTATAAGGTATAACATCTTCAATCATTCCTTCCTATCAGAACACTTTGGAGAAAATAGAAACTAGACTTAGAAGTGATAACAAACACGACCACAAGATGAAGAGCTGAGAGGAAGAGATGGATGGATGAAGAGAAAGAAGATGGAAGAAGAGAAAGGAAATGAAAAATAAAGAATAGGAGAAAGTTGTATAAGTTTTACATTTAACCGCATCATGAATAACAGGAAGCGCAAAAAAAATAAAAAATATATATATAGGAACATTTTTTTCAGCATATCAAGAAAATAAAAAGTTGGTATCGATTTCACTTTTTTTTCTCTCTCTCATTTTTTTTTTTTACTCTTCCTGCTAAGACAAACAACGATGACGAAAACGGAAAACAACACATAGGAAGGAATTCACGATACCAACTAATCCAAGGCCTTCGTGGAACACTGTGTACACTGGGTGCCCCACATTCTCACCCCGCTCGATACCCCGCCCCGCCCCGCCCCGCCCCAGCCCCGTCCCGCCTTCACCCCCATCACTCCACCTCGCTCTTAACACTCCTCCTATCACCTAACCTCTCATTTCCACACGTCCGCTCATCACCTACATCACTTACACACTACTCTTTCATTACCAAATCCCACCCATTACCTGCCCCCGCCCACCCCAATTCAACCCACACCCGACCCGCCCCATGTTAAGCCTATTTGTTTATCCCTCTGTCGCCCTCCTTCATATATAGGTCTTATGGTAATTTATTCATTTGGATATATATCACATACTTCTTTTTTTTTTTCTCTCTCTCTCTCTCTCTCTCTCTCTCTCTCTCTCTCTCTCTCTCTCTCTCTCTCTCTCTCTCTCTCTCTCTCTCTCTCTCTCTCTCTCTCTCTCTCTCTCTCTCTCTCTCTCTCTCTCTCTTTCTCTTTCTCTTTCTCTTTCTCTTTCTCTCAAGGTGAGGGCCCCGTCTGAAATATGACTCTATAAGGAGCCTTCCATATCCACTCGCCTCGGACACGCAAGCCCACCAAGGAACAAGAATATTGATAATACATCTTCCTGACCTAATTTTCATTGTTAGGGGTTATGTTGAGTGTTTCATTACGAGAGCAACAGTCCGGTGGTTGAATGAGACGAGTGTGTGAGTGAGTGAGTGAGTGGTTTGCTCCGTGCTGATGCCTTGGTGTTTTATTGAAGCACTAAGCGAGGTTATATCTCGCTCCGAGCCAGTGGCTTGCGCTACGGTGCAGTGGTAGCACACTTGGCTAGCAACCGAGATAATTTGGGTTCTTACTCGATCTCTACCTTATCACCCCTCCACCACTCATCCAATCTTTCACAACCGCCACTAACCTCTTCCCTCCCTGCCTCAATCCCTTCCTCTCTCTCTCTCCCTTCCTTCCTCCCTCCGTCAGGTACCAACAGCCCTTCTACTGCATCACTTCCTCTCTCATTTATCCCTCACACCACCACCCTTTCACCTATCTACCCTTCACCACAACACTTTTTCTTTACCATTTACAGGAGCGGCTCAGTTACTCTGGTGGCATCGCAGCCTCACCTCCCCCGCGTGATGTCGACGGTGCGGGGCGGACACAAGCCCCTCGTGATTCTCTCCTTCATCAACTGGGAGCTTCGCCACCGGAACCTGCGAAGCTTGTTGGCTCAGGCGCTGCACTCACACCCACACTTCTCTGACGGCTACATCCTGAACGCGATTGAAGCTGACGCGTCCGAGGAGATGGGAGGTACAGGAGGGTCGTGTGGTTTTGTTGTGTTGATGAGTGTCTTGCGTGTATGTATGGGGTGGTGTGGTGTGCGATATCTAGGTAATGGAGGTGATTAAGTGATTATGTGGCTGTGAGTTGTGATATGTCCCGATGTTGTGTGCTTTGTGTGATATTTGGTGGTGAAAATGGTGGTTAAGTAAAGTTTGCAAGGAGTGGTGGTGTGGTTATGAGTTATGGTTTGATGTGATGACATAATGTATTCAGGGCCTGATTAAGACATCACTAGCTACACCTGTGCCATTGCTCACTATCAAATTATAGAAACACTTTAACGGGAATGATAACGAATCAGTCAGTCAATCGTTTTACTGCAAACACAACAATTCCTTATGTGAAACAGCAGTGCTTATATTCCTGACTGCATAGGCAAACGAATATTGCTTTACAGTCTTTATATACATCGGTCAATATTTATAGTACAATCAGACATCAGATTAAATTATCATCATTAATAAAACTTTTGAATAACAAGAGGTCCCGCAGAGCAATTAGCGTAAAGCCTTCACACCTTAACCAAATTGAATGTATTGGTTGTGGCATGACTGTAATGGTGTGGTGTGATGTTGTGTGCTGTGGTGTGGTGTGGTGTGGTATGGTGTGGCGTGCAGTGTTGTGCTGCTATGTGGTCTACATGATTGATGGCGATTCTAACTACATTCAGGTGTTCCGGCCCCCCCCACCCCCCACCCCCCAAACACACACATATTTTTTTTTTTCTCTCTCTCACTTTCTCTGTTCTTAGTACTATGATAACTGCCATAAGGGGAAGAAATATTGTTATCATACGACATGTTTTACTGATACTCAACGCATGTGACACGATAACTGATACAGAACAACGGACACTGCATTAATTATGGTTAGTTCTCTTGACGTATGTACAGCGATAATAGACATGCAATGGATGGGTGTTGTGTTGTGTTGTGTAGTGACTGTGTTGTTGTTGTTTTTGTGTGTGTGTGTGTCTGTGTGTGACTGTGGGTGTGTGTGTGTGGGACAGGGGTGGTGTGGTAGTGCTTGTTGTT
>JAPQNM010000006.1:12041676-12049176 GCA_029783475.1 Metacarcinus magister | reverse complement strand
CCCGTGTAAATGAAAAGTTGCGGCTGGCACCGTAGAGTTGTCCCACCAACACGCACCGCAGGAACCTTTGGTGAATCGCTTCTTCGTTACCAAGAGACGAGAAATGATGACTGAGTGACGAAAGGATTGTGTGTATGAAGTGATAATGACTGTTTTGATTGCTATTACCAGCCAGGAGGGAGTTTTGGTGCAAGTTGTCAGAAATAAATGATTAATATGTACGTACCTAGATAAATAGATGGGTATATAAATAGATAGGTAGGTAGATAGACAAGTGGGTAGACTGGATAAGCTTGAGGCACCAAGTTTGTTTCATTGAGGGGATGGAGGATGGTGGGGTTGAGTTAGTATCTGTTATTGTTTTCCCAGAGCCGCTGTTGTGGTACCCTGTGGCGCACCTCACTCGGGAGTACCATTCTTCCATGTACCCGCGCGACGCCCGCCGACATGACAAGAAGGCGCTGGGGAGTCCCTTCACGCTGCTGCAGGGTGAGCGAGTGACCCACTGAGGCATAGAGAAACCCACGCAAGCCTTTCATTGAGTCTCCCTCTAACGCGCCTCGTTTTTTTTGACAGACACGTACTACCAACACACTAAACTGACGTTGATCCTCGAGAAGGACGGGGTGAGAGGTGGAAGCGGCGGCAAGGTGTCTCCCTTTCCTAATGAAAACCCTCGCCGGTACTCCAGGAACCTCCTTGTGCTGGCGTACATGTCACTGGAAGACTCAACGGACCCTGGGCTGCTGGCTGGCTGGGTGCGTTGGTCCGGTGCATGGGAGGCCTACTCACTTCTGCAGGAGAGGAAGCTGCCTGTCTCCAGTATTACTCTGTAAGTGCTGCCGTCTCCTGCCCTTCTAGCCTCATAACTTTCCTATAGCGATACCTTTCTTATGTGAGAAAGTTTAGTGACCTCCACTCACCCCAACCGTCAACCAAACATTCATGTCTTATTCTTCCAACCCGTCACTCCCTTCCCTCCATCCACTGCTGCCTTCCTTACGTCTCAGGTACCTTGGGTGCCCTTTCATGCATCCCCCCCTCACCCCTGCCTCCCACCACCTGTAACCACGACCCTCCCTCCCTACCTGACCCTACCTTCCACCTCCCCATCCTGATGCCTCCCCAGGTATGTGCGGGAGCCGTGCCTCACCCCTCCTCGCCGCCCTAAGGAGACCTTCAAGTATGTCGTGCTGCTCGAGGTGATGACGGGGGCGGCGAGCCAAGTACAGCAGCTGCGGGCGACCACCCAGCGACTGAGGGTGGAGCGGTGGAGCGGCTACACGGGCCTCTATACCCTCCACTCCCTCCATGATTTCACCGAGAATTTCTCCAGCAATGACAGTATCAATAGGATGGCGGCGGATGTGCTTTGAAAACGGCATCAGGGAGGAGCTGCCAGAGACCTGCTCTCCTCCCGTCGTGCTATGCGGCAGCGAAGCACGACACAAAGACTCAACACCAAAAGATGTACCTGACAGGACGATGTTTACCTTGTGAGTGGCCATTAAGCTCACTACTGAGTGTCTACTGAAAAAAATGCATGAAAAACAGTGGAGATAATACTCAGATCTTAGTGCACGGAAAGATTGTGTTTTGAAACATAGAACAGGAGCCAATGAAACACTGTATAGCTTGATAGAACTGAAATGCCGTGCTGCCTGATGCCTGATGCCTGATGACAAAGGTTCCTGCTTCTCACTCCGCAGAGCAACGAAAATAAAAGTATTATTAGAACAATGCATCCTAGAAAGATGACCAATAGAGTGGCTTTGCGGTGCACGCTCTAGTGGGCCTGACTAGCCTTCCGCCTTCAGCAGATCGGACAGCTGGGCAGCAGGTCCTCGCCGCCGCTGTGCAGGTGTCAAGCATCGCACATAGGCTGTGGCACCCTCTGTATACACGACGCTCATATTATTTACTGAAGAAAAACATTTAAGATGCAAAATAAAAAGAAATAGTTACTAAGATCTACTATATAATTTTCAACGTTTGGCAAACCTACAGGGAACATGACACCAGCATTCTACTTCTGATCCATCTTCATCCTTCTCTGTCTGTCATCACCTTCTGTCAGCTTTGACCTCGTTTTCTTATTATGAGCTGTCATTCTCGTGGTCATTCCTTCACATAAAAAGTCCTGCCTACCTCTGTGTCTTCCCTTTCATGTCATTTATAATATCATCATTATTTCTTATTTGTTCTTTATGCATGATGCTGTTTCATCGTCTTTTCAAGTCATGCATAACACTATTTCTTACATTCCTCATTGAACGTTTCTAAAGTTGACGTTGTGTAACTTCATAAAGCTTCAAATTTGTGAGCATTGATTGCACATTCTATAATCCGTTGCGTTCAGTCGTTCTTAAACTTACGAACCATAAATCTAGCTCTGATACAGTAAGTTAATGTGAATTGTAGTCTTTATCACCACCACCATGACCACCACCACCTTCAAAAGCCTTACACTCCCTCCCGCTTACCAGGGTCGCCAACCACACCTTGCTGCAGCCTTCCCACAGCATAGACGGCGCGGGAACACCAGCAAAAGATCACCTATCATTGCCCACCACCACAGCGAGCCTTCCAACATCACCTGACACTTTATAGCCATCCATCACTGGCCTATGTGGTCGTTCCTTCTGTTGTCGTTCCTCTGCAGTAGTTCTCTTGCAGTCGTTCTTCCGTGGTCGTCATCTCAGAGTCCTCGTCAACATCATATACTATAATAGCCCTCGAGGTCTCACCAAGCGCTCTCCTTAGACAACCTGAGGTGTTTCATTGGTGCAAGGTGAAGAGGGAAGGAACATTGCACCTCTCTCTCTCTTTCTCTCGTGTTCAACGTCATGAGAGACTTCCCACAATAATATAAAAGGAAATATAAGACAAGAAAAAGAAAAGTGAGCACCATCTCTGACCCACTAAACAAAACAAAAAAAAAGTAGCTTAAGCCAACAAGATTTTATTTATACAACGTAAGTCAAACAAAACTTCATACTTCCAACACAAATTTTTTTCTTCTTTTATGTAGCGCTGGAGTCTTGTTTTTGTGCATTTTTTGTGACACTTTCAGGAATGCTTTACGAGGGGTAGTTTATCTATTCTTCCCCTTGATAGCAACATGCAGAAAATAAGCAGGTACAAAATGATGTATGTAAGTGCGCTCCTCGTCTGCTTGGGATGAAAAGAAAATAGAAAAAAAATATAGACAGAAAGAACGAAAGAAAGAAAGAACTAAAGCTAGGTATAGATTATTAGTTTTTAAGAAATAATGTGTAGTAGAGAATTCCAATACGGAATCCTCAGAGTAACAACAGCTCCTAATAATAGCACGAATGTTGTGATCGAGTGGAGAGGCATGTCTGGGTGAAATACAGGGGCTATACTTTCCTTTTTATAGTAGGTTATTTGTCCATAAAAATCAGATACGTATGGGAGAAGCATAATTTGTTTCCATAAGCTTCCCTTCCTATGTTATTGTAGTACCCAAGGTTATGTTGGTTGTAACTGTTGTAAAAACGTGCAGATTATTTCCTATTGAACGTAAGTACTGATTCGTTTTTCTTTTCTTTTTTCTCTCGTGAGTAAAGTTGAGTAACACGTAATTTTTATTGATTGGGGATTTATGAATGTCGTTACGCAGGACAAAAAAAAAAACTAGAAAAAATAAATTTCTAGCATCACTACATGATTTAAGCACATCATGGCGCAACGAAGTCGTCATTTGTTTGTGAGCGGCCATGTTTATAACGCCTCGGTAGTTCTTTTGTTTACATCTGGGCACGCACTACAACCTGACACTACTCTGGGGAAGACGAACACCGCTGAGTCTTAAGGAGAAAAAGGTAAGAGTATTGATGCGATATAAAGTGTCATGTCTCAAGTCCAGAGGGTGAAAAGGTAGCCAAGGGTAAGGTTGGTGAGAGGTGAGCGGAACGACTAAACCTTTTTTTCTATTATACCAAGTGATTTATATCCTTACTCAATGGTGTTTTGCGTTGGTATTGGAAGTATCACGTATGGTTGTTGCAATTCAAGTAAGGGACCTAAAATTGTAAGGAAGTGTTATATGAATTGCCGCGGATAAAGGGCTGTTGATACTTATTACCGTAACTTGAGCGCCATCTACACGGGTCTTGCGCGTTACTGCTGGGCGGAGACGTGAGTGTCAATCCGTACCCTGTTTTTTTATCTTCTGTTTTCTTCATCCTCTCCTCCTCCTCCTCCTCCTCCTCCTCCCCCTGCTACTCTATCACCATTACCACTATCTGTACCACTTTTTCACTTCCTCACATTCCTACTGAAATTCCAGCATAGAAAGTGAGCTACTAAGCCATTTTAACGCATTACCAACGCACACATGCTCGCCACAATCCACTTTTATAACCTTGGCTTCTCAGGTTAGCGGTGTATTCAAGGATGGTTCAATGATGGAAGCACCTTTTGGTATTGGCAACTGCAGGTGTTAATGATTCAGACACATTCAAGGTTTTCTCATGTCAGTGTGCTCCCTTCAGTTTGTTTCACGGTTACTGCTATTTGGTGGTGTTGTTGATGTTGTTGTTGTTGTTGCAAGTTTGGTCCTGGCTCCTAGTTAGTTAGGGGTTTTTTAATTTATCATTTCTACTGCTACTATTATTACTGCAGTTATTAATCAGAACATTCATTAACATTTCTTACCGCCACCATTACTTTCACAACTATTACCATTATCATAAACAACACCGGTATTGCGACAATTATCAACACCACAACAACCACCACCACCTTCATCACTACCACAGTCAACACCTATAGAATAACAATTTCAGTTACAGTGGTAGCAAGTAACAGAAATTGGAACGGGTCACAGTGGAAAGGGGAACAGCAGGTCACAATGTAGGGAAGGGGAACTACAGGTCACAGTGAGAAGAAGGGAAATAATAGGTCACTAGGAAAGGAAAACATAAATTCACAGTGAAAGGAAGAGAAAAAATTGGTTACAGTAGGTAATGGAAACAACAGGTCACAGTAAAAGGAAGGGAAACATCAGGCCACAGTGACGGGAAAGGGAACAGCAGGTCACAGTGGAAAGGAAAATAAAACCATTCCGAGCACAAGGTCTCGCTGTGGTCCTGGTTAGCTAGCAGGTGACACGCGCGGGCTAGCAGGCGAGTACTAAGTGTTTCTTTTTGTCTGAGGGGACACCTTCGTAACGTCACAATGTAGGTATGTAAGCATGTAGTCAGGGCAACATTACCCTATGTGTCTACCATACATGGATAAATTAATAAAACCATCTAAATCTTCATTAATTAATTTATATAGATTAATGGATGTATTAAGGAATAGATGAATAGAGAAATGAATGAGTGAATTAATAAATATAATTAATTCGTTGGATGGGTTGGGGGTTGATGGTGGATGCCTGGATGGGTTGCTGTCTGACGAAGGACTGACGGTGGTAAGGTGTTCAGGAAAGACGTTGAGGTAAGCTGACATCACAGGGCTATTTGACCCAGAATGACACGCTTGTAATATTGAAACACATCGAACGTGTGTACGTGTGTGTGTGTTAGTTGAGTTTTTTGTTTTTTTATCCAAACATAATTTACGTACTGTAATGTGTTCTCAGCAATTTAGTGCCGATTACGTCATGTGTGTGGTTGCTTATAATATTTTTTCTCTTTTCTTTGTCCGTTTAAATTGCCCATTTGAGAAGTAATTTTTGTTGTCCCTTGAAAAACAAGACTCACTTTCAGATCTAAGAAAACGCATGCTGAAAAGGGAGCCTACTCTATATAGTTTACTCATAGTCTTGCTAAAAGTCTGACATGAAACATTTGTTATAATGTGCTTCAAAATGTTGAGTATGTAAGTAGTTGAAGTGAGGTTTTTCAAATGATGAGAACAAAGCTCTCATCTAGAAATGATTAAACATGTCAGTTTCTGAGCGACGAATAACAAAGAGAAAGTATTTTATTCGTGAATAAAATAAGAATGTAAAGCTTCCACCACATGTAAAGGTAGGTGAGTGTGGTAGTATGTATGAGTTGTTAAATCACCACAACAACAAGCGTGCAATTTACCTAACATTACGCAAACCACAACAGAACTGGAGTGGAGGATCAATAATGTAATCGTGAGGCGTAGCGCGAGGGGAAGTGCAAGGGGAGGGAGGCGTCGGGAGGTGAGGAGGAGGGGAAAGAAGAAACAGACGTAAGGAGGGGAAGGGAGGGGCTTCAATCGTAGCCAGAAATCTGCTGCTGGCAACTGGTGTGCCCGCCGCCCCTCACTTGTGGCGCGCCGACCCCAGCGCCGGGATTCCTGACGCCCAGGTGAGCTGGCAGCAGTGTTAAGTGTTTGTGTTCGTTATTTGTGTTACCTGGTGTGGCTTGGGGCTTCTCTGCTGACCCTTGGAGGCTCAGGTGTTCCACAGTGAGCTAAGCGATGGATGAATAACCAGGTGTGAAGTTAAACAGGTTTTTTTTATAAAGGGAAGCAGGTGTTGCAGGTGTTTCAGTGAATTGTTTTATAATTAATGAAGGATCGATGGTGTCACGTGCCCTTCAGTGCGTCTGGTGTGTGCTGGCATCAAGTAGGTACACAAGGACCGTACATGATATAAGAGACCTATAATTATATAAGTTTTAGGTGACAAATGTGTTCGTGATCATCAAGGTTGTTCCAGATAGTGAGAGTAACAAAGACAAAGTGTGTTCCTCTGTCGCCATGGGGAGCTGCGGACCCGGTGGGCGGTGAAGTGTGTGGAGCAGCACGAGTTGGTAACCTGCGACGCACGTGAGGAAAGTTGAACAATGGATGAATTAGTTAGTTGGTTGACTTCGCAGAAAAGTGTGATTCGCTCGACAAGTATCCTTGAGGCGAGGTGCTCCTTGTTGCGTCCTGCGTGAAGAAGCCAACCGAGGCCACGAAGATCATTCCGTGAGGATGTTGAGGCCTTAGTTGGCGGAGCTGCCGCCCACCCTGCTGACCTGGGTCGCGGGCGGAGTTCACCACCTCCTTGATGGTGTCGCATGATGTAGTCAACTACGAAACAAGCTTGGTCCTCCCCTCATACCATTATCTTTACTTTGAAAAGGAGGGATAATTATGTCCCTGTGGATCCACTCGCGACCCAAGAACCTGGGAGGGGAAAGTGGCCTTCAATTGAGGAAATTTTGTTACTGGAGATTGGTACTGAGGTGTGCACGGAACTAGGGTGCACGCAAGTCAGGTGCACGTAAGTCACGGTAGTGAAACACGACTGCGGCAAATGTTCATCATGGCAACTGACGATCAGGAGGGACGAACGTGTGTCGCTTCCCATGATAAAAAGAAAAAATGTTCAATTACTTGCCTGAGATGGTGTGAGAAGCTTCAGTACTGTCATGCATGCACCGTCATGGTGGCGTGAGGTGCTGCTTAGTGTCCAAATTTACACCAATCATACGCTTAACATTCTACGTTACAGGTTTAATTTACTTATTCTACGTTCAAAGTCCAAGAAGACACGTGGCC
>JAPQNM010000006.1:12029176-12039176 GCA_029783475.1 Metacarcinus magister | reverse complement strand
GGAAAGCTAAAGTAGTAGTAGTAGTAGTAGTAGTAGTAGTAGTAGTAGTAGTAGTAGTAGTAGTAGTAGTAGCAGTAGTGGTAGTAGCAGTAGTAGTAGTAGTAGAAGTAGTTGTTGTAATAGTAGTAGCATATTCGCTTGTAATCTTTGGAATACATAGTAGATGGAAAATTTGATGAGGAAAAAAGTTTATTTACAAATATGAGTCACGAATTGAGCATTTGAATGCGTGACGCTACAAACACGAACTTGTTTAATAATTCAAATTAGTAGTATAAGATATGTAGTAGTAGTAGTAGTTGTAGTTGTAGTTGTAGTTGTAGAAATAGTAGCAGTAGTAGTAGTAGTAATAGTAGTTGTTGTTGTTGTTGTTGTTGTTGTTGTTGTAATAGTAATAGTAGTAGCAGTTATTGTTGCGAAAGATTTTTACTCCAAGCTCTATGCACACTAATGTTATCTTTCTATACAGAGGGAAAGGCATTCAGAGGTACCATTGTGACGTGCATTTTACAGGTATTTAGAATAACATATTCATCACCAGGTGCAACAGAGGTGTTTGGTGCTCGTATTTGCCTGCATAATGAGGCGTGACCCGATGGGAGGGGAACGTTGCCCCCTTAACTCACTAAGTCAATTTTCTTTTCACTCGGATATCAAAGTTCTATTTTGATGTTTTTGTATCGCGAAGACGCCTCTAAGAAACATTTGAAGGTCATGTCTATGTTGACCTAGCTGTCAGTAGGTTTTGAGGTCATTATGTGGTCTATGTCGTGTTTGTAGCGATGATAAGGACACGAAAACGAACGAAAGTTTGTGGATCTTTCAGGGAAGTGTTCATTGTAGCAGTGGTGGTGGTGGTGGTGGTGGTGAGAGGGTGTCACGATGCATAGGGTAGCGACGACCAGTAGCCAACACAACCACCAACACTGCGGAAGTTGGTAGTAGTGGTGACGACGATACCGGTAGAGGTAGTTGAGGTGGTAGTGGTGATCCTTACGAGGTGTTAGTAGCGATCCTTACCAGGTGTTAGTGGTGGTGGTAGTAACGAAACCAGTATAGTGCTGGTGACAGTGGTGGCAGTGGTGATAATAGTGTAAGATTGAGTTTGGTACCGAGTGGCACAGTGGCGCACATGGTCACTTCAACACCTTCGACGCCCTTGCCTCTCAGGGGACGTGGAGGGCGTGGGCGTGGGCGAGGACGAGGCAAAGCGTTACCGAGGGGGAGAGGACAGAACGGCAAAACTCTATTGCGGAAGGACAGCATCGAGATCTTGGTTGGCACGAAGATTGCAAACGTGATCAACGACAAAGTGGATATCAAGGACCAGAACAATGAGTCAAGCACACTTAACCAATCCTACGACTTTGCGAAGGAAGAGGAGGCGAGGGAGAGGATGGGCGAGGGCGAGAGAATGCGGAGAGAAGATGAGGAAGAAGCGTTGAGAAGGATAGAAGAGGACTTGGATAGAATAGAGAGAGAGCAGGACGAAATAAGAAGACAAACTGACGAGGAGCAGGAAAGCGTGAAGAAAGAGGTAGAGGAAGATAAGAAGAAAGAGCAAGAGAAAGAGGAGGAAGAGAGAAGGGAGGAGGAAAAGGCACAGGAACCCACCGCAAGAGATAACAGAATCCCAGGGTATTGCTATAATTCTTTATTTTCTTTTTCTCCTCATTTCGTTGCACCACAGTGGTAGGAAATAATTTTTGGTGCAGAATTTCCAAAATAGACGAGTATTTGAGGATATGATTTAGAGGTTTTGATTGAAATGCTTTTCCCGGTCTACTTTAAGATAGACCCACACAACAAATGGAATCATTGCAGCAGAAAGTCTTTTACTCCAAAATCGTCAATTGACAGAGACAGTTTTTCCACAGCTTGGTGACCTCGTTCCCGCGCTTGCCAGACACAGCAACAAAGAACATTTATTATTTCTAGTACATCAAAAAAGTCGAGTTTACAAATGTAGGTTTGTTTTAGCATTTGGTTATCATTTTTGGATTAGCAATGGTGGATTAGTGATGATAACGATACTGAAGACAAGGGGAGGAAAAGGACAAGGAGGGCGAGGAAGAAAAAAGGCAGAAGACTCGATAAGCGGAACGGGCGCGGCTTGACTCGGATTCATTACATCATTGTCTTGTCTGCTGTTGTTCCACGGGTTTAGGTTTTGGGACGCAGCAGCAGCACGAAGGGTGAGGGGACGCGTACAACGAACACTTGTAGCATGAAGGCATCAGGTCACCCACAGATGCCAATACGAGGCTGGGATTATTAAGCCAGATTGACAGTATTGTGTGTATACGTGGCACCTCAATAGTAATAATAATAATAATAATAATAATAATAATAATATTAATAATGATGATAATAATAATAGAGAATATAGAATGTATAGAAAGAGAATAAGTATGACAGCGTAAGGAATGGAATATTAATGATTTATGTTGCGCGGCTCTAGGGTCAGCGAGGCTATACTCAGACATTGTGTTTCCTGCAGGATGAGCGGACTCGAGGATCGGCAGGTGGTGACGTGGGTGGGGCGTCGGGAGGGCGTGGGGGTGCGCCAGGTGAAGAAGTCTCTGAAGGAGCTGGTGAACGTGGCTCGCTCGGTGGTGCCTCCTGGTGGCCATATGTACACCATCTGTGAGCGTTACGACACCTACCAGACAGGAGGTGAGTTTACACACACACACACACACATGTCACGTCACCACCTCCCTTACCTACCCTCTACACTTAACTCTCCTCCCTCTTCTTCCTTCATTAGGCATGCAATTACACCCCTAATGTCCCTCTTTCCTCCTCCTTTTCCTAAAAAATGTGCATATAAACTCCCCTTGACTAACCTCCTTGTACCACGAACTTCCTTGTACTTTTTTAATTACACTCTTCTTACCTAACTCCTGTCCCCCTCCTGCGTACCACCCAGAACTCCTACACATTCAACCTCCTACCCCCATTTTTTCCTCCCTCCCCCTGGTCTATTACGTATTAATTCCCCCTCATAGCCATTAACTATCCCATACTCCCTAACCTCTTTTTTACTGTACCGTCCTAACAATACCAACTCTATGATTAGCCTCCCAGCCTAATACCCTCTAATTCCTCACCTTTTGTTTTATTTTCCTTTTGTACCTTACTCTCTATCTCTCATAACTAAACATCTACTAACCTATCCTCCCTCGTAACTCCCTCTTCTTCCTTTCCTCTCCTTTCCTAGTAAGACTGTATACTTACCTTATCTTCTACACCTGACACTCACTTTTACCTTTTCTATCCTTATACTTTCCCCTCCTCTCCTAAGTCTGTATCTGAGCCATATTCCCTCTTATATAACACTCCCTAACCACAATCTTTCTCTCCTATTCCTCCCCGTCTCAGGTCTGTATCCTGTGGTACACGTAAGCGAAGACAGCGGAACGGTGAGCAAGCTGATGCACTCTGGAGCCTTTCTAGACACCAACGCGCTAGGCCAGGATAACCCCGTGGACCAAGGTAAGAGGACGCGAGGCGGGGCGGGAATGGGCAGGAAAAGGGGAACAGAGGAAGGTGTGGCAAGGGGAAGAGAGGAGTGTGAGTGATGGTTTGTGTGAGAAGGAGTCAGGGTGGGTTATGGTGAGTGCATGGTCGTTGGTGTCGCTAGGGGTCGTGTTTAGCGTTGGTGAGTGTTGATGAGTGTTGGCTGGTCTTTCACAACCCGCCAACCAGCAATTTCACTACAATGGCTATGCTCCTTATCATCTTATCAAGTGTATTAATAGTCACATCCTCCTCCTCCTCCTCCTCCTCCTCTTCCTCCTCCTCCTCCACCTCAAGAGCAGTGATACAGTTTTGCTGAGACACAAAACTTCCCTCTGAGAGAGAGAGAAAGAGAGAGAGAAAGAAAGTGAGAAAGAGAGAAAGAGAGAGAAAGAGAGAGAGAGAGAGAGAGAGAGAGAGAGAGAGAGAGAGAGAGAGAGAGAGAGAGAGAGAGAGAGAGAGAGAGAGAGTGAAGGAATATCGAAAATATGCTAATGAGTGTTTGTGTATGTATATGTTACGTTTTATTTTATGTGTACCTTATGTATGTGCATGTATATGTGTATATATACTATGTGCACGAATTTAAATATCAATAAGAGGAGGAGGAAGAGGAGGAGGAGGAAAAGGAGGAAGAGGAGGAGGAGGAGGAAAAGGAGGAAGAGGAGGAGGAAGAGGAAGTAAAAAAGCTATCTATAAAAATGCGACATTAAAATATTTACAAGAACTCTCTCTCTCCCTCTCTCTCTCTCTCTCTCTCTCTCTCTCTCTCTCTCTCTCTCTCTCTCTCTCTCTCTCTCTCTCTCTCTCTCTCTCTCTCTCTCTCTCTCTCTCTCTCTCTCCTCTCTCTCTCTCTCTCTCTCTCTCTCTCTCTCTCTCTCTCTCTCTCCTCTCTCTCTCTCTCTCTCTCTCTCTCTCTCTCTCTCTCTCTCTCTCTCTCTCTCTCTCTCTCTCTCTCTCTCTCTCTCTCTCTCTCTCTCTCTCTCTCTCTCTCTCTCTCTCTCTCTCTCTCTCATTCCACGCACACACACACACACACACACACACACACACACACACACACACACACACACACACACACACACGTTAAGTTTGCCTCCTAAATTATAAATTAAGGCAGAAATTCCAGGACAGATGTGGCAACTTGACTACTGGACACACACACACACACACACACACACACACACACACACACACACACACACACACACACACACACACACACACACACACACACACACACACACACACACACATGAAAAATGCACTATTATTCATACAGACCAACTTGCATAGAATTTCACACAAATATACGAATTGTTGCGGTTCAGATAACACAATTTTCACTACTACTACTTTTTCCTCAACTACCATTACTACTACTACTACTACTACTACTACTACTACTACTACTACTACTATTATTACAAAAAAGAGCTGGATATAATATAGAAGGAAGAAAAATAGAGAAACAATCATTTAACACTTAGACATCATTGCACAAAAACACTTTACCATCACCGTCACACTTGTCTTACCACCTTTGCAGGAGTATTCGAAGAGATGGGCAGCGTCCGTCCCCCTCTCCACGCTCAGGGCGCCAACGACTCTGTCCTCGTTATCTCCGCCTTTAAGAGCATCGAGGTGGAGCCTAACCCAACCCTCATTAAGGAGTGGAAGGTAAGTTAGGGAGACATAAGGCTAGAGAAGTGGGTCAAAATGAGCAAAACAAATAAGAGGTGACAAGCGTGGATGGGCAGTTGACTTTCAGAATTATGTGTGACTGGATTGAAGGAACTAAAAGATAACTGGAGTGGATGAACAATCGACTTTCAGAAATCTACGTGTTGTGGATGTGCACTGTCTCTACGCTACTTTTTTGTATATATCCTCTCATCTCCTACTCCTCCTGCCTTCCCCTCTCCTTCCCTTCTTTGTTATCCTAGTATTCCCTCCCTTCATCCCTCTCACTAACTCTTTCGACTCACTCTCCTTGTCTCATTCTCTCTGATTCACCCGATTCTTCTTATCCTACCTCCTCTCCTCCGTTACCTCTCACTCTCCCCTCTCTCCTTCCCTCCTCCCATGCAGCAATGGACGGGTGCGCGGGCGATCCTGCAGGATCTCATGATGGCTGGCCTGCAGTGCCTCAGGATAAGATTCCTAGTGAAGGCGGCGCCCCTAGAGGACCCTGGAGGCTTCACCTACATTCTGATGACCGAGGTGGGTGAGAGAGAGAGAGAGAGAGAGAGAGAGAGAGAGAGAGAGAGAGAGAGAGAGAGAGAGAGAGAGAGAGAGAGAGAGAGAGTGAGTTATACATTTCTCTTTTTTTTTTTACTTGTTCATTTTCTTGTTTGTTTTAATTTTTGTAGTAGTAGTAGTAGTAGTAGTAGTAGTGGTAGTAGTAGTAATAGTAGTAGTAGTAGTATATGGTAATGGTGGTGGTGGTATCCTGTTGTTTTTGTTATTGTTATTATTGTTCTAGTTCTTGTTCACCCTCCACCTCCTCTTCCTGTTCTTCCTCCTCCCCACGACCATTATCATCATCATCAGCATACACTTTGCCTCCAATTTTCTTTATAGCTCATGCATGTATTAATTAATGTTGTGTTATCTATAATTCCACTTACCAATTAGAGCTATTCATCACAATTACAACGTCATTACCACCCATTTATTCCTTTATTTACTCGATCATTTTGTACAACACCCCCCCCTCCACCCCCCACCTTCTTTGCTCTGTCCCACCTCGCTCACGGCATGACAATTCTCTCCCTTCCCCGCCAGGTGGCCATGAACAAGCCTAGTGACGAAGGCAACATCGTGGACCTGGTGCAGAGGTTCCGGGTGGAGCGCTGGTCAGGCTACAACACCATCTATCGGCGGCAGCTTTAACTACTCTTCTTGGTCCACGTCACGTCACCAACACTCAATTCAAGCTTGTGGGCGGCCAATTGCAGCTATTGATTTATTTATGTGTAGTTTATTCATTCCGATGAGTGAGTGGTTAGCGAGAAAGCTGACTCCGCCATCTACGCAATAATGAGACCGGTATTTACTGTGAGAATGTGATGATGCACACTGGTGGAGCAATTTAAAGCTATTGTTAGGTTTCGGAACATGAGTCGCACCTCTCCTCTTTCAGACGCTGCACGGGAGGCCACGGATTGATTTTGCTGTAACTTTTTTGATTGTCGTGTTCACTTCATATTTTATCGTGTCAATAAAAAATGAATATCTTCTTCGTAATGGTAGATTTAGGGTAAATTTGTCGAAAGAAATACAACAAATAAGTAGGGGATCGGGGCCTTGGAGCTTCGGAGTATTGAGTGTCCCGCAGCTAGGTGGCGCTCAAGTCAGTCCGTCGCTGGTGTGGCTGTCTGGAGGAAGAAGAGTGTTCAGATGGCGGTGAAGTGAATTAAAGTACGTGTGAGTAGCTGTCTCATCATTCTTATTTCTGCAATAATAAAACTGAACTAACAGCCCCGCGCATGTGAAGCTGGTGAGTAAGTGCAATGAGTATGTACGAGAGTGAATGCATTGGGTGTAGGTAGGAATTGTTGAGTGTTACCCACGGCAGTCAGCCATGTTTCTCTCAAACCTCGTAATTGTTTTATTGTTTTCTAATCCATCCATCATGTTATCGTCGCGTAATAAACAAATCATTCGATACCAAAGTTGTGTTGTCCAGCAAATCGCCCTCAGCTAAGGTTGTACGTGTTGCATTCCGTCTCCCCGCAGCAATCTGGCAACTGTGATAAATGGCGTCGCAGCAGCAGTTGTTAGGAAGGCACCTAGCGATGTTTTTTTTGTTTTATTTTTTAGGTGGATGTGGTGAAAAGGAATCAAAAGCGAGTCAAATTTATCTTTCACAGACCTTCCTAATACTTCAGTATGTTATGCTTGTGGTGCTTTGAGTTTGTTTTTCACTTACTTTTGTGTGACTTTTTACTAATGAAACCGAAAAGCAATTAGTGTGATAACGAATGCACTGACAGGAAGAAATGTTAATCGTGCTAGAATAACTGTAATGGTTTATGTTAATGTATGCAAAGCGTAGATTATGATGCATATTGTCGCTTAACTCTTATCTCAGTACCTCCGTAGCCTAACGTCGATTGTAACACATATTCTTTCTTGTCCATTTCCCATCACTTCCGTAACCCTGGTCCTGATTACTCTACACTTTATCTTACTTACCCCATGACACAACACCTCGTGGCTTGACTTAACTTCCTTTACAAGCTTCCTCACAACCGTCCTTCAGAATGCATTGTTCACCACAAGTACAATCAAAGCTTGGTGGATTATGAGGGATTTTGTGAGGTACATATTGTATAAAATCCAAAGTGTTTGCACAGTACGTATGTAAAGTTTCTAAGATAATGTTTACAAAATACATGATGTTCCAAAGTACAGAATAGTTCCAGAGTAACTACAACCGAGGAATATTATGGCGTCATACACTTGTTTAAGCGTTCGCCACTCCGCCACACTGGGTAAAAGGGTAAGACGTCACTATCCACCCTCTCGTCACCCCCTCGTTCCCCGTCACCTCTGACCCACAAACCTCCCGCAGAATTAATTACAAGATGGTATGTTTCTGGCTGCTGCTTCACGCCCACTCATTTTAATGCAGATATTCGAACGCTTTGGTCAGTGTATCGAAGAAAAATGTTCCTCGGTTGCACATCATACATAATTCCAAAGCGTAGGATTATTTTTAAGGAGCGTTTTTTCCCCCAAGTGCTACACAAATGTTTCCAGTATTGAGCAATTATAATCGTTACTCTGCAATAAAGTGTGTTTTTAATATTCTTGTTTGTTTAATGGTGTTGATGTGTCTTGAGTAACGCACAAAGGATGGATGACGTTAGGTGGTGGTAATGGCTCGTCTGTCCAATGTGGCAGAGGTAATGGCACCTTCTTTCCAAAGTTAATTAGTTTGATACTCAGTTCGCAGTGTTATTTTCCTCACTAAGCCTCTACTTACCTCTTGTCACTCTGTAGATCTCGTGTTCCTTTTTTTTTTTTTAATATAGAAATATATTTTAATTGCGTATCTTTTATCTTGATCTTCATCGCTCGTTTTTTGCAACTTTCATAAATTATTTCATTTTGAATTGAGTTATCTGATGTTTCTCCTTTTTGACATATTTTTCTATAATGTTTTTGTGGGATGGTGCGAGGTTGGTTGGTATCAATGATTTTTTTTTTTTTTACTTGTGATTTCACACAATGAATATACCTAACAATTGCTCAGTATATGTATTTATACCCAATGTTCAATTCATATGTCTGATCACGATGATTCTGTTATTTGAAAGAGTATTATAGCACAAGAGAATAACTTTTATTTATTATTTTTTCATCCTCTTGCGGAGTGTTTTTTTTAGTTCGATTGTGCATGCCTGAGTAGTACTGGCGTGGCATTACTATTTCATGGACAACCTAAATCACCAACCTTTTACCACTTTCACGTTGGGTCACTAAACTTAACGAGCCTCCTCCACTCATTTCGGTTAAACGTCATCCTCTTTTAAGTCACCCACCTCCCTTCACCCATCTTCCCTCCCACCACACCGCACATATTCACATACCATTATTTACAGTGAACTATCGAAATACCCTTTGAAATTGCTTATAATGAGTCATAAAAAAAGAGATAACCATTGAATCTCTCGTTATATTATCAAATTATACACCCAGCGCCCCCTATCCTATCTCATCGCCAGCACACTTCACCTCCCGCATCGCCCTGCCATCTAGTGGGATAGTTGTCATCTATTGCTTCACTGCCACGAAATACCAAACAGCGCGCGCTCGCTCTCTCTCTCTCTCTCTCTCTCTCTCTCTCTCTCTCTCTCTCTCTCTCTCTCTCTCTCTCTCTCTCTCTCTCGTATTTTTCCCTACTCTTTTCCATTTTTTCTGATCTATTTTTTTCTTTCCTTATTCAGTTTGATATATTTTATTTAATTTCATTGTTTTATCTATATATTCATTCATTTATTCGTTGATTTATTAATTTTGCTGTCAATCATATAGTTAGTTTTCTTGTGACTTTTTCTTTTAAGTGGAATCTGTATTGCTGTGGCAAGATCGACAACATTATAACTGGCAGTGATCCACTACACACACCGCCCCCACACCCTCACGCCACTACCACCCTTCTGCCCATCCATCTCCCCTCGTTAACCCCTAAACTACCACCCAACGACAGTAGTCCTTCCACCAAGACCCTCCTCACAGTCCTTCCTTTCTTCATATACTACAAACAACGCAGAGGAACAGAAAATAATCATAAAACTCAAGATTCTTTGTTTTAGAATATTTAATGGAAGAAACATCTCAAATATCGGTGAAATATATTAAATAAACTCTGGTTACCGTCTCAACAACGTGTAACAATGCATTCAGATAGGTTATTAACACCCACACACCATTGGCGGGATACATGCACACACTACCTGTCTTGGAG